>JAEAOA010000519.1:1085000-1517500 GCA_016746295.1 Potamilus streckersoni | reverse complement strand
TTAGATATAGTCTAAATCACAAAAGCAACCTGGCCGACTTCTCTTGACGTTATGTGTATGCTGACTGAGGACTTCACGCTGCAGCATGTGTTCTTCTGTAGTCTGCATATAAATAAACTTTTATTACAATGACTGGTAAATGTCTTGATTATTTTAATTGCTGTACCTTTCATACATAGAAATATAAATTTTATTTATTTTAAATTAACTGTCTGATTATGTTACTTGTATACAGTAAATCTTTATTAAAGAGTATAGATCGGGTTAAGTATAATTAATTTGATTCGAGATCTTCCGTATTGTTTTCAAGCCCTTAACCTTGTTCTGATGTCATGTTGAAACTTTCTTTGCTAACCAAGGTTCAAATATGTTAGCTCTATCTACACCTTGGCGGATTGATCAGATTTTTCAGCGCTTTGACCTAGACGTGTCTATTCGATTTCATGAGGTGTTTCCCTTCGTTTGAAATGCCAACTAACGAATAGCGTTGCTTTGTACATCGGTCGAAAATGGTAGAGGCAATTAACTTCAAAGAAGGATACTTTGTACGTTTAACATCGAAATTATGACTACGTACCAGAGAGAAGCAATAGACGATATATTTGAGTGAAAGAATGTATTTGTGAAATCACGGACCGGCAATGAAAAATTGCTTATTTCTAATCTAAAGCCCATTCAAGCTGTGTGCTCTTCTGGTCTAGGTCATGTTGGAACAGGGTTCAAATTGAAACAATCTGACTTTGATTGGATGTGGTTGCTTGGCGCCGCACACAGTCCCGAGGCATAGAAATATCTGCTCGATCTGCCAAGGTGTTGATAGGATTAATATATCGCTTCCTTAGCTGGTGAAGATGATATCAAATGTTCGGTTGACGAAAATGTTTCAAAACAGTCATTAAACCAGCTTCACAGTTGGCGCTCTCGTTTTTCTTGATATCATAAGCTGATACCTGCAACGTTATTGTTTAAGCGCCTTCTCTGTTTTTACTTTATTTGCAAGTGATTGGCAATAAGTACTAGAGCCAACAACCCCAACTCTGTTATTGGTAAATGAACTGTTTGCGTCTTTTATTGAATTCAAGTAATTATGTGCCCCGTGATCTTGCTATTTTATATCTGCAGACGAATGATTAGCAGCGAAACAAAATCGCCGAAAGACACCTACAATGTTACATTTTATTGCAACAGGGTGATACGATTAAACAATTTCAGCTGCTATAATAGATAAAGGACGAAAATCCACCATCAAAGTCGACTGAGGAATTTGAAACAGCGAGTATTAGGGCCACACATTTGGAGACTTCAGTGGAAAAATTTCATTTACCATATAATTTACAGGAAATCAATATAAAGAAGTGGGACATTTAGTTTAGCGATTTGTTTTCGATTAATATTTTGATTCGTAATGTCTCTGCTTACAGCTACAGTTATCATACGTGACTATCTATGAGCTTTTCGTGCTACGAGACATTTATGTTCTATCTGGGCTAGATATAATTAAGCAGAGTGATAACGAGGAAATAGTTAACATGTTTGATCCTAATGACCTGCCTAACATTTCCTATTGAATATTGCGTTCAAACATAATACCTTTAAAATATTTTTCTTTACATTTCACAGATTTGTTTTGTATGAATGCTGGCTTGAGGAAATAAAAGGTTTTACAAAATTTCAATTATTTTGTGTGAATGTAGGCTTGAGGGGAAAAAAAGGTTTTTCTTCAGTGTATATCTATTTTTCTCAATTGCATTCCCCGCCCTCCCACACCTGCAATGAACTAATTCATCTTAGGGTTGGAATGTAGTTGTACATCTTCAAAGTTAATCAAGATTGTCACCTGCTTGTCGCTTTTCGTTATTAATCTGTTATATTTTCAAAACAGAAGGTAAATACAATAGACAGGGCCGACAAGGGGAGGAAAACCGGGGATATATCTTATATATCTCCTGACCTTGGCCGAACATCACTATTTAATTTTATAATATAAACATTTTGTTTGAACAAGAACTAGGAGAGGTCCAGGTGTTTTTTACCCCAGGGCCAGTGATCGCTCTTTACACGCCTGGTGGTGGCTATCAGCATACAGTAACAGTACGTAACATTTTCAAAAAAGAAAAGCATATTTAAACTTTCTGATTGTAAACATCTGACTGAGAGACTAGTGTTGTAGCTGAAATATTATAAAATGGCATATACATTTTTCAAATCCCTATTTTTGTACGTGAAAGTGCCTGTATATGAGAGAGAGAGAGAGAGAGAGAGAGAGAGAGAGAGAGAGAGAGAGAGAGAGAGAGAGAGAGAGAGGATTAAAGTACCTATCTAAAACATTGAGTATGTAAATTCGTGGACAGGAAAAAGAAAGATAAATCTGCCTGTCCAAAAGAGATATATTCTGATTAAACACAACATTATTTTATTTCATTTGGAGTTGATACAAGTTCTGGAATTTATGATCTTCCTTCATTCTGATTATGTTGAGTGCGTTATGTACTTTGTGTTTGCTTTGATATTCTCTTTATTTCACGACCAAGGGGCTGACTTATTATCTCTGTTCATTCTTAGCAAATATATGTTTATATATGGAACTTTAATCACGGAAATGTTCCTTACGTTAGTAATTATTTAATATCGTCAGCATTGCTAAGACATTTTGCAAAACACATGTCAAGTACAGAATCATATAAAATTATATTTGTCCGTCTAAAACATAAATGAGAATTTTGTCGTTTTACAATTGCAACTAAATCTTTTCATTTAAAAAATAAATATATTTATTGCATAGCGTATATTAATATTATATGCATACCAAAATTGTTGTTTCATACATCCAATACAAAACAACTTTGCGGTAGTTCTATATAAGATTGGGCTGTGATAAGTACGAAATGTTCACTACACAAAAAATGCAATGGATAATGGGAAAGCTGTGATAACTACAAAATGTTCACTATACAAAGAATGCAAATAATTATAGGAAACCTGTGATAAGTACGAAATGTTCACTACACAAAGAATTCAATGAATAATGGGAATCCTGTGATAAGTACGAAATGTTCACTACACAAAGAATTCAATGAATAATGGGAATCCTGTGATAAGTACGAAATGTTCACTACACAAAGAATGCAATGGATAATGGGAGAGCTGTAATAAGTACGAAATGTTCACTATACAAAGAATGCAAAGGATTATGGGAAACCTGTGATAAGTACGAAATGTTCACTATACAAAGAATGCAATAGATTATGGGAAACCTGTGATAAGTACGAAATGTTCACTATACAAAGAATGCAATGGATTATGGGAAAGCTGTGATAAGTACTAAATTTTCACCATACAAATAATGCATTGGATTATGAGAAAGTTGTGATAAGTACGAAATGTTTCTATGCAAGTGAATGTAATGGATTATGGGAATGCTGTGACAAGTATACGAAATGTTTACAATACAAAGTGTGCAATGGATTAAGGAAATGTTCTGACAAGTACGAAACGTTAATTGCACAAAGTGCAACGGACAATGGGTAGGCCATAATAAGCACGAAACATTCATTATACCAAGAATGCAATAGAATATGGGAAAAACGTGATAAGTATGAAAAGTTCGCTAATCAAAGTGTGTAACGAAATAAGGGAAGGCCGTGATATTGGGTGACGTGTCTGACTTTCTGTGATAAAATATTATTTCTTTTGTGCTTTATTATACACACGGTGCCCACTTAATTTATAAAGTTAAGTTTAAAGGCTATGACAAAGAATTATTTCTTTTGTTATTGATTATACACAAGGGAATTTGTAAGATACACATCTAGGAAACAGTTTTGATAAATTTTATAAATATTAGAAAGTCAAATGGATGGGAGGAATCATTCTCAATTCAGTGAAAAATTTGCATGAAGAATATCTAACCAGTTTTAAGAGAAACTGTTGGAAGGTTGGTCCAACATCAGAATTTTGGCTTCTAAGGATGGATAATGGTAACTAAGACGACATTTGTAAATTAGCGAAATATAAATAGATGCATGAATCAGCTATATATGTATATGTATATGTATATATATATATATATATATATATATATATATATATATATATATATATATATATATATATATATATATATATATATATATATATATATATATTGTGAAAACTATGTATAAAGGATACACAGAGACCACGCAGCTTTTTTTTCCTTTATGGAGACCTAAAGTACAAAACTAAACATAGAAAATAGGGTTCATAAATGTTGTCGTCTGTGAACAGGAAGCCTTTCTTAGAAGTGTGTGGTAAGCCATATTCCTCTATAAGTATATGTGCGCAAAGGCACGTTACATAAACCCATAGATGCATGCAAGTATTTGCAAAATTTGCATATGACTATGACTATATTGATATATCTGGTGTATCGTTTTCAGAGAATTAGCTGCAGTGAAATTGTAATATTGATATAAAAGAGAAAATAACTTCGTAATAATTGGAACTTAAAAGACAAAAGACTTAAAAGGCATGTTTACGCATAATTAGCGATACCGCTACCAAACGGCATCCATATACGTGTAAGGGTTTCAGAGCTATGCTTATTACAAAAAGACTGAACAGATTGAGTGGCGGATGGACTCAAAAGACGTTTGCCGTAAGGCTCCAGCTTCTCGATAGCCCTCAAATATACCAGATAGTGCAGATTCGACCTTATGGATGCCAGATATCATACAGTTGTCAGAACCCAAAACATTGCAAGAAGATTTCAATTGGCTTCACATTCTTGCCGTCTCAAATGCGTGTCCAACTTGCGGCCGATGATTATCATGCCGATGGGCAAATTCTGCGAGAACCCGGCATCAACGGTTAGGGTCGAATGACCCTTAATGTCAAAAGGAGCATTGTTTTGTATCATTTTCAACGCTATATTGAGGCTATCTATAACAGAAACGATAATAAATTGAGGTAATTATAGAACGTGTAATGCATACATAAATAAATGCATGTTTTACACACAAGCTGGCTATATTTTTCCTGTAAATTCGAATTGGTTGATGTTTATTTATGTTAAGAAATTAAAGTTTTCTCTAGTATTTTCCATCAAACAAATTCTGCAATTTTTCATTAATATTTTTACTTCAAACAAATTCTGCTATAAACAAAAAACAAAACAAATTAAGCATTTTTTACCTATTGTTTCTACAATGTCACCACCTTTGTGTACGGATACCTTACAATACAAAATATACCGACTAAATTACCACTTAAAATTCAATTTTTTCATGCAAAAACCGGGATTTTTCACTAAACATTGAGTGGCATTTATCTCAACTGTCATATGAAGATATGTTAATTTGGTATTATAAACAATATAGTAAAGCACTGGTGTATCGACTAGTGGGCAATGGGGCCAATTGCCCCGGTTACACTTCTGTTGAGCGGCAAAAAGAGGGAAGAAAAGAAAAATAGAAAGAGGAAAAAAGAAGGAAAATAAAAAGGTAAAAGAAACAGACAGAGAGGGGTAGAAAAAGGATAATACTTTGAAAAATTGATAACGCCGCCCTTGATAATGCCGCCGGCTTGAGTTTTGTGAGCCGTGTTTATAGAGATCAATTCACTGATATGTTTTGGTGGCTTTAGTACTAAAAGGCAAATTCGACGGTCATGTGTATTTCAGCACTAAAATGCAAATTCGACGGCCATGTGTATTTCAGCCAAATACAGTAGTTGATACTGACCAATGCCAATAATGGGTTATTAGAGATGTGATTAAGTTTGAATGCAGTGATTATTAACATTGAAAATATTTTAACTGTACAAGGTAGTTACGAAAATAATCTAATCGGAGTATTCGGATACTAACTTTTCAATCTGCGACATTAACCATATTACAACGGTCGCAACATGAGCAAGCGGTGGAAACAAAGTGAGGCAGGATATAGAAAGCGCAGAGAAAATCTTAAACAACAGAAGCAAGTGGAGCTGATGCTATTCGTTGATATTTTGTTCCGACTACACCTGAAACCGAAGCTGCTGAAAATCTTTCTGACAGTGCCGAGTTGTATAACTTTAATGACGATCCTGTTCCGGCTCTTCAGGTTTAAGCAACAGCATCAGGAACTCCGGACCCGGAATATTTAGATGATAACTATAATGACATTTGTAGCAGCAATGTTATCAATGCCAATGAAGCTGAGGATGAACGAAGTCGGAAGGAAACATTATTACATAATGATGTCTCAGCGAATGGCACCAAAGCCATGCCAATGACGTCAACAACAACTTTTCCGCACTGTAATATAAACTGCAAAATCCAAATGAAGAAATATATATAAATCATGACCTTACCAATGCCAGTTTGTTGTTTTCAGTGATGCTGACCATTGGTCCCAAACTATAACCGATGAACTTAGAAACGAGCTGTTTTGAGAGGCTTTAAAACTCTCCAGAATAAGACGGACAATTTTGCGATAGTTAAACGTGAGTTTGGTGAAGATGAACATAAGAAAAGATTATTGTCAAAAGATTGCTTCTTTAAAAAAAAGACCTACGAAATGGAGAGACTATTTCGAGGTCTTTGATGCTTTACTCCCTTCAAATGGAGCTCTCTACTGCTTTTGTTGTCGATTCTTTAATTAAAATTAAAATGCGTTTGGCAAAATCCTAGGCTTCATTGCTGGGGAAAAAACTCAGTTCAAACGTTGGAGAACACGAGATAAGCTGTCATAATCTGACTGCCTTCATCAACTGGAAAAATAGGGCAATGAGATTGATGTCACGATTGATCAACTAGATAAATTGTTGGAGAAACTACAAAGCAGAGATATATTCTCAAAATAATTTCGGATGACATGTTCTAGGCTAAACGAAATCTCCTGCTTATGGGACACAATAAACCCCATCTTTCAAAAGTAACTCAGGGAATTTTCTTGAAATGATGCAATTACTATGAAAAAACGATCATGTTATCAGATTGCATCACATCACGGTTATGCTCAGGACTTTAGCTGTGTCATATCTTTCACCTAATATTCAGAATGAATTTATCGCACTTCTTGGAAATTGTGTTAAGGGTCGCCATTATTGATTATGTGGAAAAAAGGTAAATCATTTGATATCATATTTGATAGCAGTCCCTATCTTTTACATGTAGACCAAATGTGTCAGCTCGTTATGTTGAAATAAATAACGGAAAGGTAGATATGAAAGAGTCTTTTTTATTTGTTTCGTCTTGATGGAAAGACAGCTGAAGCTTAAATGGATCAAACAAGAAAATGGTCTGAATTTCTAATAATACAGAAGCCAAGCTTTTGACAATGCTGCGACTATGACAGGGATTCACAGAGGTGTTGAGCAACGAAGTTTGCAGTTAATCAAAAAGCTTTTTTTTCATGCACAAACCATAACTGAAATTTAGCTTCATTCAGTGCAAATTTAGTAACATGTTTTAGCACTGTCGAAAACTTCTATGTACTTTTTCTCTTCTTCCACACATCGATGGGTCATTCTTCAGAAACATGTTCTAAAAATGTAAAACGGGTAAATAAATTTCGTTGAGTGCAAAACATGATGCTGTGAAGGCTGTGGCTTCACATTTTGATGAAAGTGTTTATTCACTATAAGAGCCAAGAGATGGCTAATTAGAGACAGTTAAAACCAGAGGTGATAGATTCAATTAAAATAGCCACATAATTCAGTGGGAGTTTCTAAATGTTTAGCAGCAGGTTTTACGAGCTATTGATTTTGACATTGAAGCATTTAACAATACGTACCTTTACGTGTCTCGTTGCTTATTTGAAGCTTGCTTGCTTTTAATGGCAGGGTTGGCATAACAAGGACGTCATATGTTTCCAGAGCTTTAGGTGGCGCTCTACAGTTTCGTATTTAGCATAGGGTTACAATTTTAAAGAAAAGGAGTTTCCCCGGGTTTCCTCACTAGTTATACTGGTTTTTAAAAGAGACTTTGTATATCTTAGGTATTGTTCAAAGAACCTTTAATTCCCTTTATTTTGATGTATGATTGATGGGTGTAATATGGGTTAGAGAGTATACAGCTTGGCCTTACTCCAGATGTGCACCTTTCAAAAAAGTGCTAGCTCTACTTGCTCATTTTCACTTCTCGAACTTCAGAGATGAATTCTAAAAAAAGAGCCGATAACTTTTTTTTACATTTTATGTATTTGGTAATTCAGTCATTGCACTGTTAGAAGCTGGTATTATCTAGTTTGGCAAAATTCATTTTCCATATTTTAATAGCTGCCAACAATAGTGTACTTTAGACAAATTTAGGTTGATTTTTGGAGCACAAGGGAGCAGTCATTTTAGTTAGAAGTGTCCTAAGATCATTTAAAATTTCAAAAAGTACAATATCCAAAGAAATTTCATCCACATTACATGAAAGTAGTATATAGGTATGCAAACAGTCTCTCCACTATGCATGTTTAAAATGCAAACAACTTCACATTACATACATACTCTCTCAAAAGTACATAATAACTGGTGAGCGCCACCAGGTTTTTGTTAGCATAAGGTTCTAATTCTTTCCAATGGTATAGAACCTATTCTGGTAGTTTCGGCTCACATATCCTGTAAGGAGGGTTATCAGACTTACTGTCTCCGAAAGCTCCTGCAGTCGTGCTTTAATTCCACGGGCATAAGCCTCTTGGAGGGAGAGAGGATAAAAGCCTTTGTTTTGCTGGCCCTTTCCTGCAATGAAGAAGACAAACAAAAAAGTCTGCTGGGAAAGAAACCAATATGGGCTATCCCATATACGCAATCACACACATTAACACTTCCCTAGTTCAGAAACTGTCAGCTATTTTAAGGAGGTGGCCAGAATACAATGGATTAATACTATTAGAATGGATTTCCGAAACCTGATTATACCACCAACATACAGAGGAGGCCTTTCGAAGATGGGCAGGCTTTTCAATGTTTCTTTTGAATGAGTAATTAAACCACTGTCTTTAATAAAACCCGACGTATTATTGTGTTTATCGATAAAATGTAGTTGATTTTCAGTAACAAATATAGGCTATCCATGTCCAACAAAATCTGCTGAAAGCAATAATGATATGTCATAATGTGAATACTAACCGTTTCCCTGAATCATATATTTATTTGTTCCTTCCAGAGCAACAAAAGTCCAAATGTGCACACTTGCAATATAATTGCAATGTGTTAACACTGTTTATAGTGCAACGCTCTCTTTCTACAGGCAACCACGTCTAACGTTATTTGTTTAGATTAAATGGAAGCAAACAAACGAAAATGCATTAAGATAAAAAAAACTAAAACCATAATTTTTGTTAAAGAAAAGCTTTCAGTGTAGAGCGAAATGGAATTGTATTCAAAGAATGGACAAAAACAAAGGTTGATCCTTCCGTCTATACGACATTCAATTTAATTAATTAGAATTACGATATCACCTTGATAAGCTACTCTACAACGAATGGCATGTACATTGTGATCTATGTATCTATCTATCTATCTATCTATCTATCTATCTATCTATCTATCTATCTATCTATCTATCTATCTGTCTATCTGTCTATCTATCTATCTATCTATCTATCTATCTATCTATCTATCTATCTATCTATCTATCTATCTCCCATCCAAAAACCATTCGCTAAAATAAAATTAAACGAATTTGACTCTCCACACCCTACAATAACAGCTGCTTAGATCAGGCAATGGCAACTTCATCCAGGGCGTTAATTTTAAAGTCACATCCTATCATCCAAACTAATTAATAAAGGCGGTTAAAGGACGCAGCCGTATTTTGCTCGCCCTTGGTTTAGATATTATATTATGTTGTACAGCGCCCTTTATGAAGATTAGAATCCATTCCATTCTAAAGCATTATCATAATCATTTGATGTTACACCTGTCCTGGCATATTTTGGTGATGTTCTATTTGTTCACCCCTGTTGATATACTAACTTAGGTCTCTCTCTCTCTCTCTCTCTCTCTCTCTCTCTCTCTCTCTCTCTCTCTCTCTCTCTCTCTCTCTCTCTCTCTCTCTCTCTCTCTCTCTCTCTCTCTCTCTCTCTCTCTGATTTGGACTTTTAAGATAGTTTTGAATTTTTTTTTATTAATATAGCTGCGATGTATGCAGTGTGGCAGTTTACAGGGATGTCTAGCACTGGTGCATACTACCGCGGACATACAGCATGATATCACATCCAGTCGCAGTACCATAACACCAGACCGACCAGTCATAACACGAACCTTTTAATGCTGAGCGACGAGAGAGACGGCTGTTAGTAATATTTTTATAAGCCTTTGGTATGACTCGGCTGGAGGTTCAACGCCGCGACCTCCCGCATCCAAGGTGGACACACTGATCACTAGGCCACCGGAACGGTAAAATGGTTTTAATATACAGAACACGCTTTAGTTATATAAGAACTGTTTTAAAATGATAAGTAAAGGAACATGATAAGTAAAAAATAGTGGCCATTTTGACCATTTGACCATTGAACTTTAATCGGAGGTTGGGAGGGATTGTATATGTTGGAGGCGTTAAGGGACACATGGTTATCACTGAAAACTGAACAACTTACAGCCAACCCACATCTTTGGGAACATACTTGTATAGTTTGAAGGCGGTATGTGGAAAGCTTTTGTAGCTACAAAGAGATCATAATCCTTCAATCTGATCCCCACTACAACATCTAATAATGTTAAAGTTTGTTTTAATTCTGCCCTTGGAACCCAGGGATCAGAAACAGGACTGAATTCCACTCCATGCGTAAATACTCGAAAGGAATCTTGACCTGATATCAATGATGACAATTCCTGTTGTTATCCTTTGTTTAACGGACTGCGTGGGAGGCCTAGTGATTAGAGCGTTCGTCTCGGATGCGGCAGGACGCCCGCTCGAACCCCGGCCGAGTTATATCAAAAACTTTAAAAATGGTATTAACGACCTACCTCACTAGGAGCTCAGCATTAAGAGGTCAGTGTTAAAACACACACACACACACACACACACACACCTTTCTTTAACGAACCGACCTCTCCCTTACCCTGCCACAGAACCCTTATGCCAACCATGAAAACACGCTCCGTCCATGGTATATATTGAGTACCTTAAGAATTGTACTAAAATGAAAATGAAAAGCAAAAACAACAGAGAGGACAGAACATGTTATGCTTTGTACCTAAAAATATTTCTGGCCTTGGGCTGCTAAAGAAAAATATATATGCCATACCATACTGCAAATCTGCATTCCACTGGGAAGCTATTTGCCACTTCCTAACTTTAACTACCGAATCATGAACGGTAAAATAAAAGGTTGTGCGTTTACAAGAATCGTGACCGACATACAGACATGGAAAAAATTAGTACACAAGCTTTATTTTCCAAATAGTGGATATAAAATATAAAGCTTATGAGAATGGTCTGAAACAATATAATTATTAATACGGTTCTTTTTTTTTTACTTTTAAGACACATGAGTTTGCCATTAAGGACGATCGTTTATAAAGTTAATAAACTGTGCATTGTAGGAATTCCTTATGGAAATTCAAATGCTTTTGACCATTGTATAAAGGATATATTCTGGATGGACATGAGACAATCATTTTGTCCCTGATGGCCATTCATCTGCATATACAAGCATTACGTTGTAAAATAATGTTGACTCAAGAACTACTATCGTATTTAATGTACAACAGTTTACTGGTTTGCTAAAAGTTTCGCTGTATTTTGAGACACTAATTTAATGACTTCTTAGGGTTCCCTTTTCAAATACGAATACTTTGTCATTGAACATTAGTGGTGGCTTGGGAAATATTTTGGTGTCTTTGTAGATACAGTGATTCACTGGAAAATTGTTTAATAAAAAGGACACATGTCTTTAAGAGATAACATTTATTGTGGCTTTTTGTCAAATACTTATTGACAGATCTCATTGTACCTTCACTGTGCATTGGTAAAGACATTTCCTCAACCACTGCCTCAAGACCTCGCAGACTGAATGCCGCTTCTATCACGTGAGTGCCTACATCCGGTTCACAACCTTCGAAACACTCCTTAACGAGTTAACGAGGCCAATCTTTTTCCCAGTGATAACGTTCTTTAGCTGGAATTTATGGCAAAATATGGTTGATAATGAGGATCAGTAATAAGCACTGAGCCATATATATTTGATTTGAAGACAAATGTGGAACTAATTAGTTTAAAGGACACTGATCAGTGATTTCAGTAGTGCAAGGTCTTACTTTATAATCGTTTGTGGAAGGAACCAATGTTTTAGGTCAGGTATTCACAGGAATATACTACACTTGTAGCTTCCAGAGATTGTTAGAAGCTGTAACATGCAATGAATGACCACTTTCTAAAGAGATTGAAATGGGGCAATAGGTAACGAATTTTGAGCTCTTCTATCCAATGTGTCAGCAGTGAAGGTAAAGACATATTTGCACCATTTGTTATTATGTTGGTTTGGTTGGGGTTTCGTGGCACTTTAGCTACCTTATGAGGAGAAGTTTGATACTAATGGAAATTTGAGACTTATCGTCCAGGTTCCAGTTTCCAGCCTCAAAAACCATTCTGGAGTCCCAATGTATGTTTCTTACTGAAGATTCGTACACAAGTCTGCATATATGATTGAAGACCAGCTTCAATGATTTTCACTTGCTTAGATGCAAAAAGTGCACGCACCTTTAATCACTTACTCATTTTGACTGGTACAATTTCGTTAATCTTAATAACATAGAAAGTACTTTATAGTTATTTTGACAAACACTGACCTATGGTGACACTCCTATGTGACTGCATCGGTTTATGGTGTTAATGCTCGAGGTCAGTTGTTGTTATGTAGGTGAGGGAACGCCAGTGGGTTCAGTCCTCTGCTTTTTTTCTAGCTCTGATGGTTTGAGGCCACACCACTTTATACTGTCTTTCAGTGTGTCCCTGTAGAGCTTGTGTGGTTGGTCTTGATTTCTTCGGTCATACGCCAGATCCCCAAAGAAGATTTGTTTAGACAAGTGAGTGCTATCCAAGCAGATGACATGTCCTGGCCAGCAAAGTTAGATATTGAGCAGACTTGTCTCGATAATTGTTGTGTTGGCTTTTTTCATGATTTCGATGGTAGTAAAGTTGTCTTGCAATCGGATCCTAAGGACAGAGCGGACAGTCCACATTGGAGTTTCTCCAGCTGCTTGATGTGTCTGTGATACAAAATCCATGTCCAGCAGCCGTTGAACAGGTAGGTGAAGTCCACTGAGTTAAACACCTTCAATTTTGTGGACAGGACAACTTTGTGATGGTCGTGTAATCTGTTGAGAAGCCTTCTGAGTGAATGACATGCTTTATTGATCCTTGCGGAGAATTTTTTCAAGCCCATCATTGTTAGAAGTTACACTGCCTATATATTTGAAGCTGTCCACAAATTTTATTTGAGTGACGTCAATGATGATGACTAGCAGTAACGCGGTGTTAGGGGCTCACTTGAAAAGTACTTCAGTCTTGCTAAAGCTAATAAGAGGTCGAATAGTTTGGAAGCTTCGGAAAACTTGTTAAGCATTGTCTGTGGTTCACTTATCTTGTCATTTGTACCATGAAAACATAGTAGTCAGTAACCTAGGTTCTCCGGATAAGAACAACCAGTGTCTTAGTTTTTTAATAAGTCATCGTAATGCAAAGAATGAAAAGTTAAGCCAGTATCTGATAAACATATCCTCTTGGAAATCATGGGCTGCATTGCTGAGGATGCAACTGTCATACTATCATAGAAAATATCTACCTGGGGAATGTGTAAGTTTCCAGCGATTGTGCGTTTTGGGAGCTATGCCAGAATTCTGCAATCATAAAGAACCATATTGATTATGCTAATTAATTGCTATACGAAACGATTATTCTTGTTTATGCCCAATACCTGTTACACAGACAAGAGCGTCCTCGTTGAAGAACAGTTGAGATTTCTTTTCTTAGTTGAGTCAATGTTGGTTTAACGTAGTCGACGCGGTTTGCAGCTGGGGAGGACTTATTGGGTAATGACTTCTTCGTTATTTTCACACCTGATATTGTAGTCAGGGAGAAAGCGTTTTTGCATGTAAATGCGATGATTCTACAATGGATTTGATGTCGGATTGGCACAAAACGGTTGTCCCAATGGTTGATTTCTGGTTGTATCTTTGTTAGATTATATTTTAGTGTATGTGAGGGTTTGTTAACGCCACTCTGACGCAGGTATTCGTAGTCAAGAGACAAAAAAGTCCAAAAAAAACACTATCTGTGAATACATTCCTCGTTAGCTGGACCAGCACTTCATCTGTAAATTCCGCATCATCGTCATCTTGTGGTTGTCCAGACTCCATCACGTATATGAAGTGATAAATCATAAACAAAAACACCAAAGACGTGTTTAGTACCCGTCAGAGAAGACATTAATTTCTTCGAACACACAGGAAAGAATATGGAGATTAGTCATGTATAAGTAATTATAATATATATATATATATATATATATATATATATATATATATATATATATATATATATATATATATATATATATATATATATATATATATATATATATATATATATATATATATATATATATATATTTGTTCATCCGTATACTTAGCCAGGAAAGAATAATACTGGAAATCTTGAAGACTTCGATATACTATAACAGCCACGTCCATGTCGAACAGTTTATTGGGTGCATCTTAAAATTATATCATTATTTATAAATTATCGGTTTCGTCTAATAACCTTTTGTTGGATGGCTTTGGTGGCTTCGCCACTCGCATCGATGCCCATCCAAAACTGTAGTCCGATCCTCATTGCTAAGTTTGTAATCATCAAATCAGTGTCGGCTTATGAAAACTCATCCATACGTTGTTGATCATCTTCATGGATAAAATAATTAATCAGAGTTTACATTTTTGCTGTTGATGAAAGAGAATCATGTTGTGGTTGTTGATTCTAACAGAGTTGACCGCTTCAATGCGGAGCTTTAGATCATATCATGGACTGTTATTGCAACTTGAATAGCGATCGATAACGCACGCGATGTCAGGTCCACAGAAACATTCGACAATCATATGAACAATCCTTGAACGTGCGGTCATTTTTATATCTCACGTAAACAGGCTTTCCAGATAACTGTCCAATATCATCCTCAAAATGTAGGGGTCGATCGAGATTGTTGAGTTGAGTATGGGTTCCTGTTCGCATATATAGATTGTTGAGTCCAACTTAGTCACCAATGAAATCCTTAGGGTGAAGCGCCTAAAACTTCATCAGCAGTGTTATATACATCATCGATGACTTGTGCTGTCTTTCTCTTGATAATAAGGATAATGAATGTAGCTTTGACACATGTTTATTGCCAGGAAATTTTGATATGGTCATTTTGTGTATATATTCTTAGTTTTCCTCTTAGGAAATGATTTTCAGACTGCATCTAAATCGGAGCATTCTCCTTTCATGCTTTACAACTGTTCAGTTCAATCTACTATGGAAAATATTTAGCAATTGAAATTATCTAGCACTAAACAATGTTCTTTGATAAACACGATGTAATCTTCCTTTTTGAATACGGTCTTCGCCAATTTTAGCTGTGCAACAATTGCCCACTTACCTCAAGAAGCAGAGTACAGTCTTCCACAGACATGGCAATAGGTCCCAGATGATCGCTGGTGGTTTCAATCGATGATACTCCGGTATAGGGAACGAACCAGTCCAAAGGTCGGTTTTAATCCAACCAATCCACCCCAGCTAGAAAGAATGGAACCTCTTTGATTACTCCCTATCGCTATATCTGCCTCACCAGTAGCAACCTGGGTGATCAAAAAATTGATGGGAAAATACACCGCTATATATGAAGGAAGAAGAATAAAAAGGTATGCACTATGCACTAAGCTTCACCTCATATGACATTTTACTATTAAACTATTTTTAATTAAGAACATTCCAGAATGCCCATTCACTGTCATAAGGCTTCCTGATTCTGATGACCTTTCTTAGTTATTTATCTAACATTTTTACAGTTGCTCATTCGAATTACTATCATTCTAATACTTATATGCAGATCCCAAAATGTCTTTACGTCTGTAATCATGTGACTAAATACCTAAGAGCATGCCTAAGTCTGCCTCAGGAATCTCACCTTTATCTATCGACAGTGCGCATTTCAGTAACGAATGAATTCTAAACGTTTGTAATTTACTACAAAAACTCACAAGTTCTAATCCATTCTGCATGACTTTGGTATATTGGAACCTGTTTATGAGGAACATGTAAACATGGAGATAAATTATGTCCGTATTTAATTAAAAACATGGAATTTGTTCCCCTTTATATTGAAAAAGTTTCAAATTTATAACCAGCAATTTATGGCTACTAAAGATCATTTAAATGCATCCCTTAGCCCGTTTATGGTATGACGCGTATACATACAGCTATAACTCTTCCGGAACTGGAAACGCCAGATTTTCTGGTAGGATCAGTGACATTGGTGAAACTTGCACCGCTTATGCACAGGTCTTCACAGTTAGTTTTGCCTATAATTCAAAATTGGTTCATTCAAGTTAATTGTGATATGGAAAAATGATAAGACTTGCATGAATCCACTAAAGCAATCTGTAACCTCAAAATACTAACGGAATATAAGAATGCAATATTTAATGGTTACGTCATTCAACCACCAGGATCGTACATATCATTAAATTTCTCCACCATATTATTTGTTGAAATATATCTTAACTTTGAATCCTTTAAATCAGTTCCAAGAAAGAAATGTATGTCTTCACTTCATCACCTTGTTTTCTCGAATCCACTATCAACGCCACATAAAGAAGTATACAACCTAAGGGATTTGGGTTCCATAATCAGTTTTATAATAAGAAGAAAGACGCAAAAATAGTTCCTAACAGCGTCCAGTATTCTCGACACGACGGATGCATCAAATTCTGGAACGTAATCTTCTAAAATCTTGAACCAAGTCATCATCGGGATGCTGACCACAGCCACAGTATCTTTTATGGCTACTGTTTTTCCTAACAGTTTTCCGCTTTCTGTTCCTTTGATGTCACAATGCCAGTACCTTGAGAAAAAGAACCAAAAAACGAGAAGACTTTTTTTTGCTAAATCACTTTACGTGGAAGGATAATATACTGTGAGTGGCAAAGCTTGATAATCCTCTATGAAAATAATTCAAACTTTTGTGCAACATCTCATTTTCTGTTACAAAAAATACTTGACCTATGAACTTTTTCTTCAGGGTCAATAAACTTCTTCTTTACTCAAAATTGTTAGTCTTTCACAGTTTTGTTCAGGTATATACTGTAAAAATAATGTTATTGTGAGGAGGAAAATTTACTTTTGCAGTCACAGCGTCCTTGACCTCGGACAGTTTGACCCCCAGATCAATAGGCTTCATCATTACATCAAGTACAAGCGATCAACAAATTATAAAGAGGTATGGGATGTAGAACTAATGTTCGTATGTTTAAACCATCTTTTGTTCAGTCACCATGACAAGACTTCGTCCTTTTTGACCCTCAAATTAAATTAACAGGGTTCTTCCTTACCCTAAGTTCAAGCCATCTAGAAAGTTTGGTAGCTTTGGATGGGTGGATGGCAGTAGGACCAAGTTATTCATGCATGAACCACTTCAGTAGTCACTCTGGCCTTGGTATGTGACATTTTGACCCCGAGTTCAATAGGTTCTTTCTTACCCCAGATGATGGATAATTGGGATTATTGTGCATAAATGAAATTGGGAAGGGATAGACGGGTGGGCAACAACATTGCTCTTATGGTAGACATATAGAAATAGTAAGAGATTGAAAGAACATGCATTACTCTTGTCATTCTGAAATTGAATATCCAGTGATTCTATGTCATATATCGTGGTCTATTTGTAGACAAAATTTGGAATTATGCTATGGCCTTTTTGCGTTGCCATTATAGACTGTGATAACCATTGAACTAAGCATAGCCTGGTATTAGTAGTATTGTCATGGTGGTGATGAAGATCGCCATCATAATGGGAAAAATATGAGAGAAATCTGTGAAACCAGAGAATGGTATGCAAAAGAAGGATGGAAAAATATAAACTAGAATACCATTTGATGTAGATTAAATAGCTTTTGTTGATTTGTTTTGAAGGAATACAATAATAGAGATATTTAGACTTAGAACACAATTAAATGGCTTATAAAGTTCTCAACCTACTATACAGTCCGTCGCTCCCAGGTTAGTATAAGTAAAATCATACACAGTGATTATCAGAGAGAGAGAGAGAGAGAGAGAGAGAGAGAGAGAGAGAGAGAGAGAGAGAGAGAGAGAGAGAGAGAGAGAGAGAGAGAGAGAGAGAGAGAGAGGAGAGAGAGAGAAACACGACCTGTGATTATGACTTTGAATTATCACACAATTATGTATCAGATATTGCTAATTATGCATATGGGTAAAGTGTTGAGATAGATTTTTGTCATGTCATTCAACTTCGGTATAATACATTTTGGAAACAAATGCATATGTAACTGTTGTAAATAAGGTTTAACCAATCAATTTACTACTCTGGTAATCCGATTACTTGAGTTATGACATCAATTATATTACTCCGATATTCCGATTACTTTAATTATGGCATCAAGCATATATTTATCCGGTATTCCGATTACTTGAGTTATGGCATCAATTATATTACTCCGGTATTCTGATTACTTGATTTATGGCATCAAGCATATATTTCTCAGGTATTCCGATTACTTGATTTATGGCATCAAGCATAATTACTCCGGTATTCCGATTGCTTGAGTTATGGCATCAATTGTATTAATTAGGTATTCCGATTACTTGAATTATAGCATCAAATATATTACTCGGGTATTCCGATTACCTGAGTTATGGCATCAAGTATAGTACTTCGGTGTTCGATTACTTGAGTTACAGTATCAAGCAAAGTACTCCAGTATTCCGATTACTTTAGTTCTAGTATCAAGCACCCGACTAAATAACTCGAGTACTCATTTCTTATTCAAAACTCCAACAATTTAATAAGTCCTATGGATAGTATATTGGAATCTAATATGATGACTTCAATACATTGTTATTTCCATTGTTATTTCGAAAAATAAGCGTTGTAAATCATCAAGATATTATTTACTTTGTATCTTTCGGATACTCGGCCAATTCCCTTTGGTGGGGACAGGGTCGAGTTTGTGCACATTTAGTAATTTGTGGATATCAGTGTATATTACAACCATTCCTTAATGTATGTAGTGTTTTATGTAGTATCACCATCGGTCGATAAATCAGCCCCTCACCCGTGATGATATTGATCGATGTTCATTAAACATGCAAAAGTCTGCAGCAAATTTTGGTTGCACGCATCGGTGTACATTTTATACACTTACCTGTATTTCTAGCCCTGTAGAGCTACGGTCGGATGAAGGGTTCCGTTGGTGGCATACACATTATATTTCCTGAGAAAATCTTGTATTTGGTGACTTGTAAATCTACGATGAATACACAACACTCTACCTTTTGGCCAATAGGACTTTCGCGCTAGATACGGCCATTACCAATCACCGCTTTACGTCTAAATTTTAGGAAGATTTGTTCGGGGGAAAAGTTTATTTGCTGCAACACTGCACATTTTAATGAACAGGTCAGACACAACTTATCGTTCATCAGTATCAAAACATATGTGTGGGGCTGATTTATCAGACTACTATCAGCGGGGATAACGGATGAGGTTGCGATCATCGTGACCTACATGGCATGCTTCAATGACTTCTTTAACACCGAGTGTCATAAAACTTTAAATGTACAGCCATGTACCTTTGCCTATGGAACAATTACATAGAATACTACATCATCACATCCAACTTAGACCACTGCAACATACATACATAATTTTATATCAGTTTCTCTAGCAGTCATACTGGTTTGGGTCGTACATCTTTCCGTGCATACTTAGTGGAATTTTTCTGGCCGGTATTCGTGTATAGCTAGCTGTCGTCAGACAAATCTTGTTGAATTTGCTTCAGTTGTGCAAATGTTCGCATGGAAAAGTTTCTCTGTCTCTTATCTCATTTTATTATACAAAAAGTCTTTCTTTAAAAAGAAATAGCCATGAAGCACGTTTACGCATGGTTGCTTTCCTTACTTTGCTCATTGCCTTCAGTCGTGCCAGGTTGAACAGTCTGCCGTCTGAACGCGTGTGCAAGTAGATCCCTTCTGTGGACGTCCCAAAGGCGTACTTAAGCAGGACAGCGAAGAAGATGCCAAAGAGCGTGGGGGCAAGGACACAACCTTGTTTCACTCCGCTGTGAATATTGAATAGTTCGGACGATGAGCCATCATACTGCACTGTGCCTTTCATGTCTTCATGAAAGGACTGGACCATGCTTAACAGCTTTGGAGGGCATCCAATCTTCGTCAGGATTTTGAAGAGTCTGTCTCTGCTGACCAGATCGAATGCTTTGGTGAGGTCTATAAAAGCCAGGAAGAGGGGTCTGTGTTGTTCCCTGCATTTCTCCTGCAGTTGCCTGATGGAGAAGATCATGTCGATTGGGGACCTCTCTGCGCGGAACCCACACTGAGACTCTGGATACACTCTGTCGGCAAGCGTCTGCAGTCTGTTCAGGATGACTCTAGCGAAGACTTTACCCACGATGCTGAAAAGTGATATGCCCCTGAAGTTGTTGCAGTCACTTTTGTCGCCCTTGTTTTTATACAAGGTTATGATGTTGGCGTCTCTCATGTCCTGAGGCACTGCACCTTCATCCCAGCACTGGCAGAGAAGATCATAAAGGTGTGTGAACAGCACACTGTCGCCACACTTGATGACTTCTGCTGGCATAGATTCTGATTAAACTCCGAATACAATCTTTGTAACCAAAATGACATATATTCTGACAAAACACCGAATATAATCTGTGTAACCAAATTGATATAGATTCTGATTAAACACCGAATACAATCTGTGTAACCAAAATTTTACATAGATTCTGATTAAACATTGGAATACAATCGGTGTACACTTCCATTACTTAATTAAGAGCTGGTTATGGTTTACGTCTGCAATTACTGCCTAACGTTAGCTTTGCTAAAACATTTAAGTCTGGGACGCTGTTCTTTACATACACAATTGTTTTCCTAACCTCATCTGTGCTAAAACAAGTATAGATATTTATTCATGATATAAAAAAGAATCTTGTCGTTTTACAACACAAAACAGACAACTATTTCTGTACAAACCAAATATATTTTTGTATAGCATTTATTACTATTCTACAAATAGTATAATTATAGCTTTATACGAGCAAGAAAACGACAGTTTTGCCATAGCTTTAGGCAAGATGGGCTATGATAACTACGAAATGTAAATGTTCACTATGCAAAAGTCTTATGGATTATGATGTACAAAATAAGAACTCCAAAGATTGCAAAAAGAACAAATACGAAATACAAGATCGAGTGATATCTGAAAAAGAAACAATAATGAATGAAAATATAATGTTTCTTTTAGATTTCACTAAGCAGTAATTTGCAACACACGCGCCTTGGAAACATTTCTGACAAATTTGATAGAAATTAGTTAACCAAATGGTTAGGAAGAAACATTAAATTCAGATAAAACTGATGAAGAATACCTGAATAAATTTAAGAGAACAGGCAGAAAAAGGCTGTCATTGATAGAGAGTTGAACACACATTTGCTAGGGACTGGTTTGGTCTATTGTTTTATGCCACAGTAACACAAGTACTTTAGTCCCAAGGTAAATGGATTAAAATGCCTTGTCCAACCGGTAGCCAACCTGTGCTGCACTGATGGTTGGATTCGAACTATTTTAATTGCGAGCCAAGCATACTTACCCCTGAACCACTGTGGCTACTACCCCCATTTGTCCCCTCTTACGAATTGCTATAGGATACATCTGAACTACTGTATCTCTTCGCAAGAATAACTTTAGGGTGACTATTACATGCAAACATTTTGACCAAATTTTTGTAAATCAGCGAAATGTAAATAGATACATGATTCAGTTTCACGTATACAAAGGACATTTAGAGACCACAAGGTTTTGTCTTTTTATGGAAAAACTTCGGCTATACACATGAAATATATTCAAGTAAATCAACGAAACAAGGGTTACGATGATTGTCCTCAGTGAGCAGGATTTATTTTATAGAAGTGCCCGCCAAAATAGGTTATATAAATGCAATCATTTAAGAAAATTTAAAAAAGAAAGGACAGCTCACTTTTTAAAACAAACAAACAAAACGTCTGGTTGAATGAAATCAGGAAGAAAATAGGAAAATAGGAATTTTGTCACTGATGAATAAGAGAAAAAAAAAACATTATTTTCACCCCAAAATGACACAAGGTTTAAAGATCTCTGTACTCCAATGCGTCTTCACAATACAAGTCAGAAGGAAATTATGTCTTTGTACCTGAAAATGCACATATCTAAAAAACATCATATTAGTATCAAGCACCAAGTGTTACTTAACTAGTGCTGTTAACGAGGGCAACGCCATCTACAATATGTTCAACAGGGCCTTAGTAGAATTGAATTTGCAAAACCAAAACTTGTTCATTCAAGTAAAATAATTCTTCTAAATAATGACGTGGAAAGCTTGTAATTCAACTAGTTTAAAGTCTTCTGAACATAAAGATGCATAATAACTTTTGGCCGAAATCTAATTTTCACTGATAAAGTTGTGCTGCACAAAACAAAGTTAGGAGAATAGGAAAAAGGGGTCATAACTCTGTAAATAATGCTGTGGAACGCTGGAAATAAACCCCTCTCAAGGTCTTATCAATATGTAGCCACATGAAAAATGTTTCAAAAATCAAATACATATTGATTAAATTATCTTGTGAAAAGCAAATACAGAAAGACGAGCAATAAAGGGGACATAATACTACCAAGCGAGACTAAGCCAATATAAGACACATAAGATACATGTAACTTAAACAATGTTCTTACCATACTGCATAGCAATATTGTAATGGTTCTTGAGCTATGCTAGTTACATACAACATCCCGTTTGAAGATATGAAGTTAACTCTCAAGTACCACGATTTTATAAGGAAAAGAGTTCATTAGACAAAACACATAAAAGCTAAATCAGAGGGTATCATGCAATTTTTCTCCCATAATGCATCTTAATATTCTGAATGATTCCCGTGTTATAAAGCTGACAAGAATCTGCTATAATGGAAATGTAAGACTGACAGAAAAAGTGCATTTGACCTAAAAGACGAAAAAGTTTTAATGAACACATCAACATGCAGCAAGTAATATACCTACCACATAGCATCCTGTTGTGTGTAAACGGTTGTAACAGCATCAGGATTACAAAGGGTTTAAACTGAGATGAACGCACAAACGGACAGACGGACATAAAAAGATATTAGGACGCTGAACATATATGCTTCTGAGACAGTGACAGGTGAAAGTTGAAGTTGAACTTGTTTGCCTTTGTACCATACACAATGGAGAGAATGTTGGCATACTTCTATGTTAATTTCATGCATTTTGGCATAATTTTGGATATATACATGTGGACATTTTAATGATCTAAGCACATAGCTAACCAAAATGGCTGTTTCAATGCGCTCAAAATATGTCCGATTCAGTTTAAAGTACAATATCTTTAGCACTTATTTAAATAGGGAAAACTAATTTTGCTACATTACACAATACTAGCTTTTAAAGGTGCAATGAATGGATTGCAAAATATACAAAAAGCAAAATAAATTTTTGCCTCGTTATTTACATATTACCTTTGAAATCCAGGAAGAGAAAATGACCATGCCATTTTCTTCATAGGTGCACATCTAAAGTAAAACCACGCTGTATACTCTATAACCAGACTACACCCATCATTAATACAGCAAAAAGAAAGGGAATTAAAAGTTCCTAGAAAAATATTTAAGATAAAAAATATCTTTTTAAATAGCCATATTAGCAAGTGAGGAACACATGTGAACTTCTTTTTCTTTAAATTTTTAACCGTATTCAAAATACGAAACGAAACTTTAAAGTGTCACAATTACTCTGAAGTTCCAGGATCTTCGTTATTTTCCTTTTCTCTGCATCATTTCAAAGGATGGTACAGATTTGTATCTTTGGATGTAAGTCATAGCTCAGTTCTCAGAACACAAATCATTGTAAGACGAGAAGATTTACATCAGCTTAAGAATTTTGCTATCTCAGCTGCATGTCCCACTTGAAGAACAGTCACGTCGTCAAAATGGCGGCCAATGATCATCATGCCGATAGGCAAAATCTGCGAGAATCCGACATTGACGGTCAGGGCAGGGTGTCCGGTGATGTCGAAAGGAGCAGTGTTCTTGGCCATTTTCAAGGCTAGATTGAGGCGATCTACAACAAAACAGACAATCTGCATTGCAGTATGTAATTGTAGAATATCAAACAGCATAAACGAAAAACAAATCATACTATTTACATACACGATGGCGGTGCGTTTAAACAGCTGGATTGTGCTTTCTTTATTGTAAGTCCTAAATTACAATTTTGAACTCTAGCAAAATCTGACATTTTGTAATCAAATAAAGTCTATCAAAAAAAATCTAAATTTGATGTTCCTGGGAGTAATAACGGATAAGGCTTTGATATCGAAAAGGGGGTGTGCATTAGTATCCAAAAAGGATTAAATTGGCATGTTAAACAATATAGACTGAACCTTCCCAGTTGTTAAAATTTCGCATTTTTTTTCCACCTATTGTCTTTTATATCACTATTCTATCTTCCCATTCTACCTGCCCGAACCACATAATACATACCTTGCATCAGTGGCCAAAAATATAATACTGTAATACTGGTTCATTTACAAAACATCAATGATATATATATATATATATATATATATATATATATATATATATATATATATATATATATATATATATATATATACTAGATGAGGTTCGGTGTATAGTTTCAAAAATATTAGAATACAAACCTTGCCGTGTATCCTTGCTTGTAGGAAGCTTGCTTGCTTTGAATGGCAGAGTTGGCATAACAAGAACGTCATATGTTTCCAGTGCTTTGTTGTAGGCTTTGGTTAGCATAATATTCTGATTCTGACCCATTGCATAGAACCTGTTCTGGTAATTTTGGCTCACATACCCAGTATAAAGAATCATCATTTTCACTGTCTCTGAAAGATCCTGGGGCCTTGCTTTAATTCCACGAGCATAAGCTTCTTGGAGCGAGAAAGGATAAAAACCTTTGTTCTGATATCCCATTCCTGCCAAGAAGGAAGCAAACAAGTAAAAAAAAACACTGTTTAATTCACTAATTATTCGGCAACAGACAGTTTATACGATGATAAACGCAGATAAAATAATAAGCTATAGTAATTGCAATTCTTTATAATTATATTAATTCCTTTAATTTTATTTTTGCTCTGTTTAAAATATTTCGTATCAGCTTTGTAACCTAATTTCAGCATGTGAAATCTTGCTAAGGACTTCTAATATGTAGCTGGTATGTAATTATTGAATTCAATAGCATACAATAAATAAATCATTGCATTTACATACCAAATTTACTTGATATGGCAAATTTTGCTACAGTTTACACAATTCTGAGATTTCGTACACAACAGCTGCATGCAAAAAAAACAGCCCCAAAAAAACGGCGAAACAACAGACTTTGACATAATACAATGCAATAGTTTTATCCAGATTTGTATCAAATATACTCAAGAAAAAGAAACTTATAATTTTTAGTTAATTCTGTCAAAATGATTTTATTCAATTTTCAGGACAAAACTACAAAATAACATTAGTATTTCGTTACTGAAGGCATACAGAGTGTATGCCTTCTCTTTTAGTATTGAAATTGGTTAATTTTTGCACGTGACTCTATTTATACAAATTGGTATAAAGTAGTTATCCGTACAATTTATACAGAAATAATCACAGGTCTGCCTGATAACACAGTTACGTTCCGTCTAACGAAAATCTTCATTACAATTATCAGCTTATTCTATTGCATGACGTTAATGGTACTGGACTTTAACGCAAAATCATAAAATATGCAAATCAAACTCATTAGCCTTTCAAAAAAAGGGAAATAATTTGTTTGGTCAGTTTTTATTAGTTGTTTGACTAGGTGACATATTGCAGCCAAACAAGTCGAGTAAATGTTGCACGACAAAACTTCGTAATACCTTTAGTCGACTGCAACATTTCACTGAACATAGTTATTTTTCAAATTTTAATTTATTAATATACTTCGTGTAAACACCAGTTAGAGACAATATATCACCCAATATTGTTGTCATTGACTTTTGTTTTATAAAAAATCTTCAGATTTAGGTCAGTTATTGAGATCTAGATTTAGTGTCAATGTCCCAAAAATATGCACTTTTAAAAAAGACAAAATGTCGTGGATTCACAGTAACAAATCTAGGTTAATAATATCCAACAACCTCAGCCGAATGCAAAATTGGTTATATACTACAATGTGAATACTAACCGTTTCCCTGAATCATACATTTATCTGCTCCTTCAAGAGTAATAAGAGTCCAGATGTGCACACCTACAATATTGAGGAAACAATTATATCACTGTCTAACACCTATCTGTTAATTATCAACAGGTAACCATCTATAACGTTATCAGTTAAATAGACGCACGCAAAAGTATAAAAGGAAATCAGTTGAAATACTAACAGATGTCACTAAGACTGGGGATGTGGCGGAGTGCGTGTAGATTGGGGTTGGGATTGAGTGAGTGGAGACTGGGGTATACTAACAATTTGGAAAACTCAAAGCCAATTCGTATCTCATTTGGAATTCATTTGCTGAGTTTGTAATCAGTATCATGAATATTAACAAGTGTTGATGCTAAAAAGATCTCCAAAGCCTTTAATTTAATGGTCAATAAAACATAATTTAGTGACATCTCACGTGCTTTTCTTAAACTTGTCACCTCTGTCCTTATGCACCAGGGGTCAGTAAGGGGACTAAAATCATCTCCAAGCGTAAAACCTCAAAAGCCTTTGATTTGATCCTATGACAGCGTGTCTAGGATAGATTCCATCTTTTTTTTTTAAACTGACCCCTTTTAAGCACCCTCTTCCCAATTCATGCTCCTGAGGCCAACCGTGAACAATACGTTACACTCATGGTATCTCTTCAGTAATTTAAACTGCACCAGAATGGAAATGGAAAGCATTAATCAATAAAATAGAATCAACGCTCTCTCTCTCTCTCTCTCTCTCTCTCTCTCTCTCTCTCTCTCTCTCTCTCTCTATATATATATATATATATATATATATATATATATATATATATATATATATATATATATATATATATATAGCTAAAACGGATACAAGTATACACCTTTTGCCAATTCTTTGATCTTTTCGATATTAATTCATATTAATAACAAACAGAGTTTCAGAGGGTTTTACTTCTGAAGATGAAACATGCCGCAAATGAAATTTTTTTATAAATTTAATAAAAGATGACTTTTAGAAATCCCAATGTAAATACAAATGTAATTGCCTTCCATATAAAGAATAGCTTATATGTAGATTGTGTCCCTACTGGTCATTCACAACGCATATAAAATACATTACACTGTAACATAATGGTGACGTCAGACGTTCTCATGACCTATATGTTTATTGTGTACCCATTTAGTTTTGTTTCTATAAATTGTATTTGGGGGACTCTTATTGAATCAGTTCCCTTTTGAAATACCAATTTTTCATCAAAGAACAATGTCTAATGTTTGGGAAAATATATTTGCTTGTAGGGAAAGTGATCCCAGGCGAAAGTCTCTAGTATACAAGACATCTGAAATTAAGGATAACATTTATTTCGTCATTGTGTCAAACTTTTATTGATCGGTCTAATCGTACCTTCACTGTGCATTGGTAAAGACATTTCTTCAACTTCTGCCCCAAGACGTCGCAGACCTAATGCAGCTTTTTGTACTTGACTGACAACATCCGGTTCACAGCCTTCGAATCCCTCCTTAACGAGGCCTATCTTTTTCCCAGCGATATCATTTGTCACCTGGAATTCATGAAGAAAATTGGCTCTTAATGAAACTCAGTAATCAGCATTTAGCAACCCCCAACCAATTTACAACGGTATAAATTGTCATTGTGTATTTATGTTTGTACATATGATTGTTTGGAGGTATCAGTCGCACGCAGTAGGAATAATGCAAGCACATATCTCCAATATAATTCAGACATATTCAGAACCTTCCTTGTCTTTACTATCTCAGAAGTAAAGTTAATCATTAACAATAGATACAGCGTATACTTGGCGTTTTATATTTTTATCGTTGTTGGCACTAGGCACGTTTAACAAGCTCAACAATATATATATATATATATATATATATATATATATATATATATATATATATATATATATATATATATATATATATATATATATATATATCGGATAATCAAAAACAGCGGATAAACCAAAGTGCATACAGTATATACAATCCAGATATAGTGGCATAAAATTCACTTAGTTAATTTTTTCGCCGTAATATCCTACTTATGTTTACCTTTTCTGATGTAGGTCAATGTTCTTCTTCACTAATATCCTAATGTCGTAACACGAAAATAAATTATTAATACAATTATATTGAACAAATTAAAATAAAGGAAGATGAATAAATGAACAAACAAAAACAACGAATGTTTAGGAAAAGTAGTCTTTTATTGATTTCTGTTTTAATGACATAGCTTCTTTCTTCTTTATGGTTGCTCTCAATCTGCGTAATACCAATTTATCTGAGAGCAGAGAATCACTTTGTTGCTCCAGATACTCTAGCAAACCCTCAAACCATTGAAGGGCAGATGAATTGTTTATCCTTGTTTCAAGAATATGTTCCATGTCTTCGTCGTCACTCTCATCAGAATCTGTTGTCTGCCCTTGTGCAGTTTTAATGATTTCACTGTCGGACAAAACCTCACACCCTAGATCGTCACAATCAACATTAAACCATTCTAAAATATTTCCACAATCAACTTCCTTACCACCCTCTGTTCTCTGTAAAATGGCGGCTGATTCAGAAGTCGAAATCTCTTCTTCATCGAAACTATTGTAGTCGACAGTTTCAACTTCAGGAAATATTTTTTTTCCATGATTTACTAATTGTGATTGGCTTTATGGAATCCCAGGCATGTGCAACTTCATAGATAGCATCCAGCTATGATACTGTTTTTGAGAAAATTTTTAAATCATTGCCTTCTTCCACTAACTTCTGCAGAAGTTGTCCTCTATATAGCCTCTTCATAGCAGAAATCACCCCTTGATCCATTGGCTGGATTAGCGCGGTTACATTAGGTGGCAAATAATGTGTTATTATTTTACCGTCAGCAGACTGCAAAACCGCTTCATTTGGATGGTTTGGAGCATTGTATAATAAAAGAATGGCTTTCTATGGCAAACCTTTCGATCTCAGATGATCGCGAACTTGTGGTACAAAATTTTCATGGAACCATGTTTTAAAAATTGTAGTATCCATCCAGGCTTTCTTCTGATTAAATATGTCACAGGCATATTGGTTTTTTCAGTTCCCTTGAAACAACGCGGCTTTTTCGCTTTTCCGATTACAGCTAGTTTCACTTTATGAGAACCAGTAGCATTTGCGCAACATAAAGCAGTGATTCTTTCTTTGCTGGATTTATGCCCTGGTGCTCGACTTTCTGATTTATGTGCTAATGTTTTTGTGGGAAGACATTTCCAATTTAGGCCAGTTTCATCAACATTATAAATTTGTTCAGGAGTCACCTGTTGCTCTTCATTTTGGAACTCATTTGCAACTGTTTCATTGTTGCTTAATTTTTCCCCATGTATAGAAATCTCACGTATTCCATGCCGCTGTTTGAATCGCGTCAGCCATCCCGATGATGCATTGAAATCATCTTCCATTCCTAATGCATCAAAGTATAGTTTTGCCTGTTTTGCGCAGATAATTCCTGAAAGAGGAATGTTTTGTGCCCTTTGTTGGTTAAAACATTGAAACATCGCTTTATCAAGCTCATCATAAGTTGACAGTTTCATTGTTTTTCTGCTTGATAAGCCACATGATGAATCAGAATTACTGGCGTAGTTAATCAATTTATTTTTATTTTTTCGGAAAACGCGAACTGTTGTTTCACCTATACCATATTGTAAAGCTAAGTTTTTGGTAGACCCGTCTTGCTCAAGTTTCTTAATTATGTCGAGTGTTTGGTTAATTGTTAAAACTACGCGCTTCCTTTTCCGCTCCATTAACCTCTTTCCAACACAAAAACTTAAATACAGTATTTTTGGACACAACTGAAGTAGCCTACTGTACTGATAACAACTGAAGAATCGTACTGCTCTTTTAACAGAACTCCTTCCCCCACTACCAAAAAGAAGGCATTTAACATTCGCAATTTCCTTGGGACAGGAAATAAAGCCCTATTATAAAATTATATAACAACTCTATACCGTTTTTGTGTATGCGTTCGTTGAAGCAGCAATTAATTTATTTTGCAATTTGATTCTTTGCACTTTTCAAAACCATCTATCATCTTGAATTTTGATAAACTTGCTATATCTTTGATTATATATATATATATATATATATATATATATATATATATATATATATATATATATATATATATATATATATGGAGCATTACAATAAGCAAGAGAAACCAGTAAAATGCGACACTAAATTATATGCTGTATCCAGCACGATTATTTTATGAATTTTGAACACTGACCAGTTTTGAATATTCAGGAACTTGAATGGATGGATATTGTCTCGGATCCCTGCCTTCGTCGAAACCGGCAATTACCTATAGTAAACACACACATATTGAAACTGAGATACTGTCATAAGTAATTTATTGTAATTTACAATGAAAGAACAATGGCCTGTCCTAAGTAATTTATTGTAATTTACAAAGTAAGACAATGAAATCTCTAAATGATCCTGAAACTTTATTTTTAGCAAATTTATCAAATAACCTGAAGCATCGTACAAGGAAAGATAAAAATGGGAGGCAAGGATTTTCACTATGTAATGAAAACTTTATCAGGTCCTCGTTTAGCTACCTCCAAAAGGAATTTGAAGTAAATATTTTCTAACAAAGAAATCTGAATATGATTAAACCTGTATTCATTTCAAAAAATCACTTTGATGTTTCATATGTTATGAAGACTGTCCAGATTTGCTGACTTTCACCGCCGATACTTAGTCAAATATAGTTAATTTCTCATTTAACTTTTGTGTGTCATGGATTCTTGCTTTGTGCAGTGTTGTATTTAATATCAAGCCTATCCTATACAGTTTTTCAACTTATTTATTGCATGAAATCTTTAAATTTTAATTTTGACTAAAACTTCTAAGTATTCCTCGAAGGAAACTGCTCAGTTTATATTCTTGTTTTACATTTTGCGGCTGACACAAACACAGAAATCAAAAAGGTATACAGTAACGAAAGATATTTAATGTGAAATAATGCTAGGTTTGCCAATAACTTTGTTCAAGCGATCACCAACAGAAATCTAGCTCAACAAGAATGGACCAACTACCTCAAGAAGCAGAGCGCAGTCTTTGACAGACTTGGCGATAGGTCCAAGATGATCGATCGTAGTCTCGATCGATGAAGCTCCTGTATACGGAACTAGTCCAAAGGTCGGCTTTATACCAGCCAATCCACACCAGCAAGAGGGAATCCGAATGGAACCACCCTGGTCACCCCCTATCGCCATATCTGCCTCTCCAGTAGCAACCTGGTTGATCATAAAGAGAAGAGAAACATTCATCAACTATACGTAAGGGAGGACGACTAAGCTGTGCAGTAAGCAGCAACTCATTGGACATTTTATTTTTAAATGTTTGCTTATTATTAACATTTCAGTAGTAAAATTTTCCTTTCAGTTATTCATCCAAATTACTGCAGCTGTCTCACACTTTGTAAACCTGCGCTCAAATATCCAAATACACTCCTTTGTATGTCCCCAGGGATCCCACCTTTTCTTTATTATTACATATTTATATCCGAATGAATGTTACACTTTACATATTTTGAAATCACACTCTATGGGTTGTGTCTAGTTTATTGTTGATGAATTTAATAGATGGGAATCCGTTTATGAGGAACCTGGATTTAACGAAGTTCTAAATCCAGTCCATGTTTATATATAATCTATCTTGGTGTTCCCAATTGAAGTAAGAAAAATATTCAAAGGAATAATCAACAGCTGCTCTTGTTTCCTTTATGTACATTATGTTATAATCTTATACATACCGCCACCGCACTTCCAGCACTGGAGCCACCAGAAGTTTTGGTCGGATCATTAGGATTCAGTATCGGACCTGTGACATTGGTAAAACTTGAACCACTTAAGCATAGGTCCTCGCAGTTTGTTTTCCCTATAATTCTGCCACCTACAATGCAAAATTACCCGAATAAGTAATTCGTGATATATGATGATGACAAAACTTCCACGTATCCTCCAATTAAATAGTTAACCTCAAAATACTGATGGGAATAAATAATGCGCGAAATTGAAAATCCAGTTACCCATCCATGATATGGCATACTGACAGATGACAAACTACATAATTTAGTAAATTTTAGTCATATCATTTATTATCGAATCTATCACTCAATCAGTCATATCGTATTTCTTTCTCGATACCTTGTCCTCGCCCCTCACCATTACTACCAAAACAAAAACGACCGCCAGACAAAGGAGGTCGAATTCCATAATAGGCTAGATATAAAAAAGAAGACACGTAAATATTTCCTACCAGCGTCTAGTATTCTCGAAATAATAGTTGCATCAAATTCTGGAACGTATCCCTCCAAAATTTTTGAACCGTTCATCATGGGGACGCCGGCCACAGCTACACTATCCTTTATGGCTATCGTTTTTCCTGCGAGTTTTCCACTCTCTGCTCCCTTGATATCACAACGCCAGTACCTTTATAAGAGAAGAAAGGGGGGAGGTCTTTTATCTTCAGTGCCTCTAAACTTTAACTATAAGACTTCATTTCTTGTTTGACTTCATTTAGTGTTTTGCGGCACAATAACACAAGTAAGTTAGTTAGTTCCGAAGCCGTTGCATTAAAGTTCCTTGTGAATCAATTTATAACGAAAAAGAAGAAAAGCAAATGGGTTACTCTTGCCACTTCTTAAATGAACGACCACTTATCCCATGTCAATTTTTAGATTTAAATTTATTTTGAAGATTTTATCCAGTGTTGTGTTCAGTTGCTGTGTTTACTTTTTGTATACGCAGTAAGTAATGTCGGAATCAACGAGCTAGGCCCACCAAATAGAGCCATGAATATGATGTAAAAAAATTACGAATTCCAAACCATAACGTACAAACTGATATTTTAACCTCACATTTGTTTTGTGGTCCAACAATGGCATTTTTTTACGCTCAATCTTACCATGCATTGTATTTGTTGTCCTGAGGACAAGGTCGATAGCCTGGAGTTCGGGGATACTTCACCGGCAAAGAGGGTCCTTCCAATCTACTCACTCTATCGTACGTCTCCGTCAGCCCTTTCATGTGCTCTTTAATAATAATAATAATAATAATAATAATAATAATAATAATAATAATAATAATAATAATAATAATAATAATATGACGACGGCGACAATGAAAGATGATGACAAAACAGTGGACAGAAAAATAGGGCAAGGAAAGGAGTTTAACCGAAGGATGAAAAAACACTTGAAATCCATACCATATAGATTAAATACATTTTATTCCTTGATTTACACAGAATGAATGTCGCCATGTAAACACATATTTAGTACGAGATTAAAAAGTTAATTTGTGTACTATTCTTCTGATCCAATAAGGACAATCCTTCTCACCCATTAAAGTCAGTTACAATCATCAGCCAAATCGAGTTACAGACTTTGGTTAAATTTGCATCAGGGCAATATCTTCTTGATTTCGATTTATGTCTTAAAATAGAACTCATATCAAATATCTTTCTTTAAAATTTTAAAATCAAGCTTTTCCTTCATCAATAACATAACACAAATAGGACCATTCTAAATATTATCCAGCTGTTTTGACTGCTCGAATGGCAGTCTCACATTCGACTTACTAACACGAACTCTCATTTTCTGATTCAGAACATTCCACAATTGAATTAAGCGGTCTAGAGAGTGAGTTAGAGTCCGCCATTGGAAGTCAAGCATTTCGACAAATTGGTCGATTATTCGTACAAACATTATGAATTATCAAAGTTTAACTCTGTGTGTGTGTGTGTGTGTGTGTATGTGTGTGTGTTTCTAGCTACCATTTAAATATGGTCCTACACTGGACATAAATTAAGAGATAAAGTTAAGAGATCTTTTAAGATCCGACGCACCTCTATAATCCTCCAGTTCCTCAACTGAGCACTGTATGCCCAGGGACCTGGATAATTCCTGGAGCTGATCCACACTAGGTAGCTTGATGGCGGGAACTTTATATAAATCTGTAACAAGAAATGGGAAAAAATTAAGACAAGTTAGAAATATATTGCATTAGATTATAAAATATAAAAATTCAAATCTGCTTCCGACACATGTCGCATCTCCTCACCGAAAAATGACGATCGCAACCATGATCGATGACCCTTAAACGTTTCTGGGAGCATTAAAATCGTAATTTTGTTTTTGTTTTATACATACATACATACATACATACATACATACATACATACATACATACATACATACATACATACATACATACATACATACATACATACATACATACATACATAAATACATACATACATACATACATACATGTAAAGGGTCTACCCCACTGTCAAGTTTTAGTGGTGGGTGATTGGGAGTGGGGTGCTTCCAATATTTATTTAAATTATTGTATAAGTCCCACCCAGGCTCGATTATGGTTGGAAGTTGACTTAGTGATAGTCAAGCATCCAGTCAGCAATGCCGACGGTTAAATGATTAAAGATACAAAAAGGGTGAAGTATAATAATAACAATTTAATAAAAATTAAAAGATCAATAATTTAAATTTCCCAAACATACTTCTTCCGCTCAACCCTTTTAAAGCCTATCACATCATTTGATTCGTAGTGTGATGGATTTCCACATGCCCTTGTGTTCTACTCATCTGTGTATCTTTCTCTGTCTCCTAATTCCTTCTCTTCCTCCCTGACTCTCTCCAATTTCCTTCTCCTCCTCCCCTATTTCCTCCTCCTGACTGTTTTCCTCCTCCTCCACCTTATATCCCTCTTCTCTGCTTCAACTACTATGTCGACTCCGACTGCACTGTTAGTCTCACTTCCGTCTCCCTCTTAGAGACTTGGGACTATTAACTTGTACACAGTTCCGGTGGCCTAGTAATTAGAGCGTCCGCCTCAGATGCGGGATGTCGTGGGTTCGATCACCAGTTGAGTCATACCAAAGACTTAAAAAAATGGTACTAACAGCTGCCTCGCTTGACGCTCAGCATTAAGAGGTTAGTGTTAGGTCTGGTCGGTCTGGTGTCAGGATAATGTGACTGGGTGGGACATGATGCTACATGTCTGCAGCATGATGCCCCAGTGCTAGACATCATTATAAACTGCCACATTGCAGACATCGTAGCGATATGACTGAAAAATTGTTAAAACTACATCAAAAATCATAATCACATCACATCACCAACTTGTACAGGATGTTCTCTCCCCGAAAAGCATCCTTGTCAATGCATTTCCTTCTATTACAATTCTGGTCCTAAGATTCCCGCCAAATTATGAGTGTCTTTTCCCGAAGTATACTTAATTCTCATACCGGCAAGATGTACTTCTCATAATCTGTTCCAGTATACTGATACAATTTCTGTGAGATTTAAGCTATAATTTCAATCTAAGATTTAACCCCACCCTCTAGAATAATTCCGATTGGATGTCGCTGTGGACTGTCCCAAACAACGTCTTCTCGCTTGTCTGTCTACGTGCCTGTGAGAACACGCCCCGTTCACTCTTTTGATCTCTGAATCAACGTTTAACACATGGGTGCGAGGACTACAAGCCTTTCTGGCGACGATTCTATAGTCGGACCGGCTGTCGACTTGTAATTGATTTACATGCTTGCGTCGATGTTTATACACACACACACACACACACACACACACACACACACACACACACACCGGGTATATAACTGAAAGATCACTAGAATATTAGAATAATGCCTCTTACATCGTAGATCGTGATTTTTTTAATTGAAAATATTATGATTATTGCACTGGTTCGTAGTGGCACTGTCCATAATGTCGGCATGCTAGGCTGGGAACATACTATGAAGGGAACTAGACTAATTTAATTCTGGCGCGTCTCATGAATATCGTTCCTTGATACACTTGTCATTTTTCACTTCGAATTTGATTTTGTTTATGCAAAGAGCCTGAGGAATAAATATTTCATGTAATTTAAGAAGAGGAATAGATAATTTATAATGGATATCTCTCTCTCTCTCTCTCTCTCTCTCTCTCTCTCTCTCTCTCTCTCTCTCTCTCTCTCTCTCTCTCTCTCTCTCTCTCTCTCTCTCTCTCTCTCTCTCTCTAGATGTTGTACTAATTTTGTCTGGTACCAACATTTTTCTTTAAACTGCGGGATTAAAAATATTCAAACAATTTTAGCTTCGAAATTCTAGTTCTGACCTAGAAATCGAAGGGAAATTTCCTGACTGGTTCAGGTAAATGTAAGATAATTTCAAGGCAACACTATCCCACGCACAACCCGACTGATACTAGGTCAGCAGAGTATGAAAATTGATGTAAAAGTTTTGAGTACCACTCCTTTCAAGCAAACTTTCGGTTTTAAATCGCTGTTTATATCCCTAATAACCTATGTTGATTAGCTCCTGAATACCTTACATGAATGCCTTATGCATTACATAAATGCGTTATGCATTACATGAATGAGTTATGCATTACATGAATGCGTTATCACAAAGACGCCAGTTTGGGACCCGCTGGCGAAATTAAGTTTGAAATTATGAATTGATCAATGAAATGAATTTGTGCATTTTGTATATCCTTGATGACGTTTGTTGTTTCTTTTTTCGCGAGTGGGTGGGTTGGGGGTTGGTGCTTTTTATTATTTTGGTTGTTTGTTTTATGGGGGGGTAATTAGTAGTGGTAGAAACAAACGGGAAAATGTGCGAATTCTGTAATATAACAACTTAATGCTATTATTTACTGTTCATTCTGTTTGAGTGCCGCTAACCGCAGTATCGACAACTGTGGTGATACACTACTCCATCAATCACGCAGAAAGTATGCATGATTGTTAGGGAGGGTTGGAAAGAGTCACAAAACTGCAAGAGATTGCAAGAGTAAGATCATAGTGTAGGTAAATACTTACCGCCCATTCTGCTCAGGTTGCTGTACTCCTAATTGACCTACTTCCTGATGCAGGTACTCTTAGCTTCGTAAAATTATTTGATTACGCCAGATAGTGCGTCACCGGGGATAACCAGTATTATTAAGAATACAATGATTACATTGGGTGTATGTCCAACTGACGTGTGGAATAGTCAAAACTACATTGCTAAATGACAATCAAATATCAGTTTCCTTTCATTATATACAAATGACGTGTGGAATACATTCAAAACTACCTGGCTAAATGACAATCAAAAATCAGTTTGCCTTCATTCTCCATTAAACTTTAAATTTGTACAGAAGCAAGAGTCCACGAAAGATTACATCTACAATGGTTTCCGAAAAAAATCATTTACTTGTATAATACATTTTGTGTTTATAGTTACTGGGACACAGTATGCGAGAATTTGATTTAAACTCCAGATAAATATAAGCAAATTTTCTTCTTTTTTTTTGAAAAATATTGCTCTTTGTCTTCGATATTGTCTGAATTTTGGCCTTTATTTTACGGAAATGTTGAATTATGAAAATTGAATGCAGTTAAAAGACATCCTTTAAATGAACAAAATCTGTACTCAATCGACTTATCTTCTTATATTGCCAATAGTTGGGAGTGGGGGATAAAGTATGTTTGAGTGACATAATTTTGCAAGTCATCCTAGTGATTTACAAATTGCTTTTATTTAACTTCAGCATTATTTGATCTCGATAAATTATTATTATTATTATTATTATTATTATTATTATTATTATTATTATTATTATTATTATTATTATTATTATTATTATTGATTCCTATGACTGTTCTTAAGTAAAATAATGGTATAGCAAACACTATTTTTTTTTAAATATTGACAATATTAAAGAAGAAAGGGAAACGCTGTTTTCTGCATTTATCTATTTTATGAACGTCTCTGATTTTGTATAAAGGACGAGCCTATGACAAAAAGCTATAAAATGCTCAATGATGGCAAAATGTTACCAAAATTAAGATCTATTTATCACAGCTCTTTGCGATTATGTGTAAAGCACTTAAGCCATATTGATTCGGCCCCTTAGAGGCAAAAGCCTATCTCCATTTCATTTTCTCTTTATATTAATGACTTGCAAATTGCATTACAATCAAATACAGAGGCGATGATCATTTTAAAACAAATCTCGTTATGTCTTCTCTTATTGCTCAGTGTATTATGATAGACTTTAAAAATAAATAATAAAACGGGGTTTCTGAGAGCAAGATTCTACTGATCTCAGGCTTTGGAAAGTTTGGTAATACTCTAATTCAGTATGGTAATACTCTAATTCTGTCTGGCATTACCTTGTTTCAGTCAAGTATTACTCTATTTCAGTCTGGTAATAACCTAAATCAGACTGGTATTAACCTAATTCAGTCTGGTAATACCCTAATAATCTGGTATTAACCTGACTGGAACTCTGGAGTTGTATCAATATATATATATATATATATATATATATATATATATATATATATATATATATATATATATATATATATATATATATATATATATATATATATATTGATACAACTCCAGAGTTGTATCATATATATATATATATATATATATATATATATATATATATATATATATATATATATATATATATATATATATATATATATATATATATATATATATATATGACCTGTTCCTGTCTTAGATTAAATGATATTGTTATCTACAGAAAGGCTTAAAGTAAGGGTTTCATAACACCCCTTCAGACTGCTAGATATAAAGGAAGCGAACGGCACGAAAACAAATGTTCATTTGTGTAATAATTATGTCGAAGATGAACATATTTTTTTCTAGATTTGTCGTTGATACTACTCACTTTGAAAATCCTATACTAATCTTTTATTGCTGACAGAAACCATGTGTGTATATTTTTACAATTATTTAAAACTGAAAATTCAAACTACCGTAAAAAATAGAGTTAAATATGTGTATAACGCATTTCAAGTTAAATTATCTTCTCTTACACTCCCCCTCCCCCGAGGATTTATGCATAAACATCTTTCTATCGCCATTATTGATCCATTTATTCATTCTGTTATTCAAGAATATATTAGATCTTCATCGTCCATTGCATTTGTTATGTTTTGTATACACACGTCAAATCAACAATGTTCAAGTTCTCTTCTGTTCTTTATGAAGTACTCCAGTGTTGGCTTGACTGGCATAGTCTTTAACGTGGAGGGCATGGGGACAGCAAGGATCATTCGATGGGTGCACACTCTTCCGATCCTAAAACCGGGAACTGAACTTAAAAACAATGGCACAAATAAAGTATCTTCTTTCTTTCTTTCTTTCTTTCTTTCTTTCTTTCTTTCTTTCTTTCTTTCTTTCTTTCTTTCTTCTTCTTCTTCTTTCTTTCTTTCTTTCTTTCTTTCTTCTTCTTCTTCTTCTTCTTCTTCTTCTTCTTCTTCTTCTTCTTCTTCTTCTTCTTCTTCTTCTTCTTACAAATTCACTATTAAATTTAAAGAAGAGTAATATTTCCATCACCGAAAAAATTAAGTAAAATTTATTATATGGTGACGGATCGAACCTGTTACCAGTAAACCAGGTTTCAACTTTATTAAAAGTTTGTTAAGTCCCATCAGGCAGAAAGATAATTGTGACTTCATTATAGCGGGGAAAGTTGCGATTTCTTGCATATTTTAAAGTCACTAATATAAAGTGTGAATTTGTCATTAAATAAATTTAAAGTCCTGTTTTTCAAAGTCGTTTTGTTTCTTAACATGACCACATGCCGAAGAAGCTGCACGAGTCTCGAATGATATGCAAGAAATGTTATACCGAGACAATTGTTCCCACCTCCACCCCACCCCAAAATCATTGCAACCCTTCTCAGTGAAATAATTCCAGCACGGGTCCAAGACGGACAGTCTCTTTTGCTAATTAGGGAGAATCTTTGGCTTCATCTCTCTGAATTGTTCACCTTTCCGGCACATGCAGAAATAGCAAGTGATTCTTCCTTGCATGACAACCATCCCTTGAAAACAAATAACATCTTATCAACAATAATTGCTCCACAAACGTTTATTGTATTTACGATTCTGAAAGATGTAAATAGAGTGAGAAATACAACAAAATCCAAGCAATGTTTTTTTTTCAGTGGACGGTATTACCAGATATAAATTCGGGGATTTTGTCATGATGCAGCTGGGCTGGATTTTAAATCACGAGCATATCCATGCCGTCATCTTGTCGAGTGTTAGTGTTAATAGAGATACTAATGCGGCCGTTTGTTTGAAGTTATACATTTTAAAATTATTAATTTTGGAGTTGCAAAATCAATATCCCAGAAGTATAATGGGACGCTTAAGGTGCCTATTAGACTCCAATATTGAACAGGGTAAAATATTTATATAGCCAAATGAGAATTTAACATTAGGCCGCCATCTTTGTTGATAGGTTTGTCATGTGTGAGGAGTTTATCTGTTTGTGACAGTGTATTATATTGAATGCGGGAAATGTGAGTGGTATGTTACTCTCGCTTTGCATATTTCACAACATATGCACAACAAATAATGTAGAACCGTTAATTTCTTTAAAGGGTACGTTTCACTGAATATGAAATCATGAGGTTTTGGGGGTTTCTCTATGTTAGATATCTTACTTTGAGTATCGGCTGTAGTATTTTGTACTGCGTGTCTTCAAAATTTTTACTTAAGCATGATTTTCAAACAGTTGACCAGGCTTTTGAAAAAATTTTGGTCAGAATATTCGATCCCCATTATTTTGAATTTTCTAAACAATTTTCGACCTGATTTTGACTTGTCTGTTTTTAGACAGCCGGCAGAGAAAGACGTGAAAATTGTATAAAAAGGTATTGCGCAAATTCAACATTTACAGTCCATGGTAGATATTGTCACATTGTGATTGCTTGACACGCCCATGACTGTCATTCCTATGTTAACTTCTCAGAGTCCCAGAAACGTTTTACCCTGTTTGACGTGAAAGTCCTTCTTTAAAATTCTACCCTGAGAGTGGTCAGTAGATGAATGTGTACTGGTCACTCCAAATGTAGGGAAATTAATTGGGGTAGGAAATTTACTTTACTTATAAGGAGATCTTAACGTGCTAGGGGGGATAGAGAAGTTAGTTTGATTTATAAGAGATTTAAATGCTGTTCATTTATACCCCTTTTTTATATCTTACCCTGCGGGATCCGTGAATGAGTGGGTGTTTGCCATACTAAACGAAAGGTAGATAAGTTATAGGGTAATATGAGTTGTACATTATTTTTCATGGGGATCACAAGGTGGCAGGGCGATATGAAAGGTGTATTTTTAAATTTATAATGGATTTAAAATGTGTTTTATGCCGTTTTTTGTGTGGACATTAAATTTGTGAATGTTGATTATTCCAAAAGCATGTTAAATGGTACGTGCGGTTATACCGTGAAATTTCCTGTTAAAGGTCCGATAAACTTAGGTACTATAAACACACACACACACACACATATATATATATATATATATATATATATATATATATATATATATATATATATATATATATATATATATATATATATATATATATATATATCAAGATCTCAATTCTAAAAGAAAGAAACGAAAATATTAATTTGTGTACAACATATTGAAATCTCTAGTTATTGGAAGATAAAAACATCCAAATTTAAGCTAGTGCTTTGATATTGATTGGAGTGTAAGAGAAGCGTGCTCCAATCAATAATTCATATCCTGAATATAATAAGGACATTGAAATGAATTTAGATTAAGCATTTATTATTGTCCAGCTTTCACTTGGTAATGGAAAAAGCCTAATTAATAAGCCAGTTCAATCGGATAGAAGTCAAATAATGTTTTTTATCGCACCATTCAATCAATAAAAAACTTATTAGATTTCGTTGTGAAGTTGGGAACAAAGTAATTGATAATCACCATAGGGTATAATTAAATTAATTAGGTTTACAATGTGAATGACCACTGGAAGGTTATGGACATGATCCAAAAGGTCGTTACTTGGAAAAATACCGTCCACACTCACAATCTACCCCCCCCCCACTAAAACTTGATATAAAGTTAAACCTGTCCTTGGAAAGCACGCGAGAACCACGCGTCATTTTAGACAAATATCTTTTGAGACTGGATTTGGCACTTGTGATTAAACAGCTTCCAGAATATAAAAAGGCTTTGAGCTGTTTTGTTCTCAGTGTGATTCCATGCTCTCAAAAGAGTATTATGTCTATTTCTTACAGCGATCCCACCTCTTCGCAGTCAAGCATTCCCCACAAAAAGATGTAACCGTATCTACACCATCATATGTGACACCTTATTCTTATGAATGCTGAACTTTCTGCCTTCTCGTAATTAGACACGAGAAGAAGGTTATGATAGAAACGTCTAAAAACAACATCAGACAATTCCTATCATAATATATATATATATATATATATATATATATATATATATATATATATATATATATATATATATATATATATATATATATATATATATATATGTCGCTTTGGCTTGTAGACTTTTAGGGAATTATACAACGTTTTCAGTTTCCGCAACTAGTCTATACAAGCTGGTTGTATTTATTGTTTTAGCACATGTGAAGACAGCCATGTAGAGGTTTACAAACACAACGTTTTTGTGTTTATTTGTTTGTCGTATATATGTTTTTGTATTTGCCTTTGAAAAAGACTCATTAAGAGTCGAAAGCGCTTAGGCTAGTTAGTTACTAGTTTCGTACTGTTCGTCGTCAGTTTATTGCATCTATTTTAATTAATCCCTGACACACGTGATCCCTTGGTGGATCCATCAGTACGCTTGAAAGGGTTGTTATTCGCCATATGATTTGTATTCTTTATATATATATATATATATATATATATATATATATATATATATATATCAGTTAAAGGGCTGACAAACATTTCCCGCCTCCAACATATTACCAAATTTACAAAAGACAAACTCATCACACATGACAAACCATTGGATCAATATGGCTGCTAAATGTCAAAGTCTTGTTTTGATTAAAAACTTTGTAGCATTGTTAAAATTTCTATTTTTTTTCAAATAGGATGAAATTATTTCAATATTTATGGAGGATATGAACATCTAGCCAAAGCAATATGCGTTCTTGTATGCATAACTCTTATGAACTGATTCATTTCTTTTACTGATCGCTTTAAATTTTATTTATTCATTTATTTATGTATTTTATTATTTGTATGTGTGTGTGTGTGCTATTTTAACTGATGGAAGGGCACTAGTAAACGTAAGACGAGAATATCATTGACCAAAGTTTAACTACTGGTTTAGAAGGTAAGCCTAATTTGAAATCAAATATCTGGTAGTTACTGTAGCCTCAATATTTTGGTTATACCCGGTGAATATGGACTTTCCCGCCAAGGTCAATGCCATTCAAGGTGATACATTAAAAAGCTTACTGAAGTATGGCCCTGTCAACTGAGAAGCATATTTAATCTGGGCTTTTTGATTTTATATAGAGGATATATCGATTTCCACTATTAATCGTTCGCTTTCAAGGTTTTATAGTCTTCTGTGATATTCACAGTTCAGGCCCCATGCATCATTATTCAACTTTTCGATCCACTCCCAATGTAAAAATAGATCGATGCATCTAGGTCATGACGTAGGATTCAGCTGAATTACCTCTGTTGCCCTGGAACGTGTCTGGTTGTGATGTTTCAGCCGAACAGGTCGAAGACATTCTCATTTAGCGTGGTTCATGTCTTTGTTCTATATGGCCATTTTGGAGGATACCTGAACTTCTCTGAATTATATAATGATACAGCCAGGATAATTAAACAACATACATACATACATACATACATACATACATACATACATACATACATACATACATACATACATACCAGTTTGTGCATCCATCTTTTCATCCATCCATTCATCTTTGTACCCATTGACCGTCAATATCTACTTTAAAACAATCCTATGCATCCGTGTGCATATAAATCTGCATACAACAAATTATAGTACTGCCGAGGTCATACAAATTCATGTGATTGTCCAATTGTCTTGGACCAATGGATACGACAAGATGAACACGTAAAAAAACAACAACAACCCCTACACATATCGATAATAGTACGCGACAGCTCAACTAGACTAGATTTAATAATGGTCGTTGCAGTACTTTGACAGTGGCTACGTAAGAATAATGATTGGCTTTTATCGGTGCATCAATTCATGAAAGCTGACAACTGTCTTGGCTAGAGACACAACACGTCAACCTAGCCTGTGTGGTCGCGTCGGGGTACGAACTCACATCCTTCTGGTATCAGCTCAAACGCGAGAATAACAGTCACCGCTATTCCTCCACCTATTAATGCGGTATTACTTTGAAGATTGTTAGTGGTATTGACTTGAGTTTGGTTGTTTTGGTGTGACTATTGTTAGTTGTATTGATGTGATTACTGTTAGTTGTATTGATGTGATTACTGTTGTATTGATGTGATTACTATTGTCTTGGTGTGACTATTGTTAGTTGTATTGATGTGATTACTGTTGTATTGATGTGATTACTATTGTCTTCGTGTGACTATTGTTAGTTGTATTGATGTGATTACTGTTGTATTGATGTGATTACTGTTAGTTGTATTGATGTGATTACAGTTAGTTGTATTGATGTGATTTCTGCTATATTATTGTGAGTACTGTTAGTTGTATTAACTGTAAGTCTGAATAATGTGTCACTCAGTGCATGTAAGCAACTTTAAATAAGCAGACAAAGCATTAATAAAAGGATTGGAAGAAAAAGTAATCTCTTGGAGGACAATCATTCATTCAAACGTTTGTAAGGTAAATTTAGAAATACCGACAAAACTGCACGACTATGAATAAAATCATCCCTTTGTACAAAAAAAAAAACCATAATTCCTAATAAGGATGATATCTCTCAATGATAAAACAAATAAATAAATGATGAAAAGGGCACAGATTCTTAAGTGACTAAATTATTTTGCGCGCTGAAAAGGAATAAGAAAGTTATATAAATCACTTTCTGAAACTGTATTTTAATGTAGGGAAAACAAGTTGAAAAATCGATATAGAACAAGTAAATTCGATCAAGGTCATGACTAAAACTACACATATAACAGAATACATCTTTGAAAACAAAAGCAAAAAGTTTGAGAAAGACATTTTAAGTTAATGAGTTAGTAAAACTGACTTGGATAAACAAACCGGAAATCATAGAAAAGGATGTAATTAAAAATATGATGAAGAAAAATATTTCAATGTTAAAAATGATATTGCATTAGCAAAAATAACGATCACGGATTAAAAAATATGGTAATAATTACTTAAATAATAAAGTTAATGAAACCATTCTATGGTGGCTTTACAGTGCTAGAAGTAAGTTGTTTAAGTATGGCTTCAGCTACAACAATCTTGATAATAAATATGGTAATAAAATAAAATTTGTAATGACTAACAAAGATTTTCTATGCATAAGTGCTGAAACGAACAATTGATACTATTATATTAAACAAAATATGCAGTTTAAATACAAAAGCGATCACAAAAGAGATAATATCTGGCCGAATCCAGTACATTTTCACGCTTATTTGAAGACTATATGGTGTTGATAAAAGTATGAAACTGTATCAAGACTACTTTTGTTGTCAAGAATATTAAAGTATATATTATAAAGATTCAAACAATAAACCATCAAGCTATCAAGGATTTAATGTAAGTATATCCTTCCATTTTCGAAAATAGGCAATATCACGAAAACAGGCTACCTTTGACAATATAATGATACATGCTAATTAGTTTATGAATGCTTTAATTTATTCATTAATATTCTAAATTTGGCAACTATTCTATTTTAGTCCACAGCAGCGTCAATTTGTTGCCTTGGCTACGCTAATTAATTAATCTCCACGTTGTAATAAAAAGCGGATACTCCAGTCTGATCAAAGTTTATTTTTTCTGTTTTCTTTCAACTTTTCATTTATTTCATCTATAATACAGTTGGTGTCTTATTATTTTCATTTAAATTGTTTTCCATATATTCTGTATCTTTGGGTAAAAGACTCCAATAAATATAAAATTTTCGCGAAGACTTTTTGCAGCAGTATGATATTTTGTACTATTACAATTAATTTCCTAATGCCTTCCACTGAACGCTACATTAGACTGGTTGATTTATTCTTAATATCATTTAGATTTCACATTCATCTATTGAATAAAGAATTAGTTACTTAGTATGCACTAATATACTTTTAATGTACTTTTAGCTTCTTTATCTGATAATCGACAGGATTATTAGCATTACACTATAGTCTCTAAAAGGCCATTTTCTGTTGTACGTCTTATTCTGTATAATTACGTGAAAGATAATTACAATAAAATAAGAAAAAAGTCTCATTTCGATTTAAAATTAGTGCTATCTTTCCGCTATTATTTTATGGCACATATAATCACATTATGAAGTTCTTTAAGGAACACTTACCAGTTAAGACTCTTCAAGACAATTACAAAAATCGTTGCACTGAAACAAATACATTATGTTCTCATCCAAGCGATCTTTCCCATGCATCTGAAGGCATATTTCCTTCTGCACATTTACCAGTCCATGGTTTGTTTCAAATTTTGTTTCATACTATGTGTCTCAAGTCCTACTAGAGACAGTGCTGATTTTCATAATTGTTTGCACCAATATTACTCGTTTTCCATATGGTTCTTTTCTCCGTTATATAAATATCACATTGCTTCACTAAATAACATATTATGATAATCCTTCTAGAGCATTCCTCTCTCTCTCTCTCTCTCTCTCTCTCTCTCTCTCTCTCTCTCTCTCTCTCTCTCTCTCTCTCTCTCTCTCTCTCTCTCGTAATATAACCATAAAATAAATAAATTCCGTTCCCATATTTATCGTTGACAAAATTAACCAATAGCTTAGATGTAATGGACTGATCACTGGAGACAATTATTCTACATTTTATAACCTTGGTTAATGCCTTCTATCACCTCATATGATTTCTCCAACATATCCCGGGTAAGAACTAAACGATACAATAAGCAATGATATGCCAGTAGCTAATAACTCACTACAAGTTTGCGTTTCTTTCGATATAAATAAAACGAATATTTTTTTATACCCGCGTTTTGTATGTAATCGGCTCCTGACATTAACTATCTCGGTTTTTCATTCATTATACCTTGATGTTCTATGTGTTGTCACTAACAATGGTAGACACAAGCCTTTAAAAGTGTTGATAATGTTACAGTGGTTTTACTTAAAATATCTTCTATACTGTTAGAAATGCCTAAGTATTTCATTTGCATCCTGCCAATATTGTTTACAGCGGAATGATTTGCTTCTCCTTTAACTTACCGTTGGAATGATAGGAAATACACCTATCAGATACAATCAATAAATCATGGTCCTCAACTTCGGTACTTATGGTTCTAAAACCTGTTTTGGTTTGATAGTAACTGGAGTGTGTATAATACAATGATGTGCTAGAAAAATAAATGCGAAACATTCTGTGGGGTGGGGTTATTGTGTGTGTGTGTGTGTGTGTGTGAAGAATTAAAAACTTTCCGTATGTTGTCTTTGTCTATTTGTTTTAGTTGAATTTAGTTTATACTTGTTTATATCTAACAAAAACACTAGCTCCCTTTACAAGTGATCTACATATATAATCAGATATTATTTGGATTTCAAAATGTTTGTAAAAGTTATTATGCCTACGTGTTTTTAGGTGTATCTATAAAGTAGATCTAGCATTAGGGTGACTAGAAGAATACAGAGCAAAAACTTCACTGAAGTTAGTTCAATACCACGTAACCAAAAGCTTGCTCTCTAAAGTTTAAGTTTACGTCATCTAACCACTTTGTTCTATTTTCATTTAACTCACTATTTTTTTTCTCTGTTTCTGCATTTCCACAATCGCTTTGTTGTGTCGTGTCCTTGCATCATTTGTTGTTATTGTTGTTCTGGAGCTTAACGCCATTTTTCAGCACACGATAGGCTATATATGGCGGCCAGTATTAATGGTGGAGGAAGAAACCGGGAAATCCGCGGAAAGAACCACCGACCCAGGGGAAGCTACTGGCAAGCTTTCTCGTATAATCTACATTCGCCGAATCTTAGACTCGAACCCACGCAGACAGAGGTGAGATGGCAGTGATCCGTAACGGATAGCGCTTTATACCACAAGGCCACTCGGAGCCCCTGCATCATCTGTACCAACTGGATCAAATAATTGCACCAAACAATTACTTCCCGTGAATTCTAGAATGTAGTGACTGTTCCTCTGATTATTGCAGCCATTTAAATGTAGTAAATTTTATGCTGTCCCCAGCCGTAAAATAAAAGCATAAAGAATAAATAATTTGTTTAAAGTTTAAATTGACAAACATAAATATTGTTTTCTTCAGAACAATACATTTCTGGTTCTTTCAATCTAAGATATTGTTCATCTAAACTTTAATGTGGAATAATTTCTTTAGTTAAACATGCTGCGAAAGGAGGAGTTCTAAAATTTATAAATAATACAGTATACAATTCAAAGATTGTCTCTAATAGCAAAATATATACCAATTTAATATAATCATAGTTTATTTTAATATTCCTTAGCAACTGTATTATCTCTATTTTCTATTCATTAAAATGAAATACATAACTAGTAACTATTTATTAACAAATATAATTCTAAGTGCATTATTATCCAATATTGTTACGTATATCTGTTTTATGTAGCACAGGACACATGATTTTATATTATGTTTATTATTTTTGTCCATGGCTGTAATGTGTAGAGCATATTTAGCTAGTTTTGCCTATGTGACCAGAGTATCTTAAGAGCGTAGTAGTTACATAGGAGTTAGAAACAAATGCTTGCGTATGTGTTGACAATTATTAATAATAATCCTAATAATAAGACTTAAATGACACCTTTGGCTTAATTTCTCAGTGGCTAACGGGGTTTCGAAGTTTCTAAAATAATTCTGTAATTTCCCATTGTTTGGATAAGGTTACATGAATAGGCTAAGTCGATACAAAAAACGAGTAATGTATTCTGTCATGTGGGGTCTATTGCTAAATATGGTCTCAATAAACAATATATATATATATATATATATATATATATATATATATATATATATATATATATATATATATATATATATATATATATATATATATATATATATATATATATGGAGAGAATTAAGGAATCAGTTTCATTCCGTTTTGTTTTTTGGTCATTTTCAAGTTGCAAATATCTTCAATAGTTACTTGCCTAGTGTAAGCATGTCCTGGTTTTCATCAACCTATTCGCTTTTGATCATGTTAACTTAATGCGCTTACAAGTATTAAGCTAGAATGTAATGCCAAAATTTGTAATCCAAACGTATAGGATAAATACCCAATAAAGTATCTGATTCTGTTTGTTGTCATGTAGTCTTTTGTTTCTTTTTCTGCAATTCATTCAAATTATCAGCTGGAAGAAAATTTTTTACCATAGATTCTTCCAGTTTTATAATATCTGACAATGACTTTGAGGTTTTATCTAATCTGGTATTGACAAAATTTTCGCATGTTTTCTATTTTACCAAACTCCTTATTGGTTAAACATTTACCATTTCTTCTTATGTTCCATTTACGATACTAATTTTTAATCCTTGTTTTTATTTGTCTTCAAATCTACCACTTGCTATGGTTTAACTATCTTGTCTAGGTTCTACAAAGCCCAATTCCTTTCAAGTTGATCCAATTAAATACCATACATGACAGGTGGTGTTCATGAAAAAATCTTTAGAAATTAAAACCAATAATTAGATAATTATTCTACAGAAGGTTTTAAAGCTTCGACTATTGTAGTTAATGATGATAACATATTAACTAATGAATATGAAGAACATAACAATACATTAATTAAAAATTGATGAAGTTCAAATAACCAAATTAAATCTCATACATTTTTAACATTAAAAACATTTCAGTCATATTGCTTTGATGTCTGCAGTGTGGCGGTTTATAGTGATGTCTACCACTGGGGAATCATGAAACAGACATGTAGCATGACTACCCTAACAGTCACATTATCCTGCCACTAGCCTAACCAGTCCTAACACTAACCTCTTAAAGCCAAGTGCACTGTGAGGCAGCTGTTAGTACCATTTTATAAATCTTTGTTGTGACTCAGTCAGGGCTCGAACCTGCAACCTCCTGCACCGAAGGTAGATGCTCTAACCACTTGGCCACCGGAGTGATCATGTTATTTTAATATAAAAAAGTAATGCAACTTCCAAAAAAGCTATTTATATTTATACATATTATTTTCAAGAATATATTTTTTTCTTCTTTAGAATGAGCTTGATTTCTTTTAAAGATATTTTGAAATTTTTGTTATTCATCAATACTATTGGTGCATCAGTACAAAAGGTTGAACTTCATTTGGAATACCCTCAGAACTCATTTGGATTACTTGATACTTTTGAACTTAATAGACCATTTAGCATTTCATTCACCATGCTGGAAGCTACTTATAATTGCTTACATTGTTTTTTAGGGGAATAAATTATATTTTGAATTATCCAATACTTGTGGAGTTCTTGCTTTCTTGTTACTTAGTTTAAGAGGACAGAGTCATATTAATAATAATGATAAAAGTTACATTGAGGAAAAAGGTTAAAATTTATTTTTAAAACTGCAACAATTTTCTCTAATTTTGTATAGCTATTACCATGAAAGCATCAACTCTTTGTACAACAACAGTACAATACGTGAAAGAATGAATTAAAGGTAGTGGTAGCATGAGTGATTCCTCAGATAAATAAAAAATCGGTATGAAAAATACTGCCATTTTTTCTGTTTAGAAACATTATTTTTTATTAGCTAATAATGCAATTTTGTCAATTCTTTCATCAATTGTATTGTTCACTTTAGTTGTATTCAGGGGTCAAAAGGTCTATTTTTAGGGTCTGTTTTTAGTACAATGAAAAAAGGGAAGAAACAAAAAATAATTACACCTGTTCCTGCAACCAGAAATAAGTATTAGGGTCTGATTCATGAAATTTGTTACTTAGACATTTGCGTCCTTTTTACCTCATCATCTTTTTCTTCACCTTTGTCCTTGCAACATGAAAAGTACATCATAACAATTGAACAGATTTTGGTGTGTGCCATTGTTTAGCTTTTATCAGCTTATTTAGCAATATTTTCTGTCAGCTATATTGTCTATAGTTTGAATTTGATGACTTCTGTAAACATTACTGTAAACAAGCATGATATATCTTTTTTATCACCATATTATTAGGTATAAGAAAGATACCATCACCACCAACTCCATAGCTTAGTCAAACTTTTTTCATCCTAGTCAGTCTTATTCACCTAAAATTAATTTTTTAAACACATTTTGATGGCGTCTTGATCAAAAGAACCATAGTGCAGGACATTTGTTCTGATCTGTACCTAAGCACCTAAGATAGATTTGGATCATATTCAAAATTAAGTACTGAAACCCTAAATACACTCTGGTTATAATCTGACAATGTCAAAAACATGAAGTTTTTGGTCAGCAAGTCACAACCAGCAACATATTGACATTGACAAGCAGATATCCTAGTATTCTATGATTTTCTTGTTCTACTAACTGAAATTCCTTTCTTGCTAAACATGTAATTCACATAGGATCAAGAAACAACCTGGTGGTGGTGGTGAGGGGTTTCATAGGTAAGAGCTTCAATTTATAGTCAAAGTCCAAAGCAGTGATAAATTTTTTGATAAAGATAATATCTCCTTTCATCAAACACAAATTATATCCATGTTCAAAATGATATAATACTGTAGTTTAATTCATTTGCAAAATAAAAGGTTTTAAAAACAATAAAATTCAAGGCTTAGAATATCATTTTTATTGACAAACCAATGCTCAATATGCACAGAAAACTCCGGGTAAAATGATCAAATGTCTCAAAACAGCTCATATTTCACAAACAGAACTTATCTTTGAACTTAACCATAAATCTCAAATACAATGATCCGATTGGTCGAAATTTAAGTCAGACTTAAATCTAACCAATTAAATTTCTTCAGCTGGATTTTGCTATTGTACTAGTGAAACTGGGACCTGATCATCATTAGGAAATCATTCCACTGAACACATCAACTTAAATTATCATAATCAAATACAACTTATATGCAACACTATTAGTATTCATCTTCTCTTAGCAATCTTCTAACTTTATATCTGCTATTTTTAAAATGTCATATCAAGCACAGGCAAATTGCAGGTAAATTTAGAGCACATGAAAGTACCTCTGTTAAAAGGCTTAATCAAACCGTCTTGACTTTATAAAGAGATTATTTAAACTGGTTCAATTTCAATTTAGGCTTAGAAACTGTACTAGCTAATGGAAAATGGAAGATTGTACATAATTCCTAAACCAAATTCGAGTCATGGAAAAATCTAAAAACACTGATTTTTATAGCACTTAATATAACTACAAAGAAGAACACTGGAAATCATTTATCAAGGACAGGAAACTTGCAAAAAATGTTTTATCATACCATAGATCATGAATAAGCTTACATAATAACAAGATCCCAAGTGGGCTTGATTTCTCTCAACAGGCTTCCAGAACTTTACATATCACCTCATTAATATGTATGGATTTCACTAACTATGGAACCTGTATAAGACCATGATGTTACCAGATTACTGAACAAGTCTTTAGTAAAATCAGATCAGTCTTCAGATTTGTAACCAATCAGATTCAAGATTACCTAGTATGTATGCATAGATCTTGCTTGTGTTTAATCCAACATATTGACGATACAAGACAATTTAACAAGTCTCAAAGACAGAGTTGCTAGAGTGTAAATAAGTTCAGCAAATCAAATGCAAGATTATCGAAAATGTGTGAATCATGCTCATTATACTATCCATGCAAGATCTTGATGACATCAACATGTTTACCAATTTAATTAAAACCTAACAAACATATGATCTATAAAATGGTCACAAACTTAGCCACTCAAATATTAACCAAGTTTGATCAAAACTAGGTCAGAGATACTATTACTTGCTTGGGAAGGAGCTCAGCCAATCAGATGCAGGATGAACCCATTAATTTGTGTTGTGATGTGATTATGATTTTTAACAAAGTTTTTAACAATTTTTCAGTCTTGATGCTACAATGTCTGCAGTGTGACAGTTTATAGTGATGTCTAGCACAGAGGCATCATGCTGCAGACATGTAGCATGATGTCCCACCCAGTCACATTATCCTGACAAAAGGCCGACCAGTCCTAACACTAACCTCTTAATGCTGAGTGTCAAGCGAGGCAGCTGTTAGTACCATTTTTGTAAGTCTTTGGTATGACTTGACCAGGGATCGAACCCACGATCTCCCACATCCGAGGCGGTCACTCTAACCACGGAGCCACTGGAGCGGTTCTCATTAATATGCACAATTCTTTCTCATATTTAAAGTGGATGGGATAGCCTTATATTATAAGCAAATTTAGTGGGGGTTTTGTCCCTTAATTGCCATGGAGAAGTCATAAAAGTTCACAATAATGAAACCTGACTATAAACTGCAAGACAAAGCTGTAAAGTTACTGGGCAGGCATATAAAGCAGAAAGAAAAGAAACCTTGAAATACAGATCTGTGACCTTTACCCAAAGGAAAGACCACAAAACTGCAGTGCAAAACATCTTCCTGTGACAATATACAAGTACAGCAAGCTTCACTTATTTATCTTAAACTGCTGTTAAGTTTGAAAAAGCTGTGACTGAACCTGAAATTTTGACCTGTGATCTTGAAAATGGAAACCTCAAAGTGATATGTAACACTTATTTAGTGATGATATACAGTCATACCAAGCAGCATCCCTTTACTACACACGACTCTAAAATTATAGACAAGAAACAAAGTATAATGGGAAAAAAATTCAACATATAACACCATAACCTGACCTTGATGAGAAGACTGCTGCTGCTGTACCCCCCCCCCCGGGTACACAATACACCTCCTAATGATGCAGAAACAAAAGTATTCTGGGAAAAATTCAACATATAACACCATAACCTGACTTTGATGAGAATACTGTTGCTGCCCTGCCCATCAGGTGGTACACAATAGACCTCCTAATGATGTAGAAACAAAAGTATAATGGGAAAAATTCAACAAATCTGACCTTGTTGAGAAGGCTGACCCCCCCACATGTGGTATACAATGCATCTTCTTATGATATCATATAATTAAATCAAGTTGCATCCCATAATCTCCAGCAGCTCCAAAGTTATACTGGAAAAGAAAGTGGGACTGAAAACAATAAATATTAAACTTCGAACTTTACCCTGACCTTGAATATACAACCCAAATATGGTATGCAACAATCCTTTAAATCACTATGTATAATTGTGTTTTATCCCATATTCTCAAATGGCTGTAGAGTTATGGAACAGAAAGGAAACTCATGGAAATGTGAAAGATTCACCTTGTACTTAAAGATGTCACACCCACTGAAACACCAGACACATCTTCTATTTGATGGTGTAAAATTGTACCAAGTTTAATACATTAATTCCAAATTACTTTAAAATTATAGTCTGGAATGGAATGTGCTATGAAAATATAATATTGAACAATGACCTTAACCTTGAACATAACACTCACAACCCCCAATGTGTTATGCGACACCAATTAGTCAAAATTTACCAGTATATGAAGTTTCATTTCTTAAACACAAATGGCTTTAAAGTTACACTGTAGATAGGAAAGAGTAATGAAAATAAAAACTGCTGAATTTAGTACAACCAGTGTGATATATGAAACACTCTTTAGTAATGATGTACAAGTTTGCAGTTTTATTTCATATTCTGAAACAGCTTCAAGTTATAGTGTGAGAGAAAGAATGACAGAAAAAATAAAATTCAAGTCATGACCTTTAACCTAATAGACAGAACTCACAGCATGGCAAATGACTCACCTAACAAGTTTTATCTCTTAATCTCAAAGAGCATTAAAGTCATAGAGCAGAGTGACAAATAGACAGGTATTATGTCTCCCACTTTCCTCAAGGCATGAACAATAAGCTAATTTATTGCTAGCTCAAAATCAGATTAGAATTTAGTTTCACAAGTTGCATAAAGCTTAACCAATCAAATGCAAGATCACCTCATTACATGCATGGTTTTGGCTCATTGTGAACCTTGGCAAAGATCTTAGGACCAGAAACATACTTCCAGAGTGACAACAAGCTCAGACAATCAGATTCAAGATCACCTAATTATTGCACATAAATTTTAAATCATTATCCAAGTTGTCCAATACAGTGATGATACAAATCTGTATTTCAAATTTGCTTAAAATGTAAACTATGTTCAGTCAATCAGATTCAAAATCAATTCACTAACGTCCACATATCCCACTTAATATCCAACTGTTCTGAGACCTTGATGACCTTGACCCCATTACATATTTTTGATCAAAATCAAATCAGTATTAAGTCCTTCTGAGCAGTAACAATCTCATCCTATTGGATGCAAGATTGCCAAAATAATGTGCATGGACATTGCTCATTGTCAAAGTCATCTTTACAATACAAACCGACATTCCAACTACAATTAAAATCAGATAAGAAATGAGGCCTTTGGAGAAGTAATATGCTTACCTCATTATTATGCATGGATCAAGCTCATTACTGAACTTGTCTGCTATCTTTCTGATGCAATCTTATACTTAAAGTTTTGAAAGAAATCTGATCAGAAATACAGCAGCCAAAGTGGAATAAGACTAAGTTAATCAGATGCAAGTTGACCTCATTAATATTATTCTTCATTAAAACCTTCCAAAAATGTTATGATATTAATCCACATTTTAAGTTTGATCAAATGTTGATATTAATCCACATTTTAAGCTTGATCAAATGTTGATCAGTAATGTGACTGACACTGTGGTAACAATCAGCTGTTGACACTCAGAGATGACACATGATGCAAGAAAAACAATGGTCCATACCAAGAACTTGCTAAGCATGATGGCCAGATGAGCTAATAAATGAAGAAGCAAAGTGTCTATAACTGTAAGCATTAAATGTACCTCCCAAATATTTGCAGGTATAAAGAGGACTTTGATTACCTACTTGGATGAAGAATGGGCATTTCAATAATATCATTCCATTATGCACAATATCTGTATATTATTCACAGTATTTCCATTTATGTTCAGGAAGAAATGCATAGACAAACATTATTACTCAAGTCAGTTTACTGTTGATGTAATTTGAAGACAAATTACATTGATGTTAGAAGCAGTAATGATGTGATAAAATTAATTTATTTGTCTGAAACAAGTTCAAAATTTTATTAAAATACAGTCCTGCTTTAAGTTATCCTATGCAATATAAATGTACCTGCTGTATTCACATTCTCACTTTAAGGCTGTCATCACTTTACCCAACTTGGCATCTGAGTATTAATTATTAACAACTTCATTCTTAGCAAATTTACAAAATTTCAGATTGATAAACAAATTTTTTCCTTTGCCATTATTAACTGTACCTCTGCTTGTAGGTGGAAGCAACAGTACTTTACAGCAAAAACTAGCAAAAAAAAATGGACTTTCATTTAATCTAGGACAGTGTTAAGTGCCTCATTCAAGTTTAATAATTTTAACATAAGTACAGATATACAAAAGCTATCCCAATCAACCTTCATTTAATACAGTTTCATGCAGATTCATATAGCATTGACTTCTAAATGATGTCCATACTTATTCAGGTCCTCTAACAGTCAGCCAGCACAGATAGATTCCATCACTCAACTGGAGTTAACAACGATCAAGGATATATGGTTCTTATAGCAATGATAAAATGGAATCTTTATGTTGATGACTTGGCAAATATATTGGCAAAAATACTGCTCTTCTTAAATGAATTCTTAAACAAGCAAGCTGGGGACTAAATAAATGTCCTTGTGTTAGTACATAATCTGATAATACTGCTAGAGTCTCATACAAGAATGGTTTCATCTATCTGTTCCATGGGTAATTCTGGCTGATTACAAAGCTTCTTCAATGATTTACTAACCACTTCTTTCAGTACATCCTGCATTCCACTATCCAGAATGGGAATCACAGCCTGGAAAACAGAAGAAAACAAGTTTAAAGTGATGATAGGCCTAATGATAAATTTGATGACGAGCTTGATGACAAGTCTCTGATTCAAATTAAAAGTCACATGTATCATGGGTACACACTAGTTCAGCTGGAAGAATGCCAGGCTTGTAATCCAAGGGTTGTGGGTTCATGGTCCAAGGCCGACTAGGTCAGCTGACTTGCTGTGTCCTTAGTAAAGGCACTTAGCTCCCATTTCCTCCGTTATAATGCAGCCAATAATGGGTTAAAGGTGTTCTCAAAACCAACATTGATGATGAAACCAATGCCAACAAAAAAATAAAGCATGTGTGGCATTTGACAGACTATGTGTAAATATATGAGAGTGCAGTGGGATCATTCCACAGCAAAAATTCAAGGTATACAGAGTCACAGTTTTGCCGACCATGCTGTATGCATGTGAAACCTGGAAGGTGTACAGATGCCATACCAAGAAGTTGAATCGTTTTCACATGGACTGCCTAGGAAAACTTATAATAAGATTGCAGGATGGGTTCCAGTCACTGATGTTTTCACAAGGACAAGCATTCCAAGTATCCATACTCTGCTGATGAAATCACAGTTAAGATGGGTAGGTCACATCACCATAATGTCAAAATACTAACTGCTAATGATCTTCTATGATGAGCTGAAAGAGGGAAAGTGATCTCAGGGTTGTCAGAATAAATATTTTAAAGAGTCCCTCAAGTCATTGCTGAAACACTTCCAACACTGACCATGTGTCTTGGGAAGATCACACACATGATCACTCCACCTGGCAGTGGAGTTACAGACATCTAGGCAGTGCAGAAGCACAAGCAGCAGAAATTGCAGCATTGCAGTATACATACAGTATATATACATAGCTTTCTATCAATTAAATTTTAAGTATCTATTGCAGAATATGTCTCTGAACCATCTAGCCACAAGCTTGGTTTGGATTATTTCGGTCTTTTGCAGCACAACAGTGAGAATTTAGTGCCAATACAATTAGAGTAAAGTGCTTTGTCCTTAGAAGTACCAATAGCAGCTGACCCAAAATGATCCAAAGGTAGGATCTGAACCCACACCCGTTCAGTCTTGCATGTTAACCAATTAACCATTGCAAATACCACCTCCATTAGTTATCTAATAATACATGGGAGAGCACTCTGGGCCTATTCTACATCACTCAGCCTGCAGAGGGTACAAGCCATGGGAAGAAGAAAGTGTGGTTTTATGGCGGATGTCTAGGATAAAGGAAATGGCAATAGTAAATTGGAACAAGAAATCCATGTAATATGTCTCACCTGATCCCCTGACAATACAGCTATAACACAGACAGGAAAAAATTAAGAGGAAAAAAACCTGACAAGATGTACAACCAGTGAATGAATATGGTAGTGGTCATCATGTGATTTGATCTGTAATTCATAGTAATCATTTTGTAATTCATATCAAGAGTTTGATAAGGTCAAGGGCATTTTTTTGAAAAAAATTATATACATTATAATGATTAGTATATATAATGTGTTTAGTATATTTAATGTACTAAGCAATTCAGGTATTAGTGTTTACTAGGGAATGGGGAGATGAAGTGTTAGGGTCAGCAATTAACAACAAGGATGGTCATCCAACCATATTTGGGCGTGGATGAGCCTAATATCTACAACGCATTATTCCAGTTAGTTTTCAAAATATGCTGTATACTGTTACGAGTCAATGCTCTTAAAAGAAACGACAGAAATGAGTAAAGACAAGCTTTGTAAAATTTAACAAATTTTTTTCCTTAGAATACAAAGTGAAAAATGAGAAGAACTTATGGTATTGTTAATAAAATTAAAAAAAATAATCAAAGAATTAAAGACATAAGTCATAGTGATAAAACGCCCTGAATAAAACTCAGTTCAAGTCTCAAAGAGGTCCAAAATTTAAGGTGATGTCATGTCTGTTATGACCTATGAATTACTTATTTGTCAACAGTCTCTTATTGAATCACAGAATAATTATTCCAAATTTGAATTCAGTATAAATTCCAATGAATGTCTTTATCCAAGAATTTTGTCAGAGTACTTTTGTATTTCCAAAGAAATCAATCACTTGAATTCAATAATTTTAAGAAAATAAAAATCAAACCAAACTGGTCACAACATAATACAACTTAAAGTGCTAGATGTTAAAGCATGAATGGTAAAATCCTCATAGTCACAAGATAATATAGTTCTCTGTTTAACCTCAGTTCACAAATCAGCATTTTCTAAAAGCAACCACTACCTAATTGAAAATTACTTTCTAGAATGATCTGATGAGCCATAGGAGATCTTCATTTTCTCATAAGAATCCAATTTTTAATGAAATAACAAACATGTGCATCTGTGGCTTCAGTTTCACTAATGGCCTGTTGAAACAAACAGGATATCTCAGGATCTTTTTCCTGTTCGACGCCAAATGATTGTCGTTTATCACCCTGATTAGAATAAAGAGAATGAGTAGTTAAAAAGGATTACTGATCAATACCTTTTAATTGATACAAACAAGGAGTGAATCTGACCTCATCAAGCCTGACCAATACATGTGTCAGCTAAAGAAATATTTTCCTGCTCAACATCATTCTCAAGAGCTTTCTTTGCCATAGCTCTAGTAAATGTACAAGCTGGGTATAAATAAGGAAATTCTTTTTCAACAGGATCAACTTTCTGATCCAAAAAAGGCTTATCAGTTACAAGTGTATTAACCACAATCCTTTCTCCAACTAGGTCATTGTTTAGTAATAAATGAATGCCCTCAATGGGTAAAGACAACACTGTTCTGACTGCCATGGATCCTGAGACTACGTTTGATGATAAATTTACAAAATGGAGAGGAACATTAACAATGCCACACTCTACTCTCTGAATGATAACACTATCATTAGAAGAAGACTTCTCAGAAAAAGGCAAAGTACCTTATAATACAAGACTGAGAAGCTCCTGTGTCCCTTAAAATTTTAATAGGGGTGTGATTGACTGAATATGCAGAATATAATGTACCTTTTCAAAGCCATCTTCTATCTTACAATCAGACAAAATGCATGACAATTTAACCTTATCAAACTCAGTGGGGTGAGGGGGAGAAATAATGTAAATAATTGAATACTCTGGACCTTCAGGGTGACTTCCCCTGCTCTCAGTTTGAGGAGGGATATGAGAGCAAATTCACAGTTGGCCTTGACTGCTGTGTTCTTCTCTTTAGTACCCATTACCATAGATGGAATCAAAAGCTTGCTGATGGGCGGTGGAAGGGGTTTCTCAGTTAGGTGTGTCAGGTATGAAACAAGCTGTCCAACTAGCTGCTTTACTTCATTGGAATCATGCCTCATGCCCTGAAATGATACATACACTGTAGTGAAAACCATTATATAATATCATCATAAAATATCAGAAAGTGTATCTATAAGAGAAAGATAATATACTGGGGTTATAACAGTGAAAAAAGAAGCAGGAAATGTTATTTATCAGATAACATCAATGCAAAAAATGTATCAATATATTAAATATTTAAAATGGAAATTGATTTTTTTTATATGTGTGTGTGATCTAGATTTTTAACGTACCTTCAACAATTTTTCAGTCATATTGCTACAATGTCTGCAGTGTGACAGTTTATAGTGATGACTGGCACTGGGGAAATCATGCTGCAGACATGTGGCATGATGTTCCACCCAACCACATTATCCTGACACCAAGCCAACTAGTCATAACACTAACCTCTTAATGCTGAGCACCAAGCAGGGCAGCTGTTAGTATCATTTTTATAAGTCTTTGGTATTACTTGGCCAGGGTTCAAACCTACAACCTCCCGCATCCAAGGCAGATGCACTAACCACTAGGCTACCATTGGATGACATACTTCAGTATATAACTTCACAGTATTATCTACTGAAGACCATAAATTTCATCTCCTGTAGACAATAAAATGAACCCCACAACTTAAATGCAGTAACAATGAAGTATTTATTGAAGAATGGGATATATTTCAATGTTATAAATGTACTCTACTTGTAATGCAAAGACATGAATAAAGTATTTTGTAATAGGAGAATAAATGTTTAGGACAAAACTGACCTTACCCCCAAAGAACCCCACACAACAAGAAGATATAATAATTTGCCTGGTCTAGAGATAAAGTGCTTCCAGCAAAAATCACTAACTCATAAGTCAGCCTTCATAAAAGCATGCTTTATTTTTTTCTTAGATTTATATGTTAATTAGATTTTTTTTCTTTTCCTTCATTGATTTAAGTTTGCTTCTTTTGCACTATTTTTTCTTTCTTCCTTATATGCTATTTCAACTGGTTGCTTCCATCTGTCATTATCTAACTCATTCATAGTTATCATTTTATTGTCGTCTAAAGCTGATTATTAACACAAATCTTTTGCTCATGACCATTCTTATATGTTTGCTGTGTGTATGAGAGAGAGAGAGAGAGAGAGAGAGAGAGAGAGAGAGAGAGAGAGAGAGAGAGAGAGAGAGAGAGAGAGAGCCAATGCAAAGGTATTCTGTGCCCTTTGCAAACCTTTCACCTAGTGCCTGCCACCCCCACCTCCTCATTGCTTGCTATAAACGTTTACAAACTAATACCACATTATCTGTCATTGTTCATAGGTATTAATACATGTGTCATTATTAAGTCTACATGTTTAATAACAATAAATAAATAACCTGACAGCAGTGCTGACATTGTTATTGTTTTTGCTTTGCAAAACATAACATGGATCTTAAATTTTCTGGCACATTTTTTGGGCACTAAAAAATCTTGGCACCCTGCAGTTACCTAGTTTGCCTAGTGGTTAAACAGGCCCTACATTCTGGAGAACCATTTGATAAATAACAAGAAACCAGTGCCAGTTTACTAATCATCTTGACAATAAATATATAAAACTGGTATCCTCTGTCGGTCGGCAAAGTAATAAAACTGTGCCTTATACGTCAAACCTGTGCTTCACGTGCTATGTAATTTAAGCTTTTGTAATCTCTCTCTCTTTTTCTCTCTCTCATTCAATTAATAGAAATCTAATCAAAATATCGGATTAATCATCATCATAAAGAACCTTTCTCTACAAGTTATTATTAATATAAGCTAAATTTTCCCCCTAAATCATCCCTAATCAAAACAGTTTCCGTCACTGATATTTTAAACATTTCTAATTTTTCTCTATACACAGTATGATCATTTGGCCATTATTAATGTGCCAAAGTGTATCACTACAATTTTTGTGAAATAAATTATCAACAAATACATAAATTGTCTTTTATGGAGTGATTGTGGCAAGAATTCCACTGAAAGAGGTGTCTGAGGTTATCAAACTAACCTAATGGAAATACATCCATCAGTTATACTAGAGTCTTTTCAATGACTGTTATGCACACTGTTCAATGCACAAATAAGGATATATATTTTTTGGCAATATCTGTGATGGTAGATTTCCAGCCTACATATCTATCATCCACAAATATATTCTTCAAAATGAAGAAAACCACAGGCAATTTACTTGTTAATTTCATTTATAAAAATCAGTTCCAGATCAAAATCATATACACATTTAAGAGAGTGGTGGGGGAATATTCTGTCTATATACATTTCATCTTTATCTGAGTATGAGCCGAAAATGACACCTACCCCTCAGCCAGAAATCAATTAAAATGAAACATGACCTAGATCTTTCTAATGTAAATCAGCATACCAAATTTGGTTTCACTCTATGAAATCCTCCAGAAGTTATTAAGCAAAAATAGTTCTGAATCGAACAGGTCTTAACTCCCTATGCTTTTGCTGGAAAAGGAAAGAAATCAAATTTGATCTAAATCTTTTCTATGTATATTCTCACATCAATGTGGCTTCAATCTAAAAAATTATTGTCATTAAGTGGAAATTGAATTGCAATGTTTAAATTAGACAGGTACCACAAGAACACTAAACTGCCAAAAAATGGAAAGTTGAGCTTTTTAATGAAAGCCATTGTATTAAATTTAGTGAAAATTCATAAATTCCTTGAAAGGTTAGTGACCAGAAGTAATGTTTGTGACAGCTAAGAAACAATATGATGGATGGAAAAGGGTAACATTATATGCCCCTGGGGACATGAAAAGTGTCATAACATCTTAGTCATGGGAAGACACAAACTTCATGGATATGATGACATCACACTTAATGTTAAATAGCAGCAGCATAAAACATTGTATCTGCAGTTGTATAATAAATATGCACCAGTTATTAAATCTGTGCTGACAAAAAATTATTATGGACAAATTAATGGCCATCCAAGACGAGTCAATGCCAAATTTTTTTCAGTACTAATTTAATAATCTACTAAATGCATTAAAAACAATTAAAGACAAAACTATTATTATGTACATTGTGTCTAAGAGGACCTTGAACATAATAAAAAACTTTAAATAATTAAATCTGTACCATTACATGTTAGGATTTAAGCCAATTGCCTCTTGAATCCTGCCCTACTAAAAATATAAAAACAATCTTTATCTATTTCATCTAAAGGGCAATAACTCTTGCACATTACCTCCCATTCCCACCACAAGGCATTACTAATTTTAAAGCTCAGTGATATGTGAACATGAATGCTCTCATGGTGGGATGGTCTGTAAGTAAGGTGATAGGGTAAGTATTCTCTGAGAAACATAATTTACTTAAAAATTTGCTTATTGCTTGATATACGTTCCCTGATCACATTAACCTTAGGAGAATAGGTGACTAACGGAGAGAATGCTAAGCATCTAAACTCCATTCCAGGTATCCTTTGAGGAAAATATGGCTGGATTCCCTAAGTGAATGATAACCCATTCTCCGGATAAGCAACACAGCCTAGAATCACATAACTGTTACCTCTATATCTGGTAAAGCAGTGAAGCTAATAGACTTTGCTGACTCTTAACTGGGTCTGATAATCATATGGGCCACTGTCATAGAACCCATCAGATGTAGATTTTGTCTGTGTGAAGCTAAATATTTTTAATAAAAGTTCAAGCAGGTTGACTCTGCTTGACAGCCAACTACTTTTACTATGTTTCAGATTGAACTGTTGCATTCAAACATGAGGCTCAGAGATCACTCTAGCTGAAATCTCCATGAGGCCACTCTTATCTTGTCGACTTCAGAGTACGCTGAGCATTTAACCACTTAGATAAGGCTTGAGGAGTTGTTTGTGCATGTCACAACTTGCCACCATGCCCTTTAAGCAGTGCTTGAGAGAGCAAACAGTCTTGAATGGTCGTGGCTCGCAAGTCGTCTATGGAGGAGAGAGAGAGAGTGCACAATAACTTTGCTTGCAAACTGATGGTAACCTATTTTTGACAACAAAGCCTGGTTGTGTCAAGCAGACAATTGAGCCATCAGATCTGAACTGAAGCTAATAATTCACTCACTAAGGTTATTAGGAAATATGTCTTGCATGATAGTAGCTTCAGCAAAGTGTAGCCTAAAGTCTTGAACTTATTTGAATTGAGCCATATTAGAACCAAGAACAGATTCCATTTAGGAAACACTGTGATTCTGGTTGATGCAAATCAAAATTTTCTAACAAATCTGAAAGGTCTTTAACATGACGTACATCGTGTCTGCCATGATGTCTGAATATGTTGGAGATTACTGAGCAGCAGAGCTAGCATTTTCTTCTCCAGGAGTCAGAAGGAAATGTCAGCCAGTTGGTGCATTCAGGCACTCAATGGGACCATGTTACTGATTTGGCACCATTCCCTGCACACATGCCATTTTCCCTCATAAGCTTTCAAAGTGGAGGGCCTTCTTGCCTTGTAGATTCTCTCCACAATAGAATGTTTAAACTGCTTGTTTAATGAGGCTGTCCAGAAAAATTGTGTTTATTCCTCTACATCAAAGTCTACAGACATCTTAACCTTACAGTTTGGTGTGGAATGGGGAGTGGTTAATAAGCTAGCAACAACCTATCAATCTCTTTGACTGCCTAGAAATTAACTTTGTCTTTTCCATTGTAGGCTCAGAGAATAGTTGGTCTGAGGTGTGCTCATCATAATCATTGGTATGGGTTCAGTCTGCATATCCAGGCAGACAATCCCAGGTAGCAAAGATAACAATATCCTGTCCACTCTGACAAGTTCATGGGTTCTGCCTTAAGGACATGTTGTGAACATTGGGTCAGTTGGATCCGCTGGCTATATGTGTCATACCTGTATGGACTGTGGTTTGCTGGTGAAAAATTGGCATGGATTCAAGCTGTACAAAATCCTGTCTAGTCTTCACTAGAACCAGTACCAGCTATGCCAAAGGTTTGGCTGGACAGAAATTTTTCTGTAAAATTCCCATCATAATAAATAACTGTTGCCAAAGGAGCAGCAAGATGGATGGATCTATCACTAAGATTCAAGTAGAGCATAGCTGGCTGGTCTGGTATCAATCAAGTTGCCAAATTTACTAGACAGTTGTTTTTTTCTTCAGTAAGATCCCTGCCATAATGAGGAAATGTTGCCAAAAGTGTGACAAGATGGATGAATCTATCAATAAGAACCCCTGTACAGTAATGCTGGCCAAAATGGTATATCAATCAAGTCACCAAATGGTTAGACAGCAATGACATATCTAGTGTTGGATTCAATGGATCTGATAAATAACTCATGTGTCCTGACTTCCATCAGCTTGAGCATGCAGGAGTTCTTTTGCCACCTGAGCTACCTAAAAATGGGAGTACACTCCCCCATTGTCTCATAATTACTTGTAGTAACTTTAACATTTGCTTCATCACCCTCTTTCTTTTCCTTTAACTTGTTTAATATAACACTTTCTCAGCAAGTTTCACTGAAATGACAAGATAAAACAAAACACAGAAAGATGTAAATTAACAAACGCCATATAAAACACAGACTGTATGGTACTAATAAAGTACATTGTACATGCAAAAGCACAATTTGTGCATGTCACCCTTCATCTTGAACTTGTTGCCTTATTTACACTTCTTAGACAAATTTCAATGAAACAAGATAACAAAAAAAACTCAACAAAAATGTACACTATTATATTATATTATATTATATTATATTATATTATATTATATTATATTATATTATGCAAGCACTGCAGGTAATGATGAAGTACGTTTCTGTACATGAAAAGTGTGACACATGCATGTCTTCCTTATTTCATTTTTTACCCTTCATCGACAGAAACGACAAGATAAAACAACAACATTGTATCAATTAATAAATAATGTTGAAGTAAAATATTGTACATATAAAGAACAACTCATGCATGTCTTCCTAGCCTTGAATTTGTTGCATTTATTACACTTCGTCTTTAGGTGTCATGGAAACAACAATATAAACAAAACGCAACAAAAATATATAAACTAATGATGCCATATGTTGAACAACCCTAAAAACCACACCTGTTACTAAATAGGTAAGTGAACAACAGGCAGTGTGTGCAAAACCACAAATAACAAATTGCATCAACAACAGCTTGTTGTACAATGCAGTATAAAACTCCCATATTAACAGAACTAAAAAAGTAATATTCACAATCTGTTTATGAAAGAATATCAAACCAAATAAATTGAAAATCCTGTATGGATGGTTTGAAGTTAACACAAATTTGGCTTTGATTCACAGAAGTGCCACCTACGATGTTTCTGTATGAAAGTAAAGCTTTAAAACCAGCGACACTTTGTGGTGGCAAGGGGAGGTAATGTGCAAGAGTTATTACCCTTTATATTATGCAAACACTGTTTTCCTCTAATTAAAATGGCATGCTTCCAGGGGTAGTAGACTATATCCTAATGCTAATGCTATGTACTTGAAGGAGAAATCAACTGTTACACTTCTGACCTATACAGCTTGGTTTAAAATTGTTTTATGATTAATAGATGGTGCTTTTCAAAACAACTTTTGTCCAATGTCTGATTGTTTGGGTCTTTATGGCACACCATCTATGTGTTTACCTGAATTTTTATGTCCAAAACCACAACACAGTTCTTTGCGCAACAAATTTCAACTGATAAGATGAAGCAAGATGGTTAACCTATGTTGAAGTAACAACAAATCCAGAGCATAATCAAACAGTGGTTATCTACCCCTTAAAAAGTTTCATATCATCACTGCCACAAGTTGAAATTTGCTAAAATCAGGCAGAAACACTTTTATCCAACTGAATTTGCTTTCAAAAGAATTTACTATATATAATGGCTAAAAAAAGAAACATTTAATGATTAATCTAAAGTAAATTTATCAATCTTTTCATTTTAAAAAATCAATACAAAATAACATGGAATTTCAAAATGAGGCTGACCAAAGGGTAAAATGGTTTGTGAAGGCAGTGATATTGTGTGTGATGTCATCTGGGCAGTAATTTGGTCATAGGATAATATTGTACTACAATTCACTTCCTACAATGAAATCTGGATATGCTACTGATTTGTACAGCACAGGTAGCATAAAAAAAAAACTTTAAACTTATTCAGGTAATAAAACCTTTTACATTTTTTCACTTGATATATGACAGAAAGCATTGACTAATTCTCATAACTGTTTAATATTATTCATTTTTTATATATGCCTGTTATAAGGTGGTGCATATTAGGTTATTGTCTGTCCATCCAGTCTTCTGTCTGTCCACAATGTTTGCATGCACAATAACTACTGAATCATGAAAACTGTACCTTCATCAACAGAGGAAAGAGCTCCTCAGTTAAACAGTCATTTTTGATCTGGTGTGCCAACAGATAACCTACACATCTATAGCCACTCAAACACAATGGAATCTGAAAGAAAAAAAATAAATTAATAAATTTTATTTAAGAAGAAAATAAAAGACAGAAATGAGAAAAGAAAGAAAGACTTGAATAAAAATAAAAAAATAAAAATAAAAAAAATAAAATAAAAGCAAAAAAACTATGATGCCAACTTCATGAATGTTTTTTACAATTTTTTTTCTACAAAAATTGACATAATTTTCTGAAAATTCTATGCTTATGGCTGGGCAGATCAGTCTCAAAGATAAAGATGAATAAATTCCAATTAAATTTCAAAATCTGAAACAATAATAAAATCTTATTGTTGAGAACTTTTCAAACTTTTATTTTAATAAAGCATGAAACAAATTTATCTTAGCACCATGTATGCTCCAATAATGATTGCTGTTTTCACTGACTGTCCATCTCTACCAACTACTTTAACTCACACAAATACTGGTACTTGCACGTCACAAAGAAATTTGGCCACAAGTATTGCATAGAATGTGATTCTTAAATCTAGAAACTGGAGGTTAACAAACTATAGAATATCCATACTCTATCAGCATCTGTAAGTTGTACCACAGCCTCCTTAACACTGTCTTGGTATTGAGCTGTGCATAACAGATCTCCTGCCTCTTTCAGTGCTACCCCCAAGGCAATGCTGCGGCCATGGCGCACTGTCCAGTCAACACTGGGATTGTAGGCTATCAAACAAACAGAACAATGCATAAAATGTTTAAGAAAAGAATTCAAGATTTTAAGTATGAACACATCACTAATAGAGTTTATTCTCAGCTGAGGAACTGTGCCAGTGATTATAAATCTTTGGTGCAAAAATTAGTCTCCATGGATACTGGATGCATATAAAAAGAAAGTCCATAACAAAGATAATAGATTGCTACGGTTGATTTTAGACTGTGTACCCACAAGCTGGCTTACTGAACAGAATTAGCTTTTTGCTAAAGATGCACACAAATCATTTCACTGGCTGACAGAAATATTTAAATGACTAATTAGCTGAAAGCATAGTCAATGATCATGAACAGATTGTACATATACAGGGTTTAAGAACACATCACAACAAAATATACAGAAACGATGATTAAATCTTCAGCAAAAGTCCTTCTGCATTTATTTCCCAAGCAGAATACAGGGAGGAAAAGTATAAACTTGAGTGTCCAACATATACTTTAGGGGGGGATGTTTACTGAGGTTAAGGGAACTAAGCTCTTGGTATGAAGAGCTGTAAAAGAGAAGGCTGATAGAGAACTGTTTAAATTTAAAAAAAAAACATTAAATAAGGACATTTGAGAGCCATGTTTCTTCTTATTCTAAAATGCCTGACTACTTCATGGAATGGACACTATATTTCTTGGATGGGTACAATGAAACCTGTTCTTGGGACTTAAAAAACTGGTTATACTCAATTTCACTACCAAACATAGAAAAAATTACTTGTCACACAAACCAAACTGATTTTAGTCAATACATTGCTGTATGCAGAAATTTTCTACAATCCAGCTTCTTTAAACAACATAAAATTTACTTGTACATGTATATAACAATGAATTTTTTTACAATTCTCATGTGCATGCATAATGGCAGCCCATATTACTCCTGCAGTCAAACAGCTGATAATTTTCAAAGCTTGTACTTCATTTTATAATAAGAAAACCATAATTGGAACATCACACACCAATACCATTAAATAACCCTCTATACACAGAAGTCAATTTTTTAAAATGCAAAAAACAACTTTTCTTCTTCCATACACTGTGACTTTGATATTTGATCCTTTGGATTGAAATTCAATAGGATTCATCCTTGAACCAAATGCAAGCCAATCACAAATTCTGGTCCAGGTATGTAATTTAGAACAATCTGCCCAAACACCTTTCCCTTCTTCAGTCACAATGACCTTGACCCTTTGACATTTAAGCCCAAAATCAATATGGTTCTTCTTTACTTCCAGTGTTATTGATCCAAAAACACTGGAAACTGTAGATGAAGGATAATTCAAGTTATAATTAAGTAATAAATTTTCTTCTCTAGGTCAGAGTGACCCCTGTCCTTTTACCCAACTCCAAAATCAACAGGATTCTTCCTTACTGTAAGTGCAAATTATCCAAAGTTTGGAAATTTGATTGAGCAGAAAGACATTTCTTTAGTTAAATACCTACCAGATCACATTGGTATAGGAAATACTCTCTGCTACCATCCTTGAAAAACAAAACCTATCTTTTCATGTGAAGTAACTCTTACAGATTAATTCCCTTACTTTATAATAGAAGATCACCCATATCCCTGATGTAATCAGTTCAATCTAGAGCAACACCTGTAACACCTGGAGGATGGGTTGGAGGGGTTGATAGTAATGTAATCAGGTAAGTATTTTTGTTGTTGTTGCCAGTTTGCAGCACAAGATGGGCTATATATGGTGGTCAGTATAAATGGTGGAGGAAGAACCCAGAAAAACTCCAGAAAGAACCACTGACCATGAGAAGCTACTGGCAAGCTTTCTCATGTACCCACATTGGCCAAACCCAAGACTTGAACCCACGCAGACAGAGGTGATATGGCAGTGATCTGTAATGGTGAGCACTTTAGACCCCCAACTCCCACTTGGGCCCCCAAGTATTTTTGTACAAAACATAATTTACTAAAAATTAGCATTCTCAACCAAATACATTATCCCAACACATTTAAATTAGGAGAATGTGTAAAAGTAGGAGAAAATCTTTGAGCATCCAACCTCTACCCATGTCACCATGTAGGAACACAATGACTGTTCTACTGAATAGATGAATATCTCCTAACGTGAGGTTAGCACAACCAAAAATTGTGTTTATTCATTTGCAAGGACCATCACTGTAGGACAAAAGCCAGGTATGAAAGAAGAGTCCAGACGTTGATACAATACATGTAACCTTGATTCTGCTTAAGCAGTGTAGTGATTGTTATGATTATCCTGGGTAAGATGATTGAAAAGGTGTCGATGGCTAAGTCTCTGGTTCTGGGAATGGAGATACATAGGTGGGTAGTATGCTGTTCCACATTGTCATAAAATAGTCCATGTTTGGTTGGTCTCATAGGTTGCAGGTTTAATGGACAATGGCTGGACAAAGAGACCACTCCATATGAAGCAACTGACCAAGACATTGAGCCTGCCCAGATTCTTGGGCACATCAATGTATACCATAATGCAAAGATCTGGTAATTCTGTCCCATTGTTTAATAAGGCAGTTCATCACAATCAAATAAACAGTCTGATATGATTAGAACCATTTTTCTTTGGATATATTCTATCCAAGCAAGGAAGGCATTGCAATTATCCTGCATTTCCAGAAAAGCCTTTTCTTGGTGTGTCCACTTGCTGCTGACCATCAAAAAATCGGACAGCAAGTGTGCCTTACTCTACCCCACAAACTGAACAGATTGTTATTTTATCGTTGTGGGGATCTCTGTCATTGAGGAAGATGATCAAAGTGGAGGAGGCTGGAATAATGAGATCTGGAGCTCCTCTGAAATAACCTGGATTACCCAATCAGTTTTTGGAAACAGGTTGATCCAAGTCTAGAACCCACAAGAGGGTTGCCAGTGGGCAGGAGGAGCTGCAAGTCAATGATGGCTGGAGGAAGCTTAGGGATGAGAAATCCTGTTTCTTTTCTTTCCCACAGCCACTGAGACCTTAAAACCGAATACAATAGCAGAGAAGATTCAGTTAGAAAAATTCTATTTCTCTGATTGCTGCCTTCAAACAAAATTTCTGTCCTTTCCAGGGTTATATTGGATCGAGCAGAGGAGTCCAATCTGACCCCTACATCAACAATGTGACTGTTCTTCTCCTGTATTATATATCTTGGGGTATAGCATCCCTTACAAGAGAAGTGATGCCAGATCATATCATATGAAGAAGCAGTTCTACCTCTCATATTTGCCAGAGCTAGATTTACCAGAAGAGATAGCCATGTTATATCCTGCATAGAGCATGGTCTGGCAGAGGAATGCAAGTCTGGCATAGTCGCCTGAACTTGGTTTCATAGATTGCTCCAAATGTGATAACAGATGAACTTGAATCATGGATAGGGTCAATCCAGGAACTTATGAGTGATATGTGTCAGTCCAAGATGAGAGATTTATCACAGCCAAAATTGTTCATCAATTGTCTGTTTGCTGGACCAATTGGTTAGCAGATGGGATGTGTACAGTGACAATGGTTAAAATGTACTAGTTACATCCATCTTGCTTGTAAAATTCCAGACATGACAGTTTGCTGTAATATACAGATCATATGAGATTAAAATATCACCTAAGTGGAAATGTATGGCATAGCTTCAACTGCATCTAAGTGATCATTGCTATAGGCTGTTTTAGTTATCCTCTGATCGATGAGTTTTAAATTTGATGATGCTTTATTTATTAAGCTTGAAAGATTTAGAATTTTTCGTGACCCTTAAATTGCCATTCAGCATGTTGGGCCATAGCAAATGTATGTTACATGTTTTCTTTCCAAAAACTTAAAAGCATCTGCAATTCTTGCACTTGCTTGACATATCTGCAATGAAAGAGAACTGAATAAAAACAAACAAGAGCATACAGCAATTATACAAATTGCTCATATATGTGAACAGGATTAAAGGAGTGTAAACCTAAATTTAACAGTGCAGTACATTATACTGGTGAAAACCTGAATATTACTTATTAATATTATGTGGATAATAACTTGCTCAAATATGAATAAATTAATCAGAAAGAATGCAAATGTTGTACATACCAGGTATATCAATGTTACTACAATAATGAAAACAAACAATGGATGCTTAAACTAAATATAAATTGCCACAGATTCTTTGGAAGCATTGTTCACAGTTACAAGAAAATGTTTAAACTTATTATGTCTAGGATACAAAGGGTTGCGAAATGGAGAGTTTATCTGTAATAAGTTACTTCGCTTCATCTGTGTCATATACTGATAAAAGATGTATTTAATTTTCATTGAAGTGCTGTATTTGGAAGTAGAAGGGAGTAATTAATTTATGTTTTTGTGATCAAGTAATGTATTTAGACACAGAAACCATTTTTCTTCTTTGCCTTTGATTTTATCACTCTTCCTGACCACAAGTGCTTGAAATCTAGAAAGTCTGGTAAGGGCCATTCCATTTAAACATACCCCTGGGGGGGGGAGGCACATTCAAAAAAGAGTGACCACCCATAGAAGTGATTTTTTTTCCATGCACCACCAGTCATAGAAGTGAATTTTGGACACTCATGCCCATGCATAGAAGCGATTTCGGAAGTTCATGACCGTGCATACATGACTGTTTATTTGGGTTTAAAAAACCCAATATTTACATGGTTTAAGATCAATGTTTACAAGAACCTAAATAATAGTACCCAGAAATTATAAATGAAATTGTATAGCTGGAGCATACATGTAAGTTTTAAAAATAATTTTCAAGTTAGACAAGGTAATAGGTATACTATATGAAGGGAATAAAGAAATAGTAAAAATACAAGATGCCCGAATTACTTTTATTGCCAGCAAACATGGAAAATGTTCCCCAATAGACAGTGAACATGCAGCTTTAATTGTCTTGTATGAAGATGATGCATCTCATATCACACTTTTTACATGTTTAAACAAACATTACCATCCTCTATATACACACATACACACACACATATATATCAGGTTGTTGTCTTTCCCTGGATTTATTGTTGTATCTTGTCTTAATTTGTCAACATTTACACAGGTAAACTTTCTGCAATTTTCAACCAGAGCACTCATTGAATCTGCAGATGAATGTAGTTTAGAAACAAAACAATTTCACAAAACAGTTTTCCCACGACAAAAACATAATACTTTGAAATATGGTCGTTTCTTTTCTGAGGTCAGCATATTTGTAGAACCATAAAAACCATTATTTTCAGTGATTTGTGAATAATTTGTCCAATTTTCTGTAATTTATTATTTCAAATCAAAACTTCAACTCGTGTTAAACATTTAGACACCACTTGCTGTCTTCAGATCAATGAGAATGCAGAGATATCATTGTTTTAGAGGAAATATTTCAAAATTCTTCTATGAATGATTACATTAACTGGCTGGAACTGGTATGTTATCTTGCTAATCAAGTAACTGTGAATTATTTATGGAGAGTATCAAACAGTATTTGGCCAGCCAATGACAAATCCACAGTGAATAATAAGAAGAATATGCTGGAAAGCAGTCCATTTCTGGCTTACATAGAAAAGTGCAAGTTTTTCAATAGTTCTCCTGAACTGACGTTTTAGAATTCTGACAATAAATGGTGTCTAAATTTTAAATGTTCCTTTTCACTTAAAGTATAGATGTCAAATTATTAGTTATTGTAAATTTGTCAATTATTTACAAGTCACTGTGAAACTTGGGGATGGGGCTTGGTTTTCTTTTTTATAAAACATGTTGACCTTGTGAAAAGCAATAAAAAGACTTTTTAAGATATTTCTTTATGTCACATGTTCCATGTAATTGTTTTTGGTTTCTTAAACTAAATGCATCTGTGGATCAAACAAACCCTGTATGGTTGAAAATTGTTGAAATTTGATACACCTAATATTGGAACAATTAAGACAAGTATGAAAATAATGCCTGAGAAGAAAACAATCTTGCATACACATCATATCAATATGTTTTCTTTTTTTTTAAACTATGTTTGTTTTAACATACATACATACATACATACATACATACATACATACATACATACATACATACATACATACATACATACATACATACATACATACATACATACATACATACATACATACATACATACATACATACATACATACATACATACATACATACATACATACATACATACATACATACATACATACATACATACATACATACATACATACATACATACATACATACATACATACATACATACATACATACATACATACATACATACATATTATCAGCTGGATGGAGTTGCAGGAGTGTCCAGCACCAATACTGATGCCTGTGGTTTTACAGATACAGTTTCAAAACTCAGTATTTTCTGGACAGTTTTCAAAATATACAGACTTTAATCAATATTTGGTATTATCGGATATAATTCCCAAGGGCTGTTTACATGACTTTAGGCATTTTTTTGTTTACCAGAATGTTTATATATTGCATTTCTTTACATAAAATTAAAGGTAAACTTGAAGAATAACTATGCATGGCCATCCTCAAGGTAAAAATTTACAGTTCACACTATGGTGAAGTATCAGATGGCAAAAAGGCAATGGCAGCTACTGTGCCAGGCTTCACAAGTGTTTCATGATATGTCAGGTTTGTACCAGAATAGTGCAGATGAGAGTCTAACAAGAACTGATCCCCCTTCTCATTTATTAGCACAACAAAGGTGTGGTTTGGCTTCAAGGTAAATATGATTGCCTGTTTATGTAAAACTCTAACAAGCTGAACAGGAGATTTGGGAACAGCTCCTGGGGTAGTTGGCCCCCATGTTTCAGCTGCAATCTCAAGTTGTGTATCCACCTTAAGCTTTGTAATTACTTCATTTACTGTAAAGCCTTGTGCTGTCTTTTATCTACAAGTCACAAGCTTTCTAGATTATACTAATGAAAATGGGAATGCCTATTTTATTTTAATAATATGCTTCTGTCATGCCACCATTGTTTTTGTTTTCTCTTCTGTCCCAACCCTTTTTTTAATAAACAAATTATGTCGTTGCAGATTACTTGTCGTAATTTGCGGAATTTTAGGGAAAAGAAAATTATTGGCAATTTCCGATAAACTGCAACATAAATACGGAAACAATCAGAACATGGATCTCTGGAAGTTTTCATATGTAACCATATATGGTATGGATGCTGCAGCCAAATATTTTGAATAATGAAAAAAAAACGGCGACAAAAACAACACATATGTCGTAGATGTGGGGATAGGTTGGGTCCGCATGACATCACAAGCTCAGCGGAGGTGAAAACAATTGCTTAGTAACAGTACGGTAGTGTTAGCCTAGAGTCAGCTGTGGCAATTTTTAGAGGTGAGAACTTGAAGAGGGCAGATACAAGGTTGAGACATTCTTCAACATCAGATATCACTTTGAAAATCGTACATTTTAAACTCCAAAAACTTAAAATTATTTTTATGACAAGCATGTGCTTCCGAAAATAGAATACGACCTTGAAAAAATAACGGCGTATGCCCTTTCTCATACGACATTACCTTTTAAGCTAAACTGCATGTAGCAAATAAATTTGGTACCAATGTTTAGCTCAGGCATTCGACTATGTATGCATAATATAACTTTGAGGTACATTTCTGGAATGCCGGGTCATTTTCGCATGGTACAATGACATGATCGCACACAATTAATATGCAAGTATAATGCACAGAATGGAATGCTGTCTTCTCATTGGTTAACCAAAAATTGGATATTGATCCTAGAAATAAACAAATTGTCAGTTGACTAGAACAGGGAGAGTATTCTATTCTGTGCTTCACACTGGCATATTATTTGAGTGCGATCATAGTCATGTTGAGTGATAGTGTGGGAAAATGATCTGTCATTCCGTAAATGTATAAATTCGCGGAAATGTTTTGTAAGCATATGAAATCGAATGCCAGAGCTAAACATCGGTAACAAATTTATTACGCTACAACAAGTTTAGTTTCAAATATCAGCGTTGATTCCTCGATAGGTAGCGTGAGAAGGCAGAGAAGTGCCTTCCCGTTGTAATATCTTTTAGTACATGTTAGACTGAATTAAAATATAAGCAATTATACGAGCCTCTGAGTCTTGGTTGAATGTACGCTATTCGGTAATACCAATCGTAACTACTAGACTGTCTCAGTATCAACTTGGGGAAAATTGTCGATATGATCTAAATGGTTGCATTATTAAACTAAGGAAGTTAGGCGCGCATACATTTTTCACTTACGGGTGTATTAATATTTACAACTGTGTCCATTTTATATGTTGATTAGTACTGTCCTAGGTGCTCAACGTGATCTTGGTGTTGAGAAAAATAAACAAAACAATAATCTGAAGGAAAAAAATGATTCAGAGTGGCTAAAATACCAGATTACCGCCATGACCCGTTCTGACAACTGACCCTATCATATGGTATAATAGAGTCCTGTCAGAACGGGTCATGGTGATAATGTGACGTATTTTTGTCACTCTGTAAGATTTGTTTCCTTCATATTATTGCATCTTTTTTCCCCTCAACATGAAGCACACGTGGTATTGTCTTCCAACTCCCAAATTTGTTTTGTTTAGTCACTTTACTAAAAGACTCGACTTATACATATTTAAAAATTCTATCCATTAGTACAGAATGAAAAATGTGAATACACATGAAATCTTGGATGTTTCTGTAATGGTAATTGCTTATTTTCTTTATCCAATCATTCATATTGACCAGGAATCAAATGGGAGTGATCTAAAATTAACTGACTTGTGTCCCTATGTGTTACTATGCCCGAATTTGTGTCTTTTGAGTTACTTTATGAAAAATCTCATTTGTGGAGCTACTTTATTAAAATCCTCGATTTGTCACCATGAAAAAGGGTTGAAGGTAAAAATATTTAAAATGGTCTTCAGTAAATCATTATATGTATGTGTGTTTATATATATAAATATGTATATGTGTGTGTGTGTGAAATACTTATGTTTCTGTTTATTGTTTTCTTTGCCAAATCTTTCATCTTTACTTGAGATAAAATGGGAGAGACATCATCATATAGTTCTTGATGATGAAAAGGTCAATGAAACTGGAGAAATTTATTTTTACTCAACTAGTATATTTTTTAAGTGGTTGTCCAATCAGACAAGTTTCTAAGAAAAAGTAAAAGTTGAGGCATTTTTTAAAAAATCATTCCGTACTTGGTTCTTCTTAAGCATATTGGCATGCACATTTTGTCTCACCCTTTAAACTCATAGTCAACATGTGTCGACATGTTAGGATATTCACTCAGATTGACTTGGAATAAACATTTCATTCTGTCAGAGTTTAAAAGCAGAACTACAAAGAAAGCTCAAAATAGTGTTAGCCTGAAAAAACTCCATTGAGCATTTTCAAATATTAACCCTTATCCCTTAATCTGTTGTATTTCAACAATGAGCAGTTCTTTCTTTCAAATTTGATCCATCTGTTAATGGCTTATAGTGGCACTTAGAGTGACAAAGTTGCAAACAGTGCATGGATGTGGAAACTGATCCAGGTCTACACTGTTTGCAGAAGCCCTTGTACTTATTTACAGCTGGTAAGTGTTAAGTACAGGATTGACAAGAAAGTTTACCAATACAGCTACTAAATAAAAAACACATTTGCTCTAGTATTTTGAACATTATCTAATCACATATTTACAGTTACAACCTATACTTTAAACTAATTTTCAGTTATTTTGTGCTATTGGATATGAACAAGCTTTTAATGATTTCTTACAATGTTGATCCATACCATACTGAATAGTATGAAATCTATCTGGAGCACTGTTAAATATAATTTACATGTTTCACACAGAAGTAGTGTTGTGTTTTACTTTACAAAATCATTTCCAGATTTAAAAAATGTCACAGATGTTTTTCTTATGTTTATGTGGTGATTTAAAGTAAATGCACCTGCAGACACGTTTTATTTTTATTTTTTTTCCTTAAACCTTATTTTTCCAACACGTACATAAGGATGACTAGCTTTAACCAAAAACCAAAAAATACTACCACTTTTCAAGTTTGTCAATGTCAAGAAAGTTAACCAAATAGGAGGCATAGAACAAAGAGAACTTTAGTGTACTAATAAGAAAAAACATTTTCACCAAATGTTAAAAACATTTCATTTGAACATCATCTACAAATCAGTTTTCTTTTCAAAATTCGCTTTAAAAAAAAAATTTCAACAAAATTACCCAAATGTTAAGGCAGATAATGAGTGTAAAAAATTAAGGCACATCTACTCCATTCAAAGTTATAATAAAATCTTTGAAGCAGTAAAGGAGATGTAATGAACAGTCTAATTTTCTAAATACCTGATATTTCTGCAATTTTTCAAGAAATTTCCCCAATACATATTAAACCACATACCTAGTCTACAGTTTCGGTTGGATACTACTTCAAGGAATTCAGAATAAGCATCTACATAAATTCACACAAATTCCTATTTTTCAAAAATTTTTGTAGATGTGTTTCCTGAAATTGGCCAGAGTGAAACACTAAAATCTTATCACATATCTAGTTAGATCTAGATTTGAAAAATATACTAGTCTTATGGAAAGAGAAGCAATGACAAAATCAGTTCCTAAAAACTTCCCTTGTCTGAAACATCCTGAATGTATTTTTCTCCAAATGGGCCAGGACATAGGAATGAAAACCTTATTGTACTTCTACACCACAAACATATTTAGTCTATACTTTTTCAAAAACATCCTCCAAATGGTACGAGAGAAGTGATGAACTAAATTCCCCAACATATTCTTTGTTTTGACAATCTATTAAGAAATCTGACCAGAAAAAACAAAAAAAAACTTCACTGCACACCTGACCCAATCATATATCTATCCCATACGATTCTGATAATATCTTGCAAGTGATGTAGTATTGGAACGCAATGATGAACCAGTTCCTTAAAATGCCTTTTTCACAACTTTTCACAAAATTTCTTCAACAACTGGCCAGACAAAGGTAAAATCTTATTGTGTATATACGCGAACAACATATTTAGCCCACAAAGTTTTAATGAAATGGAATTCTCATAGCCATAACCTCTTTTTGGGAGAATTTTAATTGCAGTTCCCCAAAAATGGGCTAGAGACAAAAATGGAAAACTTTATGTGTATGTACAATAACCCCATAACTAGCTTACAAAATTTAATAAAGTTTTCCATGCTGTGATGATGAAATGATGACGAACTTTGTCATGAATGAAAAGATGATGAACACAAGTACATACAGATGCACAAGGCCAAATCAAGGTGTTTCTTCTGAAAGAAAGAGAAGAGGAAAACAGTATAGTAAAGTTAATTCATTCTTATATCATTATCAATCAGGGAATCCAGCTCAATCCATCCATGCTTGTGTCAAACACTATTTACAGAAGAAATCTAATTAAATCTATCCATTTGTATTCCAATAACTACTAAATCCAGAAATCCAGCTAAATCCAGCCATCCATATATAAGGGAACAGTGAACAAAAAAATGAAATTCACCCAGAATAATCCAAATAAATGTAATACCAGGGAATTCAATTTACAGAGAGACATTAGAGTGAGGAACCACTTCACTATCTACCTGAGCCAATATGCAAATCAAAACATTTAATCAACTATCAGTACTTACACAAGAGATTCTGTATAAGGATGTCTGTCAGTTCTTCTGGTGGAAGGCACTTGCATAGAGCACCTAGACATCCTGATGCCACAGTTCTGGTGGAGTCTTCTTGGGTTCCCAGCATTCCAAGTAAGGCTGGTGTGGTCTGTTTGCGAACTGCATCTGACATCTTGCTCCCTGCACTGGACAGGCAAAATCTCATGGCCTGTAGCATGGTGTCCCTGTTATGTAAACAGTACATCATAATGAAAACATCCTGGAAATTTGCCAGGTTGTAATTAAAATAATAACCAAAACAGTTGATTCTCTATGGTTAGTTTGGACATGAGGCCTGATAGCATTTCTGTATCTCCAATGATTGGCACTTATGATATTCAACATTCAATCGAAAGTTGATAAACCAGTCATCGATGGTCAGTGAGATTCTCATGCAAGCTCCACGAGACCAATGCCATATGATTATGTAAAATATTTCAAAACTGAGCTTTACCAAATTCTAGAAAAGTTATTTGACTTACTGGGATGAGGTGCAACAACATGTCATTGTGATGAGGAGATAAAATTATGTTTTAATGATACACCGACAGCTACGTTGGATAAAAAATGTCACTTTGATTATCTTTGAAAGTGGTCTTTATTGATTTCCTTTGAAACCATCGCTAGAATTATTTCCTGAATGAATGCAGAAAGCACATCTTAAATAGGGTTGAAATGATTAATCAATATATTGATGTATCAATATAGTTTTCCCTATCAATGCAAATATTGATAAAAGAGAATAAGAATTGATAATCTGACTTTAGTTGTTTGCAGTTTCCATCTCAGGGGATGTGTTGCCTCCAACAACAACTTATCAAACATGTGCAGGAGAAAGGTTGTGTTGACAAGATGATGCTGCAGTGGATTAATGAGTTTTATCTCAACTATAGTTTTAAATTTTTTAAAATAAAATTTCAGTTGCAATTTATTTTCTTACGTTATTTTTGAAGGATTTAAATGGGTGTCGCACAACTTATGACTCAAAAAAATTATGTGTCCTAGAACATACAGTGCACAAAAAATTACTTTAAACAAATAATATATGGTGTCCCAATAAATACGGTGTCCTAAAAGATATGGAAATATTTGTGCAGAAACCTTTTCTTTATTGCATCACAATAACCCTGACTTTTGACTTTTTAACCACCATATCAATGGGCTTCCTTACCCCAAGTAGAAGCCATCCACAAAGTATGGTTAATGTGTGTGATGTTGAATTAATGTCATTGTGTGGAAAACATGTATATCTTATCTGTTCAGCTAATCTATTCCGACCTCAGATCTTTAGCCACAAAATTGAAAGTATTCTTCTTGATAATGATAGATGATGAAGAACAGTGTGTGTGTGTGTATGTGAGTGTGTGTATGTGCGTGTGTATGTGTGTGTGAGATATTTGGATTTCTAACATAGCTTTAACAATTTTTTCAGTCATATTGCTACTATGTCTGCAGTGTGACAGTTTATAGCTGCCATTTCTCATACTCAAAATTGACAAGTTTTTTGCATTAGTCTACATCAATAAATCATCTGAATATGATAATTTATAAAAATTAATTGTTGCCTACATCAATAGCAGAACCTTTACTTAAGTTATTGAAGCTTTCTTAGTTGTGATTCTAATCATGCAAATTCAAGAAAGTACTAAGCAAAATCTGCATCCTCCATTTTGGAGAGTGGAGAATATAATCAAATTACTTTAAATAGCAGATAATGATCAGATCTTAAACACAGTGACCATTTGCTCCGATGTATTGATCATTCGTACCATTGAATGCAGCATCTAAAATGGTTTTCCTCGATGCTATGCAAATCTGCTCAAAATAGCTGATGTTTACAGCAGGTGCTTCCATGAGAATGGAAAAGAGAGGTCAAAACACAATTCCATATGAATTAAGTGGAAGTATCCAAATGAGCTTCCATGAGATTTGAGCATAGGTGTCCAAAGGAGCTTACAAGAGGTAAAAGGTTAACACTGAAACCAAGTGAGACAGCTGTTAGTAACACTGTAACAAGTCTTTGGTATTTCTTGGCCAGGGTTCGATCCACTGAACTTCTGAGGTGGATGCTCTAACCACCAGGCCACTGGAGTGGTAATGATGAACTAAAAATTATCATGGGGAAAAGAAAAACTTTACAGACAGGATCATAGCATAATATGCTTTGCCAAAACACTGGTGTGGTTAAGAATGGAATTAGTTATTTGATTTGTATTTGATATGATGATAATAAATTCCATTTTATTGTTACAAATATCCTTTTTTATCAGCTTACTTTAAAACTAAATTTGTGACAAAAAAAACAATCAAAAGATTAATTAATGAAGCTTTTCAGTTTACAATCAAATGACCCATGGTTCTGAGATCTGTTTGAAAACTAATTTGTCTTTATTCAGTGAAAAGTCTGTTGTCATTCATGCAACAGTTTTCATTGATATGTATGTCTCAAAATATGGTTCCATAATTAAATATGCATACAGACAGACCAGATGGAAACCTTGAACTGCACATTCAACTTATGTTCACTTAAAAGGGCAAGTGATTAAAGAAAGTTTTAAATTTAAAAGAACCGAACTACACTGGCATAACACTGTAAAATGAATGAGTTCATGAAATATGAATGTTCTGCAAGAATTACTTAAATACAAAACATGACCATACAAACAAGGAAAATGCTACATATCACTTCTACATTTGAAGCAGCATGTGAAAAAATAAATGTAATACCTAACACTTGTGTCCTCAGCATTTTTTATCCCAGACTGAAGGTCTGTAAACAAGGGATCCACTCGTGTATGGATAACTATCAACTCCCCTAAAGCTGCTGCTGCCTTGAGTCGGACGGCTCTATTGGGATCATTCAAGGCCTTGATAAACGTGGTTTGAAGCTGAGGGAGGAATGGCTTCAACATCACTCCCACCTGTGAATGAGAAACATTTCATAATATATACAGTAACTAGAATCATACTTTCATTTGATAGCAAATTCACTATGCTCCACGATACTACATTTTATTGTTATGAAGCTGTGTCCTTCAGTAATTCGCAGCCTATGATAATATCACAATATACTTTGTTATAACACACCATAATGTGTTCCTTAAGTATCCTTAAGTAACTCAAAGCCCATGATAAAATCAGTGTGCTCTATGACAACACACTGCACTGTTATTTAGCTCTGTCCTTCAGTAACTCATAGCCACAGTAAATTTTTATAACACATTGTATTGTTATTTTGGTGTGTCCTTCTGTGACACGTAGACTATGATAAAACCACAGTATACTCTATGATAACACATTGTACTGTTATTTAGCTGTGTCCTTCAGTAACACGTAGCCTATGATAAAATCACAGTATACTCTATGGTAACACATTGTACTGTTATTTAGCTGTGTCCTTCATTAACTCACAGTCTATGATAAAATCACAGTATGCTCTATGACAACACATTGTACTGTTATTTGGCTCTCATTCAGCAATTCATAGCCTATGATAAAATTGTGGGTTTTTTTTATCACCACCCAGGCTTCTATTTGCTATGATAAAATCACAGTATACTCTATGATAACTCATTGTATTGTTGAGAAAATCACAGTATACTCTATGATATAGCTATGTCCTTCAGTAACTCACAGCCTATGATAAAATCACTGTATACTTTTTGATAACCCATTTTACTGTTATTTAGCTGTGTCCTTCGGTAACTCGCAGCCTATGAAGAAATCACAGTATACTCTATAATAAAACATTGTACTGTTATTTAGGTGTGTCCTTCAGTAACTCACAGCCTCTGAAGAAATCACAGTATACTCTATGATAACACATTGCACTGTTATTTAGGTGTGTCATTAATTGACTCGTAGCCTATGATAAAATCACAGTATACTCTATGATAACACATTATACTGTTATTTAGGTGTGTCCTTCAGTGACTTGTAGCCTATAATAAAATCACAGTATACTCTATTATAACACATTGCACTGTTATTTAGGTGTGTTCTTTAATGACTTGTAGCCTATTATAAAATCACAGTATACTCTATAATAAAACATTGTACTGTTATTTAGGTGTATCCTTCAGTGACTTGTAGCCTATGATAAAAGCACAGTATACTCTATGATAACACATTGTACTGTTATTTAGGTGTGTCCTTCAGTGACTTGTAACCTATGATAAAATCACAGTATGCTCTATGATAACACTGTTATTTAGCTCTGTCCTTCAGCATTAAGCCTATTATACAATCACAGTATACTCTACAATAACATATACTGTCATTTAGCTCTTTCCTTCAGTAACTCATAGCCTATTATAAAATCACAGGATACTCTATAATAACACATTATAGTGTTATTTAGCTCTGCCCTTTAACTCAAAGACCATGATAAAAACCAACTTTATATTTTTTAAAAACATAATAATGTCATGTCGCAATGTCCATAAACTCATTGCCCACCAAAACAAGAGTCCCTTAATGGGATAAGAATTTCCATAAATTCAAGATATAATCACTTAAATAATATTTTAACTGATGAGGGCTGAAACCATCTTAGATATTCTTGAGCAATAACATTTTAAAATTAGCTACTGTGGCAGCCATATTAGACATAAGACTGGCACCATTTTCATTTGTGAAAGCTAGATATGATACTAAGGGTTTTGGTGACCATATTGGATATCAGATCGGCACAATTCTTATTTAAGTCAAACTAGGCACCATAAAAAGTCTTATGGTGAAAACCCTAAGCTTATATAACTTTCCATTTAGGAGATGTAACAATAAAAACATTTTCAAGAAGGTTGCTGTGGTGGCCATATTGGATTTTAGATCAGTACCATTTTTATTATAAACCAATTAACCTTCATATGAAGTCTATTAGTGAAAACCCCATGTTGTTATGACCATACATATATGTGGAGCAGCTTAAGATTTTCAAGATGGCCTTTGTAGTGGCCATAGTGTATGTCCAGGTGACACTTAATTTAGAACCAGATTTTATAGCATATCTTCAGGTATATATCCCATACTGATATGACCACTTTGGAGATGTAACAACACAATGTTTCATGATGGCCATGTAGCTTGGTCCTGCAGAAACTTGTATCATTTGATAAAAGTCATGGCATACTAGCCCACTTAAGTGTCATGTAGCTATGGTTAACTTTTATTATTTGATAAAAGTCATGGCATACTCTTCAATAACACACCAAAATGTCATGTAGCTATGTTCTGGAGTAACTTGTATCCAGAACTCATGGTATACTCTTCAACACATTGTAGTGTTACACAGCTGTATCCCTAAGGAACTCTTAATCTTTGATAAATATCATAGTAGTGTCATGTACCTATGTCCATGAGCATCTTGTAGCCTTTGCAGTCACCGATGAAGAGAAGCTAGTGTTCATTAGAAATGAAATGTATAAAACCTAATAATACCACACACCAATTCTCATATACAACAATGTTAAAATTATTGCATCATTTTCATATACAGTGAACAGTAAAGCAAGCTCCTCTATGCATCAAACTTACAATTCACAGCAAAGATATTTTATCTTAAAGCTTATCTCAGCCATTCAGTCTTCCAAAACTTTCACACCCATCCCAATTTCTAATTTCTGCACCATCAGCCCTCAAATTTCATAACAACTTAACACCATGGATTCTAATCACATTCAAGTACATGCAGCAACTTGTTCTATAAATGCCACTCCTGAGACCAAATGTCATCCTTATGGACATTATTTAGACTGAGAATGAAAATGCCATTGAAATGTTGAAAAGGAGCATATACATGTAAATTTTAATTCCTTTACTAATTCCTCACCTTTGCAAGTAGAAGAGTCAGTGTCTCAAGAATTGCAGTTTTTACATTCCATACAAATCTCTCTCCCAGAATTCTTATCAGAGGACCTGTAATATTCACAACTGATGGTTTCAGGGCTTCAGCACTGGTAACATTTATAATCTCTCCAAGTCCGATGGCTGCTTGCTCCTTAATTTCAAGACTTCCATTCAAAATTCCTTCACGGAAAATTGGCAAAACTGGTGCTATGCCCTGAAATGAAAAAAAATTACCATCAATTATTTGAAAGATATTTTTTAATATAAAAAAGGAGGTTACATGTCAGAGTGTGCTTTGAACATGAGATGTGGTCTACAGATAATAAAACTCTGCTAGAGTCTGAGATTGAATTTCTGCAATCAGTCAGTCAGATTAAACCATTCAAAAATAATATTATTTGTGATGATCACTTGTTAAAATTCACTAAATAGTTGAGATCAAACAACAGAGACTGGCAGTCTGGCACTTCCATCCATTACCATTTTTTGGTTAGTTGCATTATATCTAGGTAAAAAAACACAAAATAATACTTACCATGTTGCTCATAAATGTCGTCCACTTGCAATCAGACAGATTAAAAGGTTTGGTATATGCTGCTAGACAGTGATACTAAAAGGGAGCTTAACATCCCTCAAACTTGAAAAACAAAGACTCCAAGCGAAAAAATTCTAGGAACTGATGTCCTCTGCTTTCAATGGAAATTTATGGGAGAGAAGCTTGAGGAATGGGCTAGGTGACAATGGTGATATAGTAAATGTGTTAAGATTCATTTTGTAAGACAAGACACTACACTACTGATGGTTTTAAAGCCCCCACATTTGAACTCTTGTGAGGTTTCATCAATATAAAGCTGCATACAAAAGTTAGGTTCATTGTTCAGGGGACATAACTCAACTAAGTTGTATTAATATAGAGCTGCATACAAAATGTAGGTTCAGTGTTCTGGGGCCATAACTCAACTAAGAGCTGCATATAAATTTTTTTTAGAAATCCAATAATTAAGGGAAATATTGTAAGAAAACAAAAGTGAGTACCTTCAACAATCATGGGCCTCACATCTGTTAAACTAAGATGCATATCAAATGCTAAACAAAATTTCCTTAAAGGGACTGCTGTTCTACTGGCCAAAACAAATTTTAAAGGTAGACTTTTTCTTTGTCAACTGTTGTGTATTGAAACCATCTTTGATATTTTTGTGCAATACAAGATTTTCAAGATGATCATACTGGAGGTAAGACTGTGGACATTTTTCATTATGACAAGCTAGACATCAAAAAGCTCCATTTCAATATGGCTTTGCATTCAGGATTAGTGATAACAAGATTTTCAAGATGGCCACAATGGTGGCCATGGCAGATACCAGATCAGCATAATTTTATTCAGGACCAACTAAGCACCTTAAGAAGTCTTCTGGTGAAAACCTTCCAAGTAAAAACTATTCTTTAAGATGTAGAAATAAAAAGACTTTACACATGGCTGATGTGGTGACCATATTGGATATCAGATCAGCACCATTTTTATTCAGGACCAACTAAACCACATAATAAGTCTTTTGGTGAAAACACCATATTGATATGACCATCAATCCATAAGTACAAGCTGGACATTAGGGCAATATTGAAAAGCAGATCAGCAACATTTCATACAGGGCCATCTTAAAAAATCGTTTTAATGAAAACCACATGTTAATAAGTTTGAGTGACACTATTCTGATTCTTGATCAACTAATTCAAGGGATAAATGTATGTTCAAACTGGTGTTGAAATCTTTGCTAATAGATAGTTGGCAAGCAGTGAACAGGCCATCCTATAGGCTCTTCTAGTCTATGACCAGTGCAGCTCTAATTCAGACTATGTCAAGGTGTCATCAATACATAACTGCATACTAAATCTGCTGTAATAGAAAGTTACTTAACAGAAAGGAAAGACTGATGATCATGGGTCATAACTCCACTGAAAAAGCTGTTGATTCATTTTAACATGTACATATGCAAAACTGACATTCCAATCACAACTGAGGTCTCATTAAAATTAACCTGTCTGCCATATTTTGTTTAAAATTTAGTGAGCTGATGTGCAGAAAAGTGAGTGGGTTGGACAATCAGGGGCTGTAACTCTGCTGAATTATATAAAACATAGTAAACTGAACAGAGCCAAGTTCTCACCAATATCCAATATCAAGCTGCAACAAAATTGACTTAATGAGATGAAAGTAAATGGGTCTGTCAAACAGAGTTTATAAATGCTAAATAATGATGCAGATTGCTGACAATGAAACTTAGCCAGGGTCCTATTAATATCATGCACACAACCAAATATGGATGAAATCCAATCATAAATAAAGAAGTTATGCAGAAATGAAAGTAGGTAGATCCATTAAACAGGACCTAAAATTCTAATCAATGATAATGCAAAATGAAAATAAATAAACACAGCTAGGTGCTCTAATGTATATCAAGCACCACATCACATGTGGTTTTAAATCCAATCATAAGCAAGGGATTTGCTATGCATAAACTCCACAAATAATGACAATAGGACTCTGCCAAGGTCTGAAGAAAATCAAGCTGCTTACCAACTTTGACTGAAATCAATAAGAGACCCATATGAGCCTGAGATCACCCAAATGGCTGACAAAAAGCCAAATGCTAAAGCAGTTGGTCAAGAAATCTGGGTTAGGGGGATGCTTTTTGTAAAAATGACTTCCATGTTATGAAAACAGATTACTACGGTATTTAAATGTTTTATACCAGGACATTTTTGTTGGTCAAATTCATTTCTTATACATTAAAAAAATTTAATAAATATTTTCTGTTTCCTGTAACAATGATCCTTATTTAGGCAGATCAAAAACAATTTTACAATTTTAAAAGCTCTTACAATGATACTTTCTGATACAATAGGACAAATCTATCCAATAGTGTTTGAGAAGTTGTTTCAAGGATGCTTCATTATTTAACAGTGACCATAACTGAGGACATATTTGTAATATAGGTTGAAAATTAAGGGAGTTACTATATAGCAATGAACAAAAGTGGCTCTAACAATCAGGGGCTATAACTCCACTTAACCAGAATGCCTAAGTCTCATTAGTATCAAGCTGCATACCAAATTTGGTTAAAACTAATAGTAACTAAGGGAGTTTATTCTATGGAAACAAACCCGAGTCAGTTTGGTTATGTGTAAAATGATGATGCATAATTCTGAAAATCAGATTTAACCAACTTCATACCTAATCTGGTTGAAATCCAATTGTAATTAGTGTATTATGTGGAAATTTAGGTAGGATGGATCAAGAAAGAACAACAGATGAAATGACAGTATATAAAACATGCAAAGTCTTGCATCCTAAGTTATTATTTAACAGTAGTATTTATAAACTACCCAGTATATATATAAGGTGACCTCATCTATAAGGTGGATCACTTTTATGGCTTCCATGAAGTGTTTCAGTGAGGGAAGAGTACTATACATGATACAAACATTGTTATAGTGAAAAAGAACTCTACATTACAAGAACAGTATTATAGTGAGGGGGTAGTGTACATTACACATGCAACAATATAGTAAGTGGTTCATCACATGAATATCATCATAAGGATAAGAAAACTGATTCATTTCATATAAAACTTGAATGTTAACTGAAAAATAAAAAAAATGATTAATAGAATTTAATTAATTTATTCATTAAACTGGCATACAAGCCAAACCTACTTTCATTCATTAGAGTAACTGAAATTGTTTAACCTTTGAAAAACAGGAGTTTTCAACCCTGCATCACTAAAAAGAAGGACTCCACAACATACAACTTACAACACAGACTTGCACTAGGAGTAAATATGCCATTTTGTCGGCAGAAAATTATATACTGGATACAAAAATAAAAGCAAACATTTTGTTGTCATCAACAGCACAAAGATTGAAGTTTATGAATGGACTCAAATTTAATCTATTTACTAACCAATGGGTGCATATAAAAATATTTTGTACTATATTTTTTTTTATTCTTCTGCCTGGCTGTAAAATAATTATGTCTGAAAGAGAGGGAGTAGTGTACATGACATGAACAGCAATATAGTGGGGAGTACAGAACGTGACACTGTGAGTTCCAGGTCATGAATATAGTGTCCAAATTTCTGCATAAACCAACTAATGCAAAAAAGTAGTACACATAAAAAAAATCTTTTATTGCCTAGCTGACAGAAAAACATACAAGACCAGACCTTTATTTCCATCCTCTATGTAACAATACAAGTCAAAACATAGCTAACATATTTAAAACTGATAAAGTTGTAAAAATATTTTACAATGTTCTCCTATTCATATAAAACAAATCTCAAACCCGAGTTGTTCATTGGAATAGAAACAATTACCTTCTTTGGAATGCTAAATCCAGGCAATTCTTTTCCTTTAAAGTCGGCAAGAGCAAATTTGACTGCTTGTCGAATATTGGCAATGTGCTGGAACATTTCTGTTGGCTCTATTTTCTGCAAAATGTGAAAAAATCTGTAGAATATTTTCAGTGCCATGTGGAAAATGGTAGCAATACTAGGAATATAAAATATTTTAATAAGTCACTAATTTCACTTTCATTCATTGTTGCTACAAACTCCAAATCTGAAAACCCAACAAACAGGGATCTTTGTGTGCAACTCCTTTCTCTCTCCTCTTCCACAACCCATGAATTTACGTACCAACACCAATGTCGTTTATACTGTACCACTGACAACACAAAAATGTGATGACTAAATAGGAGTTATAAATTAATAAAATTTTACTGGAGTGTCTGATGGACAGTTTTAATGAGACACCAGCAAAAGTAAAACTGGTTTAAACTAGATATACCAGTAGCTGCCTCACAGGTAAACAGGGGAGATAATCTATAAGAGTTTGTTCCCATTCGTCTACAAAACTATATAGACAGAAAGAAGTTTTGTCTTTCCAGGTAGTTAGAGTGGAAAAGAAAAAAGGAATGTCATCCAAGCAGCTTGATGACACACCAAAAACGAATGCCCTAAATTGGCATACTGCATACCTGAATGTCAAGCTCCCTCTGAATTGCATTCAGAACCAGTCTCTGTCTCCATTCAAAGTCATGGAAAACAAACGAAAAAGGTTGAGAGTGCTAAGATCTATGACTGGCCAAGACATTCCATTTGCTGCAAGACATCCTGAAATTCTCAGGACATGTATAATAATGTGTACTGTTTATAATGGGGCACTGATTATAGTCTAGAGCCCCTCCAAAGCATCCTATATCTAACAAGGGGTCAGCAAAGCAGTGCCTTATGTTGGACACCAAAGCTGAATTCCCCCCACTGTTAGAAATGGAGTGTAATCGTGGTACGATATGAATGAGAGAAAGAGACTGTAAGGGGTGTTCCCTATTTTGCATACTTTTCTATGATCACTTTTAAAAAGTGAGGACAAGAAACTCGGCCCATTAGGTTTGCCTCTATGGTTGCCTGGTGCAATCTAAGTATGGCTATGTGATGATTGCTCACATAGTGGAGATGGAGTGAAGACTGACAGATAAATCCATGGCATTATGCAAGCATATTTTGAATTGCCTTGGCTTCACAAGAGATGGACCCTCAAGCATGCATTTTAGAAGGGTTCTCAATGAAACTGTTTAAGCTTAGTTATTTTCTAATTGCTTAAAATTTCACACACGTCATATTGCTATGTACCTGAAACTGGTGTTGCATGTTGAGGAAAGACTTCCAATCAATAAGCCCAAAAAATTCCAAGACTCAAAATATTTATTTTGACAGCTGTGACAACAAGGGAAAATGTCAGCAGTTGTGCCTTGTACCGAGCTGTGTTAAAACTTTCTGGTTGTTGCCAATGCAAACTAAAGGACAATATTTTACACTTGGGACTTGAAGTGGCCTTTTAAAGCAATTTAGTATTCTGTAACTTGGCTAAAGTATGGTAGACGCTAAAGTAAAGGCTGGTCTTACTTGCTCTGGATTTCTTAGAAAAGCAAATGCTGGAACTGGAATGAAGCCTTAGAAAGCTTAGAAGATGGAGGAAGTCAAGAAAAAAAATCCCATCAATCAATGTGCAAGAGGCTAAGACTTCACTGAATATTCCCAAACCACAAGAGGAAGAAAACACTTGTAACTTTAAATATTCATAACAGTGATAGGAGTGCCTCCTGAGAAGGTTGCAACGTCTGTGATGGTGAAAAAGGTAGTTTAGGACAGTGAATAAATGCTGGAAATTTGAACATTTTGATTTATCTCAAGGCATTTACTGTTGTCCTAACAGTTTGTGACTAGTATCATAGCATTAATAGAGTCAAGACATAGACAAGACCAGTGACAAAAATGTCTTCTACTAGTTAGCTACACTTCTATGGATCTGGCACAAGATAGCATGAGGCAGTTCACCGAAAATGGTGCCAGATATTCATAATATGCTTGGCATTTGGGTCAGTACTGGAACTATCATGGTGTCAGGTGTGGCTCACTATCAGTGTCTTGAAGCCAGAATTGGGCATATAGTAATGGAAAAGCTATCACTGTGCTTGATTTCAGTACCAAGTACTTTATATGACGGGTGTTTCAATTAGAGCTCATGATGGCACTGTAATAGTCAGCAGTTTGTACACTATATGTGTTCTAAAGTCAGGGATAATGGAAAAATCAATAGCTGTAACCAATTACAAAATGAAGTACTTGATATAATTGATGTCTGGGTCAAAGCCAGTACTAGAGCCATACTGGCTGGGTGCTTCTGTGATATCTGTGTTGCAATGCCAAGAACAGTAAAACCAGGAAAATTACACCTGTTAACAGGCGTTGAATGAGCAGGATGAGACTATTGGTGCTGGTGTCATCACCCATGTGGTGATGACTCCAGCACCAGTAGTCTCATCCTGCTTTTCAACACCTGTATCTGGTATCTGGTGCACAAGTCAAGCACAAGCATCCCAAGGATACATCTGTGTTGACTGTGTATCGATTACTCATCCAGATGAGACAAGATACCATGTCAATACTGACCCACTGTATTGCCAGAAGCAAGGGAGTGTGAAATGTTAATAAAGGCTGCATCACCAGCAAGACTAATAGAATCAACATCCTATCCTTGATCATCCATTCCTCACTCTCTCACAGCTTGAAGTAGGTTGTAATAATGGTTGCCATACCTTCTCTGGCCAGTATGAGTATATATACCATTTATTAACTGTTTCTGCACCTTCAAATTTAATGACTGCTATTTGCTCTTCATCCAATCTACATACTGTTTTTAAATTTAAGTGCATCACTGAATCAAACTTTTCCATGTTCTATATTCACATCGCTAGCAAGTACTTTACAAAATGTAGTTACTGGAGGTAAAACTAATTTGAATTACATAAACAGACCTCATACACTCAACTACAAAGGATTAAAGTAGATCCAGCAATAGTCATAACCTTATCATTGTTAAAACAAAGACCCCCTCTTGGTGTGTAATTGATTAGCTCTTCAAAAATGAGGGCAATCCACCTAGCAATGGTGGCTACTGAAACATCACAGAAAACCTTGAAATGTAGAAAAAGTTGATTCAGGTCCTTCCTTCTCCCTTTAGAGGAAACCAAATAAAAAGCTTAAAGCCTTAGCCTATGTGGGACTGCTTGATACAAAGATTCATCCATCAACAAGATAAAGCCATCCAAAAAGAGATTGCTTGTGTGGCTAATGCAACCAGTGTACTGGCCTTTAGCCCAAAGGCCTAAGCATATTTGACCTAAGGGAAGTTCTCAGCTTTTATCTCCTCTGGGGAAGCGAGCAAATGAGGGAGTGTGATGCTTAAGAAAACAAAAGTGATAACTAGTGGTGAAAACCAGTATTCAAAGCAAAGAAGAGGTGACAGATTACTCCTTCTGCTTTCTGGTAACCTTTTAGCCCGAAAAAAAATCACAGTAAGTTCATGAACCATCACTGAGTGAGGAAGCAATAAAAGGTCTGAACAAGAATGGGTCAATGGAAATCTATACTAACTGGAAAGACTTTTAGTGTCTTTAGCTCCCAAAGGATTGGACACAAAGACCTTTACAGCCATATCAAAGATGCAGATTTCCTCATCTGTCCTGACGAGTGGGGTGAAGTGATCTAAATGGAAGAAAAGTCCCTGCTGCAGCCAAGTTCTTTAGGAAGTTCAATCAGAATTGAAAGGGCATCATAGTCCTAGCCTCACTATAGAGGCAAGTCAAGACTATTCCACCTGGTCTCCTTCTCTGAAGAACTTCAAGATGGAGTCTTCATCATCCAATGACCACCTCCCAGAGGACAATGGGGTTAACCCTTTGATCCAAACTCTTTGGAGAATTGAATCAACAATCAGTTCTCAATGATGAGACTGATAGACCATCTCCATCTTGCTGAACAAAGCCACAGGGAATCGAAAAAGTTGTTATAGTCTGCCCAATCTCTCGTATCTTGGAACCAGGAAAAGAGACATCCAAGACTTCATGTGGTCAAAGCAGGGTTGCACCAAAGATATGGTCAGTCTTCACACTATCCACATTCAAAATTGAAAAAGGGGGTCAAATCTAGTCATAGTAGGTATCCCTCAACAGGGGTTAAAAAGGTTACTAAATATAAAAGTTGAACACGAGTCTTATAATGTATCCCCTTTCTTAATCTGGGATTAAAATATGAAAATGAAAATCCATATTTTTTTAAAAACACAACAGTAAAATATGTAACTATGGTCTGAATATACCCCCCCTGTATGCTTGTACCCCTCTACCAATTTAAAAAATGAAAAGCAAACATGAGATAAAAGATGCACAGAATTTAGTTAAATTTTAAACTAGACTATGGCTAGAGGGACCATAACAGTGTTATCTGCACGTTTTACTCTAAGCAGAAGTTTTCAATGTAAAAGACAACCATTCTTGTCTATCATTTCCAGTTCCTGGACAAATCCATTTTCAGAAAAGGGGATATGCACAAGAACTACACATATGTGCATAGAAGAAAATACATCATCAGCTTCTGATATTTACAAAGTCAAATCAAGCAAGGAACTGAACGACAGCTATAAATTTGCCTTTCATGTTGATTTAATAAGCAGAGTAATTTTTCTGTTCATGTGTGCCAAGAGATTAAACTCCAAGCTCTCTCATTATTATGGTAATTTACGGAATTATTCAGCAGTTACCAAATAAGATGAACTACGACACAATTTTGTATGTGGAGAATAGACTAGCTGATATTGTAAGGAAAGTCCAATAAGCATGAAATGTGCAAAGGATGCTAGTGTTAGGGCCACTGGTCAAAGTCAGGTTAGAAATTATACATCAATGAATAAAAAGACTAAGTTTTTTGCGCTTTTTATCACATTAAAGATTTCCAATATTGAAATAGGATGGTACAAACAAACAGAGCGGTATATTCAAACTATATGTAATATTTCCATCATATAATCAACATAATGATATCAACACATATTCCACATTAGACGAAAAGCAAATTACAAATACAGCCTTCTTATTGGTTACAAGCTCAGCCAATCAGATGCACAATAACCTCATCAATATGAATGGGCCTCACTCATCAACAAACTCTGTCAAGATCTTGATGAGATAAGCACATAATCCATGTCTGATCACAAAGATTGGTAACAAGCTCAGCCAATCAACTGCAAAATCACCTCAATAATATGCATGTACCTGAACTTCCCATAAAATCTTGAAAAACAACCACATAAGTGCACATATTTCAAGTCTGATCATCAGATTAGAAATATGGTAACCAGAATGGTAACAAGTTCAACAAAATTAAATATGAGTTGTCTTTATTACTAAGCAATGATTTCTTTGATATCTTAGGATAGAGGTGAATCTGATCAAGACTGTACCGGAAATAAGACTTCAAGAGTGGTAAACATCAAAGATATCAGTCAAACAGATTGATGATCCAAGCCCATTTTCAAAGCTGATCAAAACTGGCTCTGATATACAGACTGCAGAGTATTAATAAGCATTTGTTAATGTATGGACAATGCATAACAGATTTAGGACCATAATGTAAGCCCATATAGCTTTATGGCAAGGTGAGTAAAAATACTGAGACACTCTGCTGAGATTAGAAATGCTGGCATTTCAGCAAATGACCTTGATTAACACTCAAATAATTCACTTAAGAGCTAGAGAGTGGAGCAAAAACTGTAACACAGAGTTTGTCCAAGAAGTAATTAAAGACACCACACAAACAAATGAAAGAAAGGATAAACCCCTTTATAAAGACTATTACATTTGAATTTATGACATGACAACAAGACCAACCTTTGTGACAGCTGACAAACACTCCCAACTGGCATCTAAAACTTCTGTTTCACTCCTTGTGAACAAAGCAATCAGTCCGCGGAAAATCTGAGGCAAGTAGTCTGCATAGTTTGCCTTTGTATTTTCACAGAATGATTGTAAAATTGACACAGCTGCTCTGCAGAGGTCGGGCGCTGGTGTACTGGATGCTGATAGAAGTTCCTCCATTATGGTACGCACCCCGAAGTCATCATCAACTGAGAGAACTACTGTCTTACAATATTCCAGCTCCTGCAACAAGAAAAACTGGTGAAAATTCAAACAAGAATATTTTCAATAACTCCAGGCAATATGATAAATGTCAAGCAACAATTTTGAAAAAGTCTTATCTATAGTACTAAATCAAAAAGAAAGCATGCTCTGTGATGGAGACGTATTGGGAAGACTTGACAAATGTGTTTTATGTATTTCATGCTCTAGAAAAGGGTATCTTTATAGGTATCTAAAATGCAACATCATTATCTTCAAAAAGAAAATGAGTACAATATTGAAGCAAGAGAAGGATTATTAATGTGGAGTTATATCCCCTTCAAACAAAATATTATTTGAATAAGTTAAAAGAGCATTTAAACAATAATTCAATATAAGCTAATATAACATGAAAAACAACAAAAACATTAAATCAGACAAAATCTCAAGATATACTATCAAAGAATTATGCCTGGATACAATGGAACAACACGCGTAGTGCATAACTTTAAAATTATAAGCATGCATAGCATTCTAGAAAGGCTGTTTTTTTTTAAATGAATAAGTATTTAGGTAAATAAAGAACCCACATGTCAGCAAATGAAGTAATCAAAGTGTACAAAAAGAGTTATATAATCAAAAATTATAGGTAAAAATGGAAATTTAATTAAGACCAAAAATTCAATTTTGGGACTGAAAGCATGCCAAGATGCAGATTATATCCTACTTTAAAAGAAAGGAGTAAATGGAAAAGGCACTTGAATTTACATAGGCCTAACACAAGACACTAACATCCAACTTGAGAGAGTGAGTTTTGTTCCAAAAATAAGTCACTGAACTTGAAAGCACATAATTCAAAATATTTTCTTTTATAGCCTTTTAATTTTCATTAAAAAATATGCTAATCAATTAATTTTAATATCATTCCTTGAAGCCTTTTACAAATCTTTTTCTGTTTTAGACAAATAATTATTTTTAGTCTTCACTAAATAAATGAAATAAAAAATTATTATGAAATCTCATAAATACGTAATTCATGCAAGTCAACAGTCTTTAACTACAACAGTTGTTCTCTGTAAGATAAGATACTATTTTTTTCTCATTGACAAGCACATACACTGTATCAATCTTAATTAAGCTTGTAAAATGCAGATTATGTCAAATTATCAATTATTGTAATCTTCCAAGAAGATTCTTGATTTCAAACACTAAGATACCATTTAAGATATTAAAAATATCATTAGACTACAAAAATGAGCTTTTCCTTTCTAAGGGGAGGTAACTCTGAAAAAACGTGTTATCCCTCAGCCATTTACTGACAGAAGTGAGAAATTTCAGTTTCTTTCCAAAATAAGAGAAATTTTCAGTTCTAAAACTATTTTTAAAATGTGCAGGTTTAATTGATACAGAAACCAGGCTGAAACGGCACGGTCAACATAAACAACTGGCAGAGTCTTTTCAATATGAAAAGATCTGAGAGTTCACATGTATTATTTCTAGTCAGCATGCTATATAAATGTTTCTCCAAACTATATTGTTAAGTGTGGTGGTAAAGCTTGCTTTAGGGGTCACATACTGGTACTTGTTACCTTAAGGAACTGCCCCTGGGAAGGTCTGAGACTAAAGTTGCCTAACCCTCCAGCAGGGGGTCCCTTGAAAAGGGGAGTGGATTATCAGAAACAGACCTGGTCATTGCACTTGTGGCCTGTGATTGCCCCACCAGGGGAAGAGGTCAGTTGCATGTACCTAGGTTGAAATGATCCATGACTAGCAATGTAAGTTCAATTTGCAAGATGATGCAAGGCATCATAACTCAATTCAGACTACTCTATCTCCACACAATTTTTTAGGGGGGGGGGGGGCTTGTGTCGGTAATATATTTTCATGTACAGAAACATATGTAATCACTTATAATCAAAATGCAAAGAAAACAAATATCCTGCAGATCAGGGTCTATGTGGATTGTTCAACTGACTGCACCATACACTAAAAAAAACCTAAGGATGAAGGCTGAAGTATTTTAACGCAGTTTTTAAAAATAATGTTTAAAATTTTCCACACAAATGCATAAGATTGAAATCTTTGTTTTTAGAATTTTCACACATGACAATACACACACACACACACACACATATATGTGAATAAATTATGATTAAACAAATCACTTGAGTTCTTTACTATTTAGTAAATATTCAGCCAAATTTACAGCAAAATCAGTCAGGGAATGATAGCTATGCCTATTGTAGAGATGAGAGGTTCTCCATTTTTTAAATATGGAATTAAATTTACTCAGGTGCTTACTTCTACCATCATTAATTACTACTGATGTGTTCATTTTTCCTTAGAAAAATTGTTCTGAAAAGCAACATGAATTTATTTTACAAAAAGCAACCGATATAATGGATAGGAAAAGTATATGAGAATCACTTTAATGTCTATCAAGTGTGATAATTCTAAGCAATGTCAATGCACCATCCTTGTCTTGAGAGAGAAAGAGATGCAAACCATGACTTGGACAATATTCATATTATGGTTGTATTAAACCACCAGGCCAATACTACTGACTTCGCTACCACTCTCACAATAATTAATTTTATTCTCTTTCGATTGTGGATTGATTGACAAAAGCAAATTTTTAGTAAATTATATTTTTCCAATATTACTTACCTGATAACATTACATTAGGTCACTTTATCTGCTACTTTTGAATCTAGCCCTTCCAGAAAGACAAAAAAGGATGTCTTTCTATATAGTAAATAGACAAAGGAAAGCAACTCTATCAGGTTTAACTCCCCCTTCTACTGCAAGGTGGCTACCATTATACATTGTTTAAAAAAGTTTTTACTTGAGTGAAACCTTAAAGAATGCTGCCATTGCAGGATCGGGTGGGAGAGATTATTTTGTAATATGATCATATAAGTATTATCAGAGAAACAAAATTTACATAAAAAATTTCTCCATTACCTGATCATATTACATTAAGAGAACAGGTAAAAGGAGGAGGAAATGCTGAGCATGATTGCACTACTAAAGAATGAACTTCTCCTAATGTTAATTTATCGCAAAGCAATGCAATTTGTTAACATACTTGGTGAAGGAGTTCCCTGTTGGAGTCCTCACTCAATTATTGACTCACCACCAAAAGTTTCCCATTGAAAGTGACAAATTTATGCCTGTGTCGAACTCTGTGATTTCATAAATGGAAGGTGGTCAGTTTGTGCAGCTACCACTAACCAAACAAATTTTAGTTCTCTTCTTAGTGAAGTCCTGTCATGCAAATGGATGCTGATATAGGCAGATTAAGTATACCAGCTAGCTGACTACAATATCCTGAATGGCATTACGTTCAAGGCTAGGGCTCTGAGTGGTCCTGTGGTCTAAAGCACTGTCCGTTACAGATCACTGCCATCTTACTTCTGTCTTCATGGGTTTGAGTCTCAGGTTCAGCCAATGTGGATATGTGAGAAAGCTTGCCAGAAGCTTCTTGTGGGTCAGTGGTTCTTTCCTAGGTTTTCTTGGGTTCTTCCTCCACCATTAATACTGGCTGCCTTGTATAGTTTATCTTTTGTTGAAAAATGGCATTAAACCCTACAACTACAACAACAATGTTCAAGGCCACCATATTTCATGAACTGAAATTTACATAAGCGTACCCGATCCAGTATGAGTTCAGCATACACTGAGTTAATAACTTCATTTGACCAAGTGGCCAGCACTTGTGGTGTTAAGTCCTGTATTCCTCTTTAACAGTTAATGTGGATATTGTCTGTGTGTCTCAGGTAGCATCTAAGGGTACATACTGAGTCCTGCAGCTTTGCTGCTCTCAACAAAATAATGAATCAAATATTTATTGTTGGCTGAGTCGTAACGGCAACCTGTTTTTAGGAAGGAACCAGGTCATGACATTAGAATAACTGAATCATCTGCATGTCAACAAATATCTTACATAGCTCACTCACTCAGTGTTTTGAAGTTAGCATCATCATAAACTTCCAGTCATGTATTATAGCTAATTAAGAAGGGAGGGAGATTGTGATTCTAATTTAGACAAGTTTGGTCATGTCAAACCCAGGAAAGATTCCATTCGGACTGCATGCTGCGAATATGTCACAACTGGACTTCATGTAGGAGATTACTTTTTTGCAGGCCAAATCATCTTTTCAATGAAGTCTATACATATCAAAGATAATGGAACAGCATTCTTTGATATGACTGCCTGTAAATTGCTTAAACAAGAGAAAAGAAAAGCAAACCAGTCATTTTTGAGAACCACCAATGCAGCAACAGTTGTCTTTCCTTATGTGCATTCCTTAACTAGGTCATGCAGAGACTGCAGATTGTGCTGAATATTAAAGGACAAATTCTTGTACCTCTTGCTTTCTCTCCTCCTCAGTTCAGTGCTTCACAGGAAAACAGCAAGTACTGCTAACTGAGTTTACAGACAAAAAAAAATGGCCAAATGTACAACATCACAATGAGAGGAAGTTGGCACAACATTCTTAACTCTGACATGGTATTAGAGACTTGTTTGTGAATATATCAATGTATAAACAAGGACATGCAAACAAAATATTTATGTATGTGATATTTTATCACTAAAGTGAGAAAGCTGCATAGAGAATCTCTTGCATTACTGGAAATCATGAATGCTCAAAAAGAGATGCCTGTTAATTTTTGCAATATTTAACAATTATGGTTAAGATTCTGAATAAAAAAATTGCCATTATAATTGCTTACACCAAAGGAAGAATTAACTGAAGATGGAAGAGAGCTTTCTGACAAAATCCTATAGATTTCCTCTATCATTTCAAACAACTATATTCCATCAGTTCCATTGTCAGACAGGCATGTACCACCATTTCTGTTGCATCATTTTTATCTACAGAAAAATATAATGACGTATCACCAGCATGCATCATCATTTTTACGTTTGATATGCTGTTAGTTGTGATCACATTATGCATTGGTACAACTGGTTTGGCTGGGTCAGATGGTTTACAAGAAATGAATTCACAAAGGAACAGTTAATCCAGTCCATCAGCCAGGTTGCCAGTTGAAAATAACAGACTCCTGACCACTGTACAAATGAAAGTGGAATGACATACCAAAGATAGTATATGTACTGCAGTCTGGCTAGCTAGCATGATCAGAATGGCAGAAAACTATGCACTCAGGGATGACCAGCTCATAAGTCAGATATAACAGATTCCTCACCACTGTAATCACACAAAGCTTGCTCATATGGCTGGGCCAGTTGGATGGCAATACCTAATGACTTCAGAGTGTGGTTGTATTTGGTTGTGAGCCCTCATATGACTGGGCCAGTTGGATGGCAATACCTCATGCCTTAAGAGTGTGGTTATATTTGGTTGTGAGCCCTCATGCCTCACTGGAAGGTTTCTAAGCTTGTCTGAAGCAAGATTACAGTTAAGAAACACCAATTCTACTCACTGCCATATCAACATCAGAACCTTGTGATTCCCAAGTTTGATTAGAATTGCCAGTGCTTTCCACTATATTTGTGGATGCTGTATGTTCTGGCACTGTTTCTGCATCTGCATGAGGTCACCCTGACATCATCCATGAGACTAATCAAAGCTTCCACACTGATACAGTATATAGTCTGGTGCTACAGTGCATTGTCATGGTCGATTGAGTGAATCTTGACTTCACCCAAGAGGTTATCAATAACTGAACTGATTTCACTGATACAGTATGTTCTGGTGCTGTTTTTTCAACTACATGAGGGGTGGATAGGGCATCTCAACATCTCCCATGAAACTAATCACTGATTCAGACTTTATGTGATGTTAAGTCTAGCTATAATGAACTGGAGCATGCTCATTTTTGTGTCCCTTGAATGACCTTTCCAAAACGCTGGGGCAAATATTTTGTACCAAAGTGCACAAATGTGTAATATGGAAGAATTTTATGCATAGATACATCTCAATTTCATTGTCGAAGAACTTATATCATTAACACTTCTTGCACTTGGTTGTCACCTCTGATATGAAGTATAGTGCCTGAAAATTTCTCAGGTGAAATTAATTAAAACCATTAAAATCACGTGAAAACTAATGAAGAGTACAATAATTGCAAAAATATGAATAAATTCACCAGAATTCAGAAACATGTTGTATGTACCACATAAATCAACATATTAACTTTACTGAAAATAAAACATGAATGATTTTAAATTAAAGTAGAAAGTTAAATCATAAATCAAATCTGTAGAGGACCACTTTAAAGCATGACAGTAAAAGTTAAAACTTTAATGGTTGCCACCTAGTGGGTAGAAAGATAATTAACCTGTAAGATATGTTTGCCCGTGTCTATATAATATAACAACAGAATTATATTATATTTCCCATCTTTCTGGGATAGTTGGATTTGGAGTTAGCTGCAAAAGTTATCCTAATGTAATGTGATCAGGTAATGCATTTGACAAAGTAAGTCTCTTTTGATGATCAAATTTGTAAAATCTTAATGTGGCCAATTTTCCAAGCAAATGTAGTCAACATGTTCATTAATCAACTCTGGTGAAAACATTTGTCTGCATGTGGTGAGTCTGGCTATGTCCATCTCTCCAATAATACACAACTGCAAAGAAGCCACTCAAGTGCACACGGTAATAATGCACATTACAGGTAAAGGCAGAATAATATAATGGAGATATGCACATTGGAGCTAAAAATGCAGCTTAGACTGAACCCTGAACAATTTTTCCCATTTATCCAAACTATCAATCTTTATTAAAATATTATTGCAGAAAAGTTTCTACCTGCAGATAAACAAATAAACCAAATCAATAGATGTACCTTACAGTCCAAACCCCTCCAGCATGTGAAAAGTTTTAGTTTACTTGGACCTTACTCCAATTCAAAACTAAAACTATTTTCCATAATTCTGAACTTAAAAAATATCATGAAATTATTGAAATAAATTTTTTTGTATTAATGATAATACAAACCAAACCCACCACACCCTCACCTGTCAAAAAGGTACCAGTTAGGATTACTTATATAAAGCAAGAGAGTGACAGAGATGCTAACCTATAAGGATACACATTAAGAATCCTGGCATCAACCTTTTAGAATCTAGGCCCATCATGAATGGGGATAACATGTTTGTTCAAGCAAATTCTATTCAATCACTATTCTCCTACAATCCTCTACATACCTGTATAAAGTAATGATTAAGGGCCAATTAGAATAAAAAGGACCTCTGCACAGCAACATTTAAGGGCCAATTAGAATAAAAGGTGTATCCATTCCTCCTCCTTTGTTTGCCAAAACAATAATCATATACATTAATTTTTCTCACTAATTTAACCAATTCCAGTCAAGCTGAATGGCTTCTTCTGTCACACTGAGAAACTATATTCTATGTACCAGCCAATCACACTGATTCTGAAATACTTTTCTCCCAACTTGTGTCCAAACAGAAAATTTTTATCACCAAAAAGTCTGATTTTCCAAAATTTCATCCATTTAGAATGTAGATTTTTCATATTCACAAGAATCCTGCAAAATCTGGAGCTACTGGTAACATACACAGAGCAAATCACTTTTCCAAATCAGATAACATTCATTTCTAATTGGTTTATTCCTGATATGACTTCAACAACAAAATTATTGATAGTATCTAAAAAGAATCCATTATATGATACCTGTGCTTCTTCAGGTGAGCCAGCTTTCTCACTTAGAGACATCAACAATGCAGGCAGTATTTTACTCAGATGTTTGGTAAGCGCATCACCTGCTACAGATGACAGGAATGATAAGGCCCTAGTATTGACTGGATGACTGGTCAGCTGTCAAAAGATTTATCACATCATGTTACTGATATTTCCTCACCCTATTTGCATGTATTCTAACTTCATTCCATCATAATTTCTTTCTTAACATGAAATCAGACAACTGTAAGAATCATGCCAATGATCACATAACACTTATGCTATTTATCTTAAACATAATAAAATAAAGTTATTCCAGACAGAAGCATATTTGAATAAATCTTACTTTACACTATAACTAACCACATGTTCTCAAACACATATATATCTCTCTCTCTCCCACACACACATAGTTTTTACAGCTCAAAAGCAAATGCTGTGAAAAATCAAATTTATGTTATCTGATAGAGAATAAAAGCGATGCAAAATGGCATACAATAATCGCTTATAACCTTCTTCTATCTAATGTCCTTAACCACTGAGTCAATGATTCGACTCCTGATTGTTATGAGCAAGCCTTGGTAAATTGTGTCAATCTAACTGCAAGAATTAACAAATGACTGCTCAATATGTTCTTACTATAGATGTGCAATAAAGTTTTGCTTTTCTCTCTAGCCCAATCTTGGCAACCGATTGAAAGAATGTAACTTTGTCATTGCTTCTCTTTCTATACTGGTGTGACTCCATATGTATCTAGTCTAGGATAATAAAGCCATATAATAGTACATCAAGTATTAAAACCTCATGACATCAGAAAGGACATGATATATGACAAAGGCCCAATGTATATGGCAACTAAATGTACTTTAGGTTATTTTTTTTACATTATATATATTAAGATATTATTGAAACAATGTATTAAAAATTTTAATGGCTTTCTGGGTTAGACAAATATGTACATTAAAAGCAGTATCAAAGAGATGAATGTGAAAAATGAAATATCAACAATCATGCTCCTCTATATTTCATAAGGAATTATTCCTCTAAACACATATAATCTGAATAAAAGTTTTAACATTTTGTTCTCTTTATATCTTAACAAACAATTGATTAAAAAATTCATAACACATATTAAAAAGAAAATCATTAAAAAGAAAATCTTTAAGCAATTACATTTATAAGCATTCTGAATTACAATGATTCTACACAGAAGCTTGCAAACAATATTAAGGAAGGTAACCAATGCGTCTAATAATGTCATCTTAGGATTAAAATGCTGAGTTATGTCCCTTTAATACTCCCTTTTCTAGCCAAAAGACAAGTAGAACTAAATACAGAAAAGTCTTACAATTACAAATTATTCTAAGTAATAAGCTAGAGAGGGAAAATATCAGAAATATAATTAGTGCTCGTTTGAAAAGAAATTTCTGAAACTCAATAATTTCACTAATTCAACTCATTTAATAAAGTTTGTTTGAAATTTTATTAATATAAGCAGGATTGTTGTAAGGGGCAGGCAATACAAGCAACCGATCAGGGGGCACCATTTTAGTGAGTTTGCAATATTGTTTTCTAAAATTGGGAGTGCAAAAGGTACTGCTTCGACCTGCAAAAACTTGCCACAGTTTTGCATCCTTCCTATACTCAATACATTGGTGCCAATGTATAAAAAAAACCAAAGCAAAGAATGTTATATATAAATCCAAAGCACACACATTTGCTTGGTACTTTTAAACAACAACATATCCTGTTATAACAAGTAATGTATGACAGCCTTGAATTGTAATGCCATGGGGTTCTGTGTATTTTTTTCACTGAATTCTTACCTGTGGTACAAGGTATGGAAGAACTACTCTACTCTTGACTGTCATCACCTGGGCAAGACCATCTAGGGCTCTCTCTGACTTGTCTGGAACATCCTGATATGTAATGAAAAAGGCAATAGCTGAAAACCAATCTAAAGACAATGAAACCTGGAAATAATTGCAGTAAGTGGTGACTGTATAAATTTATGAAAGGGATAATTTTAGAACTGGCAAAATCAATCATGCAATGTTTTAAAAATCCATCATAGCAATTTCTGAAATCCATAAAATAAATTGAAATATAGTTGAGAACTCCAACATAACTGAGATCTGATGGATTCCAATACAAGATCATATTCTACTGACCTGTCATCAATCAAATTACAACTCTGACATTTATGGAAGTAAAACATATCATTTGAATACAGTCAAACCTGGTTTATCTTGATAATGTCAGGGGTGTCAAAATATCATCGACAAAACAGGGTTCCAAGGGTTCAAAAAAATCAGTAACATAATTTTAAAGGAGTCCTTGACATTTATTCATGTCACTTACACTTAGGTTTACTGGAACATTGCCAATAAACAAGTGATATTTTTAAGATTATTGCTTCATTTCTTCCTCCACCATTAATACTGGCCGCCATGAATAGCCTATTGTGTGCTGAAAAATGGCATTAAGCCCAACAACAAACAAACAAACAAACAAACAATCATTTGTGGACAGTTTAACTTTATTAACAAGTGTTGTGATTTCTTAATTTTTTAGACAGAATTCAGACTCCAACTATACATAGCAGACAATACAAAGAAGAATAGTGTTGCTAATAATTTATGTGTGTGTACATGTATGTGTGCTATCAGAAATAAAGGTACAACATGTAATCTATTTTCTCTTTTAATGTTAAAGAAATGATCCAAAAATTTTTGGGGTTTGGGTTGGTTTAATTTGTTCAAATGGCTACTGAGATTCACATGTGTGCTGTAAATAATGTATTACTACGATCTTTCAATTTTAAAAAAATCCAATCCAGTAATTTTCAGACACCGAAGAAATTCCTAATACTGTAAAAACAATGGTGGTCTCATTTTATGTACTGTATATTCACTGTCAACTGACACATTTTAAAAAAAGACAACGCAATTATCTATGACATGCACTATCTAATAGTATGTGGCTGTTTAGTTGCTACTGCATATAGTCTACATGTACCTAAATTGGCCTAGTTTTGGGGCAGTCTATGTGCCTAAGAAAACAAATTTCAATTTGTCAACAAGGCTAGCAATGGAACTGGTACTCATAGGGAAATAAAAACCAGTCACCAAGTTTTGTATTAATTAAGTAAAAGTTGTACTTTTTTTAAACAGTTATGAATTCCAGAACAGATTCATGCACATAATTAAAATAATCCTGAAGAAAATTAAAATTGCATGACACAATCAATTTGTTCCAATCATCAAAAACTATTCAAAATGCAACAGTCGATCACATTTCATTGGCTCAATCAGAGATATGTCTTGAATCAATGGATGATGAGATTGCAGACTCCACAAGCATTGCTCTGGAAGAATTTTCAAATTATATACACATGGATTATGAAATGGCTGAATATGTTAAAAAAACAAAATTGTGATAATTAACGTCAGTGCTGAGCATATGTATCAAAACATACATGCTTTAGAATCATTGTGTTGAAATAAGCGGGTCCATTTACTTTGGACCAAAACTTATGCCTTTCATGACGGGGTTATCGACTTAATGAGGTCAGATAAGCAGTGAAAACTTAGCATAACAAAAAGATTTTTTGGGGACTAGACAAAAATGCCAGACACACAAGGGTTTTTGAGATAACCTAGGTCTATATAAGTGGGTTTGACTATTTTTAATGATAATGAAATGCAATGCTTTATCTGATGGGTTAATAAAACAAGTGGACCTGGAATTATAAAGTCATTAGATATCAACCCTCTAATGGTACTTCAGAGATGCTGCCAGGATTTTATCTTGTCACCAAAATCAGGAATCAGGTGAGTAGAGATAAAAAAAAAAAAGGGATGGCAATAGTTAAATATTTTTCTAACAAATAAATATCCATCTCCTTTTCTTCCTTCTCCATTCTGTTATGGCTCTAATGAAATCAAGCACCTTAAAAGATGTCCCCTCTAGTTGTAAAAGCATTAATCTGTTTACTGTTTCTGAGCTTAGTTTCTTCCTTATCTGTGTATGAATACCATTCTTAGCTGACAACCCCCTTTTCACAGTCTGCTATCTGAAGTCACAGTTTACCTTGTTTGGACCAACATCATGTCTTCCATGAAGTCTGAACATGACTGAGATCATGGAAAAGTACCACTTGATTGTGATTGAGTCTAACTTCTGGTCTTACACTGCAATGAGAATGTGTGCTGAGAGTGATGTGACTTCATTGTTGTGACACCAGTCATTCAGCTATTGCAGTCCTCTCCGAAGTTATAAACCCCCTTTTCAATCTGGTTGTACCCGAAAGGAGCCCAAATGATGGAATTTCTTTGGATATGGCTGGATTTGTGGCAAACTCGACTACTTGGGTGGAGTGGAGATCATTATGTCTCAACTGGGTACATTGGATGCTAAAATGTGCATTTTTTTTTATCCAGGGTGTTTCATCATAGTTGGACTTTCATTCACACTTAAGTCTTAGGTCACTCATTTCTTAGCTGTTTTCAGAATAAAACCTGGATAAAGCCTCCTTTATCTTGCATCTAATTAAAAGAGCATCTATAACACATTGCAACTAGGATTTTGCAAAAGTGAAAAAACAAATGTCAAGCATCAGATGGTCCCAAAAGGGCACAGAACAAATGGAAAGTTCTTGGAGGGTTGTCTTCCCTTCATAATGAGTTGGTCAGGACACTGAGCAGGAATGTGTCAAGAATTGAATATTACCTGATACTGGGAATTCCATGAAAGTATTCCCTTACTGTGAGGCAAAGGACTGGTAATTGTTTCATCCCTTACAGAAGTGTCAGCACAAGTTAATTGTCCAACATTATCAAGATGTTGTTTCATAGGTGTGTTCCACCCACATGTGGAGGGCATTGAGAATGGATTTTCATTTCCATGAGGCTGATATAAAGAACTTTCTCTTGAAGAGTCCATATGTGATTGATCATCACAGATCAGTAGTAAACTGGCATTGTAACAGGTCCACCACAACACAGAGTAAGAGCTACAAGAGAATTCCTTGCCTGAACATCTTTGATACTGTCCCCAATAAACGAGTTATACTTTCAATGGGTTCTGGAGAAAGAAGCAGAGTAATATGTGTTACGAGTTTCATATCTAGAGTGACAAAATTTTCAGAAGGGATAAAGTCAGACTTCTCTACACCGATATCTACCTTAAACTGTGAATAGGGCTGTGATGTTGATCATGTTGTGAACCAAAACCCATACTACTTACCAAATGGAGTTAAAGTGTGTCATCCAAGAAGGCTGGCTTCTCTATGGAGGAGATCTTTGACTGGGATGACTTGCTCTAATGTCCTACTGAAGATCTAACTCAACAGCTTGGTTGATGCCTTCTCCAACTTGTGATTTATTTTTTTGATGCTTTTGAAAGTGTTAAGGAAAGTGTTAAGGATTTCCATATCTAGATGGACCAAAAATGTTGAGAAGGGTTCTGTACATTTATTATCCACCAAACAATGTGGGAAGTAAGGTTGTTCAGGTCATGAACCAAAAACCAAACTTACAAAATGATTTTTGTGCTATCATGCAGGAATGTAGCTATCACTGCTGCAGACAATAAAAAGTCAAAGGGCTTAGATTTGACATGTACGAACTGGTATATTTAAGTACATGTCAGATATATTAAGACTGATTATGTACTAGTCATATCTCTATTCCAGGTCTCAATTACCATTGGACTTTGTAATCAGAAATATTTAAGAATAGAAGCCCTGTTTGTGCAGTTTTTGTACTATCTACACTGCACATTTACAAGCAGAAGAACTGATTTATTCTGTAAAAACATCCCACTTCATGGGATTTCTTGGGAGTTCCTTTATGAACATTTGAATATGAGAAAGGAGGATTTTCAAATAACAACCTCTGCCCTCTGACATGGTTTGGATCACTGTGATGTGCAATAATGGTTGGTCCAAATCAATGATTCTACCTTATTCATGGATACCACTGTAATTTTACGTAACTCACTCATATGGCTGGACACGCTGATCAGCAGTAAGAATGGTATACCAAATTATGTGCACAGTGGTCTAGCCAGCTGGTGCAATATGGCTGGTAAAGACCATCCATCCATACTGTATTAGTTTTGACCATCCATCTCTACCATACTCATGGAATGGCAAATCTTCACATCTGCTTTGTTTTCTTAATATTTTTATTTTCCTGCATTTATGTAATTGTAAGCCCTCACTGGTTCAGTGCTAATCTTTTCTTATATGGCATTATAACATATAGATACCATTTCTACTAAGCAACATATCAACAACAAAGCCTTTCGAGTCATACTAATCATGTGCATTTTCATGGATTCATTTCTACTGCAGAGACAGATACAGTATTTTCAGCAGGATTCATGCTCACTAGACAAAACAAATTCCATGACTTTTCCAGGACCATTTCACAAAACTCAACAACCACAATATCTTGCATTGTCAACCATTTATCAAATGTAATTGTTTTATGTTTGAAGCAATTTTTTTTAATTGGTGTGTGGTGTTCAATAAAAAACACAATTTTTGGAAAGTCATTGCCAAAAATTCTATGACTTTTCCAAAACTTTGCCAGGTTTTGAGAAATTCCATTACTTTTCAAGGCCCTTGAAGCTTATTTTGTTAAATTCCAAAACATTTCCAACAATCCAGGTCTCACAGAAATCTTGTTTCTGGTGCTTTTTTCTGCATATCTATGGGGGTGCAGTAGCGATCTTGACAGCAACCATGACACTAATCAGTGATTCTACTGCATTCACACTGTATATCTGATGCTATTTTTAACATCATGAGGGTGAAAAGGACATCTCAACATCACCAATGGGACTTATCAGTGATTCTCCTGCATTCATTTACACTGTATGTTGTGGCACTATACTGTACCTTCATGGGAGCCCAAGAGGACATCTTGACATCAACAATTCCACTGTATTTACGAATACAGTATGCTCTGACGCAATTTTTACATTCACACAAGGATTGGAGATAGCATCTAGAAATCCCCAATGAGAATAATCAACAATTCATATGTCAAGTTTATGTTACGATGTATTGGAGCATTCTCGTTTTTGCAGCCCCTGATCAGCTTTTACAAAATACTGGGCAGAATATTTTCATAACAATTGTATGCATTGACACATCTTGAATCCATCCTCAACAAACTTAAATTATTTACACTTATTTACACTTCTTACTCTTGAATGTATATATAAAATATGAATAAAAGAAACCACTAAATGCATATGTCTTTTTAAAAAATCAAAGTCTATATAGCCATGTAAGAATGCTATGAACAATTATAAATTCTTTATAGTTCTTTAGATCAAAAACTTGCACCTTAAAATGTTAGACTTAAGTAAATTTAGCATAATAAATAAGATGACCTGGTGTTCAATGGACCCCTTAAGGATAACATCTTACAAATTTTCACTGCTTCTGAACCCCTTTAGGACAACTTCTTACAAATTTTTAACTTTTCTGAAACCCTTTAGTATAACTTCTTACAAATTCTCAACTCTTCTGAGCCCCTTTAGGACAACTTCTTACAAATTCTAAACTATTCTGAACCCATTTAGGACAACTTCTTACTAATTCAGCAAGCAGAACTGGTAGAATTTCATCCAAAGCCCGCTGTCCGATGTTGCTGTGGAGATTGTCGAAGGTGGTGGCAGCAGACTTGCGTACTTCTGGTAGGGGGTCTACCAGAGCCTTGCGCACGGTGGGAATCAAACTCTCTGCGTAGACAACTACCTGTAAAGAGTTTTAATTTAGTTTTATGTTAAAATCTTGACAAAGAGTTTAAGAAGTTCCAATTTTCTTGGACCAAATAGATTGAGTGACCACAGAAAGTTATAATGAACCATAAACAAGTGAACTTTACATGTACCATATATAATCACATATAAGTCCAACTGAACACATCCAGATCTATTATTGCTTAATATGCCACAAGGTCGGCATTTATACTGTTTGCTAAAAATAATTAGTAGAACAAACAATACAGACCCAGATCTGCATTGTGAGCCAAAAGTGGTAAAAGCTTCCACTTTGGATATATGAGGTTGCAGGTTTGAACCCCATTATGCCCACGTGATAAACTGTCACACTGCAGGCATTGTAGCTATATGACTAAAACTATTAAAGCTACATTAAACATTTAAATCACACAATGCATTATGTTACAGCAGATCAGGGTCTGTAATGTTTGCAGTTGGACCCAACATTTAAGTATATATTGTACAATTAAACAAAATTAAATAGGTCATCTAGTGATGCATAATAAAAATGCTGGGAAGATCGCTATATAAAGAAACCATCCAAAACCAGAACTGAAACAAGCAAAAAATAATAAATTTTGACCAAACTTTTTGATGTTTTTGCTTTTTTTTAGTTGCACAAAAAATGGCTTTTTGGAATGCCCCTTGATAGAAATTTTTTTTTATAAAATTGGTAAAATATATCGTTTTACACATTTTTATGAGAAAATAAAGTTCTCAACTGCAAGTCTTCCAAAGAATAACCATCCAAAACATGAGAAATGTTCTTAAGATTGAAATTAGGGGGTCACTTTCTGAGACTTGAACAGGGTTGGCACTGGCTTTAAAGAAGTCGTCACCCCAAAAATTGCAAACCTCAGTATTTTGTCAACATTTTTCAAAAAATATTGCCATTTTCATAAGACAAACAAAATTATTACAAAACCCATAACAGTAGCGTAGGTCATCAGGCCTCATGAATACAGGCATGTGTATTATAATTAAGGTTCAATGAGAGTAAACGTTCCCCCTTAAGAAGCATCTTTATGTATTTATGTACCCTCTGCAGCACGTTTTGTTGATTAAAGAAGACCCCAGGTGATCTTCTGTCCATTTTCAAGCATAGAACCTAGAACCTTCTGCAAACAAATGGCAAATTTCATGCAAACAGGGTCAAGTGGATTTGGACCTCTGGAGTTTAAGGTGACAACTCACAAACAATACCATTATCTGTTTTATATGTCCTATTTTGCTACCTATTTGTTTTAATGTACAGATTTAACATGAAAAAACAAAACTATATCTGCCATGGAATAACAATAGAGCTGCTTAATGGGGCAATACATTCTCATCTATACATGTTATAATTAATATATACAGCGCTGTTGACTTCTGAATAAGAACTGGAGTGGAGTATATGCCACTTTTTGAAGCTGAACTTCATAATATAGCTAAGTTTGAAGATATAGTTTTACAAATAAAATCACAAAAGACATTTACAAAAGTGATACAGAATATTCATTGTGGTATACTACGTTCTATCAAGATAACATTAGTCAGCTACGAAAATAGGACAACACAAAATTATACCCATTTGGTCTAAATACAATAAAAATGACAAACTCTTACAAAATTAATCTGACTTAAATCTCCTTGCCAAATGTCTACCAAGTCTGATTAGCATAGCATATATTGTGGTCTAGAAGTTGTAGGAAATATGCAATCATACCTATTTAGTACAAAACCATACCTCATGCAAAATTAGTTGGGAAATTAATACCTTTCATATCCATTTATAGTACAAAACGATTGCAAAATTAGTTGGGAAATGAATACTTTCCCATATGCATACCTCCACTTTGTGATTAAGATGCCAACTAAGTTTGGTGGAGAAAGCATTTGTTGTCTTGCAAGAGGTGACATAAAAAAAAGTTTACAGACAGACAATGTCAGGACATACTGCATACAGTCCTAGACAGTGTATAAAATGTATATTATTTGTTTATATTTATAATTAAATCAGAATTCTGGGAATAACAGTTACATAATCTGACAATATTTTTAATTTTTATTTCACTTTCCTTCATGGAATGAATATGCATTTTACATAAAATCAGCATGGTGAATTTAGTTTGCTTAATACCATCTACATGTGTGTCGAACTTGATTTATACTAGAGACATTACTAACCTTGTATCCATCCTTGTCTGCAGCAGACCTGCCAACCCTGACAAGTCTGTCACAGAAAGGCATTTCATTTATCTCCGTAAGATTGACCAGTTTTCATTAAGGTTTAACAAAATATCAATAGCTGCTATTGTAAAGCTGGATAACATAAATAAAAGTTTGATGCTGCGACAATAAACATTATACTCAACTGAAAAGTTTGTAAAGTACAGCATAGACTTTATTCACCACTAGTACAGTTGCACAAACTTTAGTTCAAAAACCCTATGCAACTCAATGGCTTGTTGCTATCTCTCAATTGGTCATAATTGGCATGTGATATCCAATAAATGTAATTTTGTCCATGCCAGCTTTTTTAAAGAATCTGAATACAATTTTTTTTTCTTCTGTGTTGATTATTAACACTTTTTTAGAAATGTTTTTTTCCTTTTGTTTTAAACATGCAATCCTTGCTGGAAGCCATTTTTAAAATTCAATCAACAGTTTGATCATGCAGAAGCTTTACAAGAACATATAGGTGCAGTTTAAAGTGTCTTAGGTATTTCTGTAAAGTTAGTCTGGTTCCATGACTAAATTTATTAATTCTGGTATGAAACCCGGATCCATATCAATCATGGATAAATCAATTATCTGGATTTTTTGGCAACAATCATTATTCTGTAGTTTATGCTTGTATGCCACAATTGTCAGTGATGCCAAACAGAGCATCCGGTCTTCTTTCAGATTGATGACTGAGTGTTTTGACTGAAACAGGTCCATGAATGTTCAATCATGATACAAGGACAATAAATAATTGCCACCATTCAAAGTTCACAGCAATAGAGTTGAAGGGACACTTTTTGCACATGACATGCTGTTTATTGTTCACATCTGCGCATGTCTGTTTTACAAGCAAATGAGCCGATAAAACCGAGCTTTCCGAGTGCTACATTAGTATGGTCTAATTCCCGAGCTTTCCGAGTGCTACATTAGTATGGTCTAATTCATTACAAATAGTCATCATCAGAGATGGGGCTGGCAACTTGCCAATTTTTTGTTTGTTAAAAAAACATTAGGGTTAGAGGTTAAACACAAGGTGCAGTTGGGTAACCTGAACCTCACAAACAATTGTTTTTGGCCTAATACAGTTTTACCATTTATCCTAACATCCTCATGTACAAGGTAATAGCATCGACATAAGTGGAGTAAGTGGGGGGTGATTGAAAATACACTGAAATTAAAGTGAAGTGAAATTTTTAAGAAAACTGACCTGTTGTCAGTGACTAGGATTTGCACAGCAAGAAATAAAACAAAAAAAAAAATCAATGGAAATTTTGATTAAGTGAAGACAACATTTGCTGTTGATGTGGCAACATCAAATAATTGTAGAACATTGATTGAGACATGATTTTTTTCCCTATTTTCTTAGTATATATACAGAACAATCGGTGTGTTAAAGGTAATCAGTTTTCTTTAAGTTTCACTGTTTTCTCAAGTAAATTTTTCAAAAAGATAAAAATATTGCCATCATCTGGTCAAATGTGGTCATTCAGGTGGTCAACTGTAGCTAGTCAGGTAGCAGGACTATACTGGTTATCTTACCAAATACAGTAGTACTAATGCCAGGCATTTGCATAAGCGGATTATGATATAACAATGCTGTGTTAGGGTGGTTTGTCAATATGAACAAAAGATTTATTTAGGTAACAATAGATTCCAGTGCAATTTATATTAAAGTTTGTGGCTTCCTGTCATGGTGCTTTGGAATTTCTCCACTCAAAACCCATGACTGCACATGCAAGTTTTTATATCCAAAAAATTTTGTTGCTGAAACAATCACCAGACTGAATATTTTATCACCAGTAAGGAAAACAAATTGCAATCTGTGACATTGGTGAAACCCAGTGTGATCAGTACTTGAAATCCTGGAAGCAAGGACTCTTATTAGCATGGATTTAGAAACATACTGTTCACTTAAAGTTTTCCAAAAGTTGTGGCTTTGATTATACCTTCTGATGAAGTTACTTACATGGTCTTTATTAGTAGATGCCATGATTTCACTGAGTCCAATACAAACACCTTGCCTTGTTTCACTTTCTTTGGCATCCAATCCACTTTCGAGAATTGGAATAATCTCAGGTAGCACTCGTTCACCCAATTTACGGACAAGATCTCCTAATGTTCGAGCAGCCACCTGAAAAAGACAAATTGATATAATTTCACATAAACTAAAAATTCTACTTTCTTTCTACTGTCTGATGAGGAATGCTTTTGAAGCAACATCAAGATACTAACAATGAAATACAAAAAACAAAAAAGTTTCTCAAAATGACTGACACTCTATTGTATTTACCAAATATATTGGGACACAATAAAATATTTTCCTGTCCCAGAACTTATGGTGATAACTTTTTCACTTAGGTCATATGTCTCAAGACTTCAGAAATGAAATCAATTTGTATTGAATTTGCGATCCTCCCCCCACTACCACTGTGTGTTGCAATAAAATAGTTCAAACGCTGAGTTGATAACAAAATGAAAGAAACTGACCTTGCATTGTTATCATTTTTTCCTTTTTCTTCATCATAAGCATTCAAAAGTAAAATATATCCACAAACTCTGTATATGTAGCATAGGCTTCCATACTGTAATATGTATCGCATACTGTAATATGTATCGCTTATGTCCAATAATGCATGACACAATTTTTACTGACATGAACATTGAGAAACAAATTGTGTTGTACTCAAAGGGTTTGAATATGTTATCTGACTGAAAACTGGATCCAACAAAGTCGCAAACAAAAGGAAAATAATCAACTGATTGCTTGAAGATGACTGCTATTCACGCATGAAATGGTGTTAGGCGCAAAATAACCAAGACTGAATTATATCCAGGTCAACTATATGACAGTATCTCACAAATAAAATCATTATTTGAAAATACATTAACTTTTTGCTAGCATGGGTTACAAAAAGTATCATTAAAGCAAATTATTGCAATGTAAACTATTTACCCGCAGACATAAATGACCATTTGTATTAATTATTACTACAGATGTCAAGCAAGGGGAACCCCAGGTGGTGAATAAACACAACTGGCAGTGAGCAGTAAACTCATTGTTTGAGCTAACCAACAGTACACCAAAGATAAAGGTTATTTTTATTACAAAGGAAGCCGACCTCGAATACTTTGAAGCCGTTTTTTTTCTTCTTATTTTTTAAAGGATATCAAAAACAAAGTTTTATTTTATTACAAAGCAAGCCAACCCCAGAATCTGACTTTGAAAATACGTTGATGACATTGTTTTCTTTCTTTATACCAATACAAAGATTATTTTATTTAAAAGGTAGTCAACCTTGGAAGCCGATTATGGATTCTTTAGAGCGTGCCAATTCTTTAGATCGTACCAATTGTTTTTCTTTTAATATACAAAGACAGCTGAGATAAGGAAGCTAATTTTGGTTTCTTTTCACCAGTATTCACAAAAATTCTAAAAATAAATTGAAACAATGGAACAATTTTTATAGTGACACAATACAGTGCTTTGTGCACAGACATAAACGACCCTGAAGATTTGGAGAAAATAAAGTCATCTGAGGAATTCATGAAGGCCAGAAGAGAAGATGATTTTGCCAATAATAATAAAATAATAAAATCCCATGCTGATATGACCATCTAATCAGCAGTAGTGATAAAATTTTCAAGATAGCTGCCTTGGCTGTCACACTTAAGTAAGATTAGCAACATTTTCAATCAAGTCCAACTAGATATCATAAGAAGTATTCTGGTAATAACTCCATACTGATTCGACTTTGTGTTTAAGTTTCAAGATAACTGCCATAGTGGCCACAATAGATGTCAGATTGGCACCATATCCATATAGGATCAACTAGACATTATAGGAAGTCTTTTAATTAAAGCTTCATTTTGATATGAGGGAGAAGCAATAACAAGCTTTTCTATACTGGATGTTCAAGAGGCACCATTTGTATTCTTAGTGAACTTCCGATTCATTATGAATTGTAATGCGCCTTCGATCTCCGAAAGTATTTACCTGGCAATTACAATCAAAATAAGAATTAATTGGATTATTCAGACTGTATTATAGTGGAAATGTTTGGCATATAAGTATAAAAGGAAAAGGATTTAAATATCTATACATAACATACAGAACTTTTTAAGATTCTGAGAATTCTGTCACTGTGGTTTCATCATTCTTTATTTTAATTGTAGCTGTTATGGTGGTATTGTTCTTGCATGGTATATACGGTACATACCAGCATTTTTTAAAAAGTAAGGGTCCAGATCAAGCTGTTGCAGTTTATCATATAAATTAGGCTACTCTGTCATCTAAAAATAGCTAGGACTTAGGATTACACCCACCACTGACTATAGTTTTCCAATTTTTTGGATGTAAAGAGCAAGTTATGGTTTAAAATTTGTAAATTATAAAGGTAATAAATCCAATTTTTATGAATTGACTGCATTTTCTACATTCTGATTGGATGTAAACGGTCACATGATACGATCTGGAATTTTTTACAAATCGATAAATTCTGCAGACTAATTTTGGTTCATGTGTCGCGATCATTTGATTTGAAGTTTTATCTATATTAACACTTTACACCCTAATACAACAAGAAGCTCCCATCCACGCACTCCTGATAAGCCACAGATTAAAAATGACCATTTTAAGTTTAAACAATATAATTGAATAGACCTTCCTGCACTCAAATATTCGCCCCTTTTAATGAAGAAGGCATATGGCAGGGTTTAGAAGCCAATCTTCAGAAAATTTTCATGGCCTCTTCCAAGAAGTTTTGGAGTAGTGACACTAAACTTGAGCCAATGAATGGACAGACAACATATGACAGACATTCTCATATGCTCTTCTAGTCTATGAATGGTATAGATAAAAAAAAAAAACAATTGGGTTCACGACAAATCAAACCAGTTTTCATGTATAAATTCCTATGTCCCTAGACAGACAGATAGAGAATAGTAAAGAGTTTTTAAGAAAGTTAAATCAAGAATCAAGCAAATATACAAAATTAAACTAAGTAAAGGTTTTAAAGTTCAGAAAAGAATGTACTTTTTATATTCATATTTTATGGTGACAAGGACATTTTGCTTAGTCTTTATATTTCTGCTACATCAAAGATCACAAACTCACATTACTAAAATAAATAAATCCTAATTACACCCACCAAACTGCAAAAATAGAAGAAATTAGCCATGCCAAATTGTGTTCCATTGCTACTGAGAGTATTGCCAAATTGTGTTCCATTGCTACAACAGTATTGCCTAATTGTATTCCATTGCTACAATGGTATTGCCAAGTTGTGTTCCATTGCTACTGAGAGTATTGCCAAATTGTGTTCCATTGCTACAACATTATTGCCAAATTGTGTTCCATTGCTACAATAGTATTGCCAAGTTGTGTTCCATTGCTACTGAGAGTATTGCCAAGTTGTGTAACATTGCTGTTGATATCATTACCAAGTTGTGATACATTGCTATTGATAGCATTGCCAGTTTGTATTACATTGCTACTGATAGTGTTAGCATGCCAAGTTGTGATACACTGATATTGATAGGTCTTTCCCATCCACATATTTCTTGAAATGAGTGTGAGGGTCAGTCTTCATTACTTAATGTTATCCACTGTAAACAATATCCATCACAATTAAAAGGTCTGAACAATGTTTACTGTGTGATGTGTAATGTTCACAACTGTAATCATTCTGTATTTCCTCACAAGTCCTTGCCTTCTTTTCAATTATGGGAGCATGTAGTGCTGAACTCTAAACAAGTCTTTGAATGAAAGAGAGAGAGAAGAGACAAAGAGCAAAAGAAAGAATGTATACCTGTCTCTTGTCATGACTAGTGCTAGCAAGACAGCCAAGAAGAAGTGTGAAAAGTGTTGGTAGAATTTCCCGTAGGGTTCGAGGTGTATTGGACACAACCACTTTCCAGACATGAAGGGCAGCTTGACGGACTAACAAGGCTGTGTCTGACCGCCCCATGTACATTCCTGCAAGTACCTGGTTTCTTCTCTCCATTCCAAGGGATTGCAAGATTGCCTTAAAGATGATAGAGAATTTGACAAATTATTAATGGTTCTTTTTTGTATGACATTTATATACATGACTTTCAAAAACACTACTGCAAAATTATAACATTACTGGTTTGTATACTTTTATGACATTTTATTTACTGTGTCACATCATCTTAATAATTTCTTCCCTAAAAAATAGCAATAACCAGTTTCAAAATAACTGTAAACAAATAAAATAAATATACAGATAAAGACAATTGTAGAAAAATATTACCCTTGATAAGCTCTTACAAATCAAGTCCAACTCCAAACTACAAAGACACAGATTAACCACAATATAATGTACTAACAGATCTGGGAATATGGATTTACTTCAGTTATTAGTAGAACAAATAACACAGACTATGATCTGCCATCACATTATGTGAATATGTTCTTTGCAATTGGATGCAACTTATGAGTATATTTGGTGACTACATATGTCTAAAACAATGACTTATGATGTCAGAGTATTTACTTATGTCTTGCCTACCCTCAAAAATGATGATTACCAATGCTGTCAAAAAAGCGACATTTATTGCCTACCTATGGCAGCAGTGATTCAGAGCCAACAACCCTCTACCCACAATTAGTGAAAAGAGTGATAAAAATTAGTGAGTTTTGAACACAATTAATGAAAAATTATACTATGACACAAGCTCCATCCATTTTAATGGCCAGTGCTGCATTATATGAAAATCCCAAAATAAAAATAAAACATTATTCACTCTGATTACATGCACAAATTTATTTGCAGCCAAAAATTTATACACAAACTTCACACTATTTGTTATGATATGATGCTGTGGTAGACTTGAATTTCATCAAATGGTAAATTCATTTTCAAAACAATTCAGGCTTCTTGCCTGTGGTTAATCTTGGTGTCTAAAATTGTTGCAAATTTTCAGTACCTTAGAAGGCACTAAAGTTTCTCTTATTTTTCCTCACAATAGGAAACACTCTTTCACTGTTAGTATTGTTGATCTCCAACTGAGAAAGGTAAGTCATAATCAACAAGAAAACTCACAAACAACGCTTCAGTATTGGTAGCTTGCAGGACTTGAGTAGGTGGCTTAAAGTACTAGACAGCTGAAATCTGCTGGGTGCAGTCATAATTTTCCCCAATATCTATATGCTTTTTGCTAGCAGTGTGCTATTTCACATTGTTTTGCCTCATGTCCACAGGGGCTTGTACTGTGCTTACAATGTATCTGTCATACATATACTATATAATAATAATATTATATTGTATATGTATGACATAAATTATAAACAACGGTATGAGCCCCCTGTGCACATTCCCCAATTCTAAAATTTGTGGCACACTACTGTGCAAAAAGCATAATGTCTATCGATGTTCCATAGATGAATCAACACCAATTTTTTGGTGCAATCCAATCTATGCTTCACTTTTCCTTGGAGGTGAAAACATTTTAAGTGTAGTTTATCTTAATTAAGAAATGTTATTAATCCAGAGAATAAAACATTGAACGGTTTAAAGATCAGTGGTGTTTGCACATGCATGGAAAAATATGAACTCAAGCAAATTATGATATATGCTAATTATTCAATATCTAAAAAATTTCATCTTCATTTAGAATTTGTTTTTAAAAAATTACAGTTGCTATGAGTATGTACATGTACCATTCTTTTGGGCCCCCATTTTCCTCACAAGAATTTGTAAAACTTTTGTTCTAAATATAGATGATATACTTTACAATGCTTACTTCTGGTCAAACTGTAACAATTGGATATAGTTCTACTAACAATGCAACTAGCAATACAGGACCATTATTGGCATCAGTGACCATTGCAGCTATCTTGACTAGTTATTTTATTCCCGATTTAAGTTGATAGAGAATTCGGGAATTCATAATCTTTTTGCATGTGCATGAATCTGTGAATTGCTATCGAGAGTGGTGAAATTCATGGCAAAATCGTGAGGGTTGGCAGGTCTGATGATGACAAATACTGTCAGAAAAGTGATAATACTTATGTCTTACCATTCCATGACAATAATGACAAAGAATGCTGTTGGAAACTGACAATACTTGTGCCTCGGTTACCTACAAGAATAACAATTGCCAATGCTGCTGGAAAAGTGACAATACTGATATCCTGCCATCCGTTTACAGCAATAACAACCAATGCTGCTGGAAACTACTTGTGTCTTGACTACCTTCAACAATAATGATGACAAATGCTGCAAGAAAGTGACAATACTTGGCTATGCTTCATTGGTGATGAAAATAGGCAATAAATTACAACATTTTAATCATCTTGCCTTATGAGAATTCTCCGTGCCGAAGTTATCATCCTCTGATGCACTTTCTGTGGACATCTTTCCTGATACCCCTGTACATGAGAAAAGCACATATTATGTCACAGTTCTCTAATTATGTCACACCATTTTTGTTCCTTTAGGAATCATTCATTGAATTTTTGATTGACTATTCTGTCCTGGGTATCTTTTGTCATGACTCTTGGCATTAAAAACAGCAACTTCATGCCTATAAATTAAATAATAAATATACTTGCTCTGAAATCAGTAATGGGGAACACCACCATAAAAAGAAAAACCAGGTCAGGACATCATAGAACAAACGAGTCTTGAGTTTCACTTCGAGATCTGTGATCATCCAAATGCAAGAGGCTTTACATTTTTAACATTTTTAATGATTGTTAACTTCAAGTTCAAACTTAATCTCATGCAGGGATGGCCCTGGGTTTAAAACAGTTATTGCCCAAAAAATCACCAACCTCAATATTTTGTTGCCAATTTTTAAAAAATGTCACCATTTTCATAATACAGTACTATTTGTTTATCTCATCATCCTCGCGACCCAGGTAATATTGTCGGCGTATATGCAGATGTTTAGATAAGGGGATGGGGGCTGAAAATAAATTTGAAATTTCACATACAAGATAAATTTGAAGAGATGACCTGTTGTCAGTGACTAGGATTTTTGCAGCAAAAAAGCAATGGAAATTTTGATTATATGAAGACTAGTCTGAAATACACTTGTATATTGACAATTTACATTTGTGTAGTACACTCCACAATGTATTAAATAATATTAAATAAAATCCATGAATTTGATGTTAGAAAATTCATGTATCTGTCAAATCCCATTAAAAACACAACACACACATTTATTAAAAAAATGGTAGTCTTCGTTTGATCTTCATCCCCATTGTCAACAAACACATTTTACGAAACAATTCACTCTGATATTCATTATACTAGTAGCATATGGCTGTGTAGATGTTTATATGTTACATGTACATGTTCTTAAATTGACTTATATTTTGATCAGCCAGAGATAACAACCATGATGCCTAGGCTATCAAAGGGATGACAATAAACAAATTTAAAAGTTTTAACATTTTTGCGAGATGTCCCACCTTTCTTTAACTCAATGCCTAGATATCTATTGTTCAAAATATTGGAACTTTAATTTGGGTTCTAAATCGACATTGGGAGCCATCATAAGCATGAATTCTTAAGTTACAAACATGAAACTTTCACGGCAAAATAAATACGTTCCAATCACTAGGATAAATGAAACAATGCTTTTATTTAAATTTGTTGCTAACTTTCTTTGATCAAAGGTCTCCAGCTTGCTTTGATAAAGGTGCATGTGTTACCGAAGGTGCAGCTAAAAGCGATCTTTGAAAGATCAAATAACTGTAAAACATTCACAGACAGAATTTTTTTATGTGCTTGATATATATAAACAGAACAATCAATGCTTCAAATGCAATCAGTTTTCTTTAAGTTTCAGCAAAACTATTGTTTCTCATACATTTTTCGAAAAGAAAAAACTAGCATCATCTCATAGATTGCAGTCTTTCCCATTCCCACCTTCAGAGAGGGTCAAATGTAGCTTGTCAGGTAGTATGACTATATAAGTTATATTACAGCACAGAGTACTAAGGCCAGACATCAGCATAAGTGGAGCATGATATAACAATGCTGTGTTAGGTTGGTTTGTCAATATAACAAATTACTTGTTTTTGTAACAATAGATTCCAGCACAATTTTGTCTGTGGCTTCCTGTCATGGTACCTTTGAATTTCTTTACAGCAAACCCAATATTGTATATACAATTTTTAACAGCGAAAAATGTCGCTACGAAGATCACCAGACGGTATATCTTGTTACTAATATGGAAAAATAATCACAGTTTATGATATTGGCAAAGCCCAGGGCAATTCTCATGTGTTTTATGATCTTTCAGCCTGTAAGTGAAAACATTGCTTGAACCTTCATTTTTAATACTATCTTAGTCTAATTTCTAGTCAGGTTGGCTCCTTCGATGTGTCCTTGGCACTTAGCTCCCTGTTCATTCATGCACCACACCATTAATAACAGTTTGTATTCAACATAAACCTAGTCCACTTAGAAACCTGTACAGACAAGTTTCCCTGTATTTTTTCCTATTGTTTGAAAATGCTGCAGTGGTAGAAGATTGTAAAATATTTAAATGAATTATTGGTAAATGACTACTTCATTGCTCAGTATAATCAACCAAGACAAAACTTTGCAAATCTAACTCATAACCATTGAACCCAAATACTGTAATACATATATGCACATTCAATATGAACTAAAATCTAATTGGGGTTAAAACTTATAAAATTAGATTTGTCTTTGTAAAGCAGATCAAGGAGACTGTTCAAAAAGTTCAAAACTCTATACAAATTTTTTTGCAATAATGATAGTAGAATCTAATATGTTCAATAGCATATACATATAAAACAAGCATAATCAAATTAATTTGTCTACTAAAGTCGGTATATTTTGGTTAAAATTTGAATAACAAGATACTTGTCCTAAAAACCTAAGATATAAAAAATGTGAAACACTTTTAAAAAATGCCATAGTAGCCCAAACAACTAATGAGGTCACTAACATAAAAATACATACATACCAACCAAAATGTACTGCCTAAACTGAGGTTTTTTTGCACAATCTTGCTAACAGGCTTCTTGGAATATATGGACAGTCAAATGGACAGACAAGTCCAAACTAAAATTCTCATTGCAAGAATTGGGTGCATTAAAAATTACAATATATTGGATATCAATGTCAATAAAATTGCCTGGATAAACTAGTCAACACTGTCAAATTATTGGCGTTTTAATGTAAACAACCTGGCAGATTACTCACTATCCTTCTCTGGTTTGTAGAACAGTTCACTTCAGTCAGAAATGTGTCATGCATCCAATATTTTCAATGTCCAGTTTTAAAATTTCTAAATGAAAATTAACCAAAAAACAGGAGGAACTCTTGCATACATGTGTTTAAAGAAAATAGTAACTATTAAAGAATTACTTTTACTGAACATCACATTTGTTGCCTGAAAACACAGATTCATCCATGCAAATATGGTGACCATTCAAGAAACTCCAGTTCGGTTTGAAATTCCAACAAGCTGATAATGTTATGAACCCCCTGGTGACAATTGGATTATAATTTATAAACTGAAGAAAGTAATGATAAATTTATTTTACATTGTTATATCCTTGATGCTTTTAGTTTTTTAGATCAGTAGCAATAACACCTGCTTTTGATTAAAACCAAAACATATTTTGCCCATTGATAAAAGGATAAATGTCTGCAGTGTGACAGTTTATAGTGATGTTTAGCACTGGGGCATTATGATAAAGACATTTAGCATGATGTCCCACCAAGTCACATTATCCTGACACTAGACTAACCGGTCCTATCACCAACCTTACTGCTGAATGCCAAGCAAAGCAGCTGCTAGTACAATTTTTATCAATCTTTGGTATGACTCAGCTAAGGTTCGAACTCGTGACCTTGAGCATCCGAGACAGATGCTCAAACCACTAGGCCATCAGAGTGGTCAGATTCAACAGTGACACAAAAAATAGAGCGTCAAAAGTAATATGAGGTTTGCCAACAATTTTGACAAGGATCTGCAATAATTACGGGACTGATTAGATAGGTTCTATGTGCTTTGTATATGTATTTTTGCTATTGGCAATTTCAAAACATCTGGACTGATAGTGGTACATAATGAACAGCTTTAAAAAAATAGCTATCAGAAAAATAATACTAGCAGAATTTAACAGCAGACAGTATTAAACCCAAATATTTTAGAATTAATCTATTTTTTATCAACTTGTATTTTACCTGATATTTTAAACAATAGATCTCCCAGCAACTGGACTGAGCTGTATCGAATTCGCCAGTTTTCATCAAACAAACCACGTTCAAGCTCTGGAAGAAGGAGTTCAATAGCGGTATTGGCATACATATTGATAATTCTCTGACCTGCACGAAGGGCAGTATCCCTCACATACTCTGATTCATCTGCAAGTGCCTGCAAATTAATACAATGAAATATCAATTAACCAGATTTCAATTATCCAGACTACCATATATATTCACAGAGATGATTCCAAATAAAAATGGCACAGACCGATCTGTCACATAATGCACCAACATGTCACATAATGCACCAACATATCTGTCTCTATTTTATTGGACTAACCTGTAGAACTCAGACCCTAACCTGCTTGCACATAACACTACAGCATATCAGGGTCTATACTGTTTACATATGGTAAAGACTTATACATGACTATATATGGTATTCATTCATACATGTCTATATATGGTATCCATTCATACAGACTATATGGTATTCATTCATACAGCCTATATATGGTATCCATTCATACAGACTATATGGTATTCATTCATCCAGACTATATATGGTATCCATTCATACAGACTATGGTATTCATTCATAAAGACTATATATGGCATTCATTCATACATACTATATATGGTATTCATTAATACAGACTATATATGGTATCCATTTATGGAGACTATATATGGTATTCATTCATACAGACTATATATGGTATTCATTCATACAGACTATATATGGTATTCATTCATACAGACTATATATGGTATTCATTCATTCAGACTAGTGGTTATTTTCCAGATACATGATTCATTGTAATGTTACTGGTTACCTGGGCAAGAATTCTGCAGAGTGCTATGTCTCAGCTGTGGCATAATCCAAAAGCCATGCATACTCACTTTTGGCATAATCCAAAAGCTATGCATACTCACTTGAGCAGCCGATTATCTTGACCATAATGTGTCACTGAGGTCATTAATATTCCTCATATACATATATATCCATCAAATTTCATGACTATACACACTACAGTATATAAAAAAATGCACTAAATGCAAAAACATTGTTTATTGCCAAGATTTCTGCAAGTCACCAGCGAAAATGTTAGGAGTATAATGAGAACTGTATCAAGTCTTGCTGATGTGTCTTGGGCTCAATGGGCTCAATAGATGAGTGAGTAACTCAGTGAGAATTTTTTGGGCAAATTTTAGTGCAAGCAGATTTTAAAATTATAGGAAAATTAGCTTTCTGGTTTTTGAGATGTTAAAGTTTTCAGTAATATTCTCCTGTGAAAAGATTTTCAAGAATCTCGCCAATGTACTGGAGGTGTCTGGCATGGCCATGACTATTTCATCAGATTACTTTTAATTCTGATACACTTACTTTTAATTTTGCCAATGATTTTGCATTCCATATTCCATCATAATTTAATACTGGAGTGAGTGTGTAGGTTCTGCAGACATGTAGAATAATATCCCACCAGTCACATTATCTTGACATCAGTCCAACCAGTCCTAACACTAGTCACAAATGCTGAGCACCAAGCGAGGCAGCTGTTAGTATCATTTTTATGTCTTTGGTATGTCTCAGCCAGGGATCAAATGTGTAGCCTCCCACATCCAAGGCAGGTGCTCTAACCACTAGGCAATGCTGGAGTGAGAGTTCAACCTAGAGACACTGGATCTCCAATTGTCCTTTTTGCTCTTTCTAATTATAAAATGAGCTTCTGTTTGGCATATCCAGTATTTATTCAAATTTTCAGTGGATGCATTAGCTTTTAAATATTTAAGGACCTTTCCTGTTCACTGATGGCATCATTACATCCATCATCAAACAAGTGCATGTAGACACATTTAACAATCACCAATATGTTGATATTTGTATGCCCAGCAATATTCACTGGATCCACTTCATTGATAAAACAATCAAATGTAAAATTTTATGCACCAAAGGAATGACATGTCCCAATATGCCCTTCAATCTCCATCTCTGCCCAAACCCTTTAGTTCTTAAGTATACTGGAAATTGGTCACTACCACAAAGGTTGTCACCAGCTTCTCACAGAAGTCAAGTAAAAGATAGACTGGAGATAGTCAGATATAAGGATGAGCTGGATCATGCAACAGAATGTAAGTAGGTATACAACTTAGTAAAAAAGCAAAGATTTTGTTTTGAAACAAGTCCTCTATATTGTTCCGTCTCTTGATTGATATCTTTACAACCTCAAAGTGTATGGCAGTCATTTAAATTGCCAAGTAAAACCAAAGGTGTTTCCAAGTTTTTAATAACATGGTAAAGATCTCATTAACTGGGTGGAGTGCTTTGAGGAGATAGATTGAGCAAAATGTAAAACTTGTATGTATGGACACACCAGCATTTCTAACCTGTAAAGAAGTATCAAGACTGATTTGAGTTTTGTTATTTATGATGATGGACATTCCTCTGTATTTCTTAAAAGGATATCATAATGGTATGAAGCTTTTAAGATTAACTTCATTGCTTTATTTTTAAAAGGTCTCCTGACATCTAATGGCTGATGTTCCTGTAGAAGGGTTATTTCACAAATATTTAACTTCAAACCTAGGTTGTTTCACTGTATTATGGTTTCAGAAATTTATGGAGGTGGTGGATGATTACCCTGGTGCAGCAGCAGTGGATATCCAACATCTATACTCTTTAGACTTCCTAATTTGTGAGCAGATTATCAAATCTTTTTGCAAATTATGCAGATTGTTTAATCCTCTCTTTAGTTGGTTTAGATCATGTATTTTCACTGATGCCAGCAGTTTGCTCTTTTGTTGGACTTTGTTCAACTGATTTCTTCATAGAAGAGCTGGGATTTTTATGTATTGCACTGATTATATGATTACTGGAGCCAGCTGTTGCAGCTCTTTTCTTGGTCTGAATTTAAGTGGGTTTTTTTGTTTACAGTGTTAAGTTTCTTAATTTGCTACATTGTCACATTGATTACTTATGTTAACTGCTTCGCTCTCTGGGTGGTTGTTAACAATGGTTTTGGTAGCATTAAAACTCTGAATTCATGTTGGTATTCAAGCCATGTAATGTTTGCCTGGGACGAACAGCACTCATGGAAAACTACACTTCCAGCTGTACCATTCATGATGAATACACCCATAACTGTATATACAATGTTGTCAGAGAAACTGAGCTAAATGCCATAACTTAGTGTTAATAATGATGATGATAATAACACATCAAAAGTAATTTACTATTTCTTGCTTTTTTTCGGTAAGGACTAAAACCAATTATCCTGACAAAAACCCATCTTTGCTAGCCAAGGTTCAAATATGTTAACTCTATCTACACCTTGGTAAATTGAGCTGATATTTTAGTGCTTTGTCCAAGAGAAATCTATTGGATTTCATGAGCTGCCACTCTTAGTACATAATGCCAATTAACCAATAACATGTAACAGCGGTACATTGTATATCGGCCGAAAATGGTTGAGGCATTCAACTTTGAAAGGATACTTTGTAAGTTTAACATGGAAAGTATGACTACATACCAGAGAAAAGCCATTACAGGTGAATTTACTGAAAGGTATTTGTACAAATACAAAACAGTAGTGGAAAACTGCTTATTTATGAGTCTATTCAAGTTGTGTGCTATCCTGGTCTTGATCAGGAGAAACACTGTTCAAATTTGAACAACTTAATTTTATTGGATGTAGTGGCTTGTTGCCGCTTCCAATGCAATTCACAGAAGACCCAAAGCACAGGAAAAACTGCTCTATCTGCCAAGGTGTAGATAGGTTTAACATATCAGAACCTTGGCCAGTGAAAATGGAAAAAAATCATGTCTCAAAAAAGTCCAGATAATAAAATTTTATTAAAGTGCTCAAAATTCAATTGCTGAAAATACAAATTTTTAGAGAACAAAAAAAAACTAAACCCTGAACGATAAACAAAATAAATTGCTACAAACTTGCTTGGCTTATACAAAGCAATGAAATTATGTGTAGAAGATCGTATTGGATTTACCTTCAATATGGATGGGATGCTTGGCCCCACATAGGGCAGGAAGTTGTCCCCAAACACTGATGGCAGATAGATGTACAGCATAATGTAGCCATCTCGTACGTAAGATGGAATGTCCATCCTTTCAGCAGTCTGGATGATGGATGGCATCATTTTCTGTAATTCAGCAAGTCCAAGGCCTCCAAATACTTCACTTAGACCTGAAACAATCAACAACCAGAAATCAAAGAAATTTAATGTCAGCTACTTTTCTAAAACTTAAACCTCATAAAAGGTACATGTTTGTAAAAACATGAATGCTCAACTGTATGCAAAAAGAAATACATGTCCAAAATTTTATAAAATTAGCAAAATATTTTTGAAGTTATAAAAAAATATAATTAGGGTTGTTCCAGTACACAAGATGGAACCTTTGGAATGTATTTTTTAATTTGAATAATAACTCAGATGGAATTCTGTATTATCATCACCAAAATCTGTAGTAATTAGAGTACACTGGAGAATATCTCTTCAAAACTATCTTTGCAGTGTACTATGTAGATTTAAAGAAAACAGCCCTAATGACATCTGCAAATAAACATGTCTTTTAAACAATAGAAAGAAACAGAAAAAGATCTTCCATGGAATGCTAAGTCTTATCTGCAAAGCTATGGCATAAGCCTACAAACCCATGAGTGGCCTGATATCAAGTGATGAGGCACTGAGTTAAGTGATGTGGCATTTTATGATTAAAATTTCATGCATTTACTTTGTGAGGAAAAAAAAGTTTGGCTTACTTAGCTGCTACAATGTCTATTCATGTTAACATAATTTTATGAACCTTATATATAGGATCATACATCAAATGTGAAAAGATAGGATGTAAAACATTAAAAACATTTAAGACAGAGTAATACGAAGAGAAAAAAACATGACAGTCATATTGCAAAAGAAAAATGTAACCCTTGAAGGGACTACTGCATTACTGGCTAGAGAGAATTTTCAGGAATCCAAGGAATAACTGTTTATTCTTTTTAACTGATCAACATTAAAATTGTCTCTGAAATTTCTGAGATTCTCAAGATTACTACCATATTAGTCACAAGATTGTCAACAATTTCTTTTATGACCAACCAGACATCATACAAAATCTTCTAATGAAAACTTATGTCGATATGACCATCCATTTAGAAGAAGTATTAAAAAGCAATAAAAGATTTTTAAGATAGCATGGTGGACATACTGGATTTCAGATCAATACCATTTTCAAAAAGGGATAGCCAGACATCACAAGACATTTTATATAACCATACAACCAGAAGGAGTAGCAATGAATAGAGTGTCAAAATGGTTACCATGGCAGCCATACCAGCAGTATGATAGGAATCATTTTCATTCAGGCCAACTAGACTTCATAATAAGTCTTCTGGTGAGTACCAAAAATGTCTATATAACTTCAACTTAAAAAGAATAATGATAAGACTTTTAAGATGGCTACTATAGCAACTATACTGGATGTGAATTGGGAACCATTTTCATTTGGGACCAACCAGACATAAAATATCTTTTAGTGAAAATCCCATGTTGATATTAAGGAGTTGTAATAATAAAATAAATTTTCAAGAAGGCTGCTGTTTTGGCCATAATGGATCTGCAAGTGGCACCATTTCATCCTGGACAACTAGACCTTGGGACAGGTCAAATATCTTTCAAGATTTAGCATTATTAAGATAACTGGCATATACTACTTTTTGCACGTAACGCCACCTTGGGGCTTTAAAAATTGTTTTATAAATGAAATACTAATGCCATGATTTCTTTGCAAATAAAAGTGAAACCTCTGCTCATTCTGACTGCCATTTTGGGAATTTTAAGTTCACAACAAACTTTGGAACTCACTTCTCCATAATGAAGCAAAGCTATCAAAGGCCTGAATTCATTTGGTACTCCTTGGTTGCCTTGCTATCAAAGGCCTGAATTCATTGGATACTCCTTGGTTGCCTTGCTATCAAAGGCCTGAATTCATTGGATACTCCTTGGTTGCCTTTCTATTGTTGATCACATTTGTAAATCTCCAGGAGAATTTAAGGTAGTTACACAAAAATATTTATAACAGTGTTTTAGTGCCCAATTGAAATAAGTTACCTGACACACAACCCTTACTGCTCTCTCCTAAGTAGCATCTGCATGCTTTTAACTTTTTAAAAATTAAATTTCCTTTATTTAACTTGTTACAAACAACATAATTAATTTGATATTGAACACAGGTTTGCTTTTAATTATGTGTAACAACAAATATGTCTGCAAATCAGAGAATAAAACACAGCTGTTAATTAAGTTTTGATATAAATGCCTGTAGACATAGCGATGACTATAGATTGATAGTTTTCACTTTTGAATACAAGAGAGCATATCAAATTAACGATGATTACACTGAAAAAGAATATATAACTACCACACAAATTTCACTTGACAAAACTTGTTTCACTGCTATTTATTTCTTAAAGTGCTGCAACATTTAGACATTTACTAGTGACATTTTCACAAATCAATTTTATCAAAATTCATTATTTACAGTGTACTGAGAATTTTTCTTATAAAGAAAATGTAACAAAATACATGACTTAAAAACAAAATTTCATGATGTTGATTCAAATTTTCAAAAACTGCCATTTCTGACAATAAAACAAGCAATATATCAGGGTTCCATTTAATATCTGATCATGATTTTCTTTTTGGCATTTTCTATAAACTAAATGGGATCCAAGACTATCCTGCATTACAAGTGGGTTCATGAGTTATCTTGGTGCAACACACCTAGGTCTGCGCAGTTTGTTAGGAGTAATCTACAGAACAAACAACACAGACCCTGATCAGCTAGAGCTTAATACAACAACAGATACAAAGTCTTGATATATTCTAATGCAGGTGAGATGCTAATTTGTTTTATGGTTAATTCTGTTCCATACCTTGAGCAGCACCTGACCGATCCACAGAACTGACCTCCGACTTGAGTACATCCATCAACCATTTCATGAGATCGTTAAATTTGTCCTTGCTAAGTCCCTTCACCATGGCACCAAGGGCTCGGGCTGACACAGTACGAACTTCAGGGACTGGGTCCAAAAGAGACTGTTTCAAGCCAGGAATGACCTTCTCTATGTACGGTTCTAAATCCTGCGCAGAAATAGTATATTAAAGCTAAATCTGATTTGGTATATCAGGGCTCATGAAAACTGCTCATCCTCTCATCCTGTCCAGATAATATTGGCGGGGCTAAGTAAAACCTCAGTACTTACTCATCCCTGGGTCAAGTAGTTGTTGATTTGCACATTCAAAACAAATGTAAGTGTAGTTTCTACCCTTAAGAATTGTTATGTTTGGCAATGCTTAAAATCTAGTGTGCACTCATGGTAGCCTAATTTTGCCCTACACTCTGTAAATCTAGAAACATGTGCCAAAGGAAGTCATCTTCAATTTTTAAACATGTACCCAATGCAAGCTTCATATAAAAATGGGCAACAATGATGAGAATATTATGATGTGGTTTCACAACTTGCCATCAATTTCTTAATAATATTTGCATTTACAGTGACACTTTTCAGTAATTCAAATGATTTTCATGCAAAGAAATTTGTCCCTTTCAACAAGCTATCTCAAACATTTATGTTCAAGACCTCAGTGAAGATGAGACTGAAAATTCCAAAATATTTAGATTTTTCTTCTGATCAAAGTTTTTTTTTTGCCCATTAAGAATGAAACATTATTGATACACCAAGGTGAATATGCCAGCAGATATTTACACTAGTACGGAATTGCTCTCACACAAACAATGGCACAAGCTTACATTTGAAATAAGTATTTTTCAGTGTCACAGCAATTCCCACCAACTTTCATACAATGCATAACATTGATAGCCCTTAAAATGGTTATATTTGTCTTATTCCTAGTAGAATCATATATCTATGATAAACAAGATGGGATTATGATGGAATAAACCACTGACTGATTCAAAAGTATAACAGATTTAGAAATAATGAATCTATTTTTGAATCAGTCTCCCAATAAAACCAATACAAATATAGCATTTGTTTGCTCTGCATGCTTGGCCTACCCATTTTTCCAAAAAGAGCATTCCTTCATATTGAGCACTGGGTTACTGAATTATTCCTTCTGATCAATGGAGATGCCTGCAGGAATATAAGATTATCATAACCTGCAATGTTATGTGAAAAACTGATTACCTTCTGGTCTGTTAAAGAGTACATATTGCCAATAATCTGAGCTGCCATTTTCCTTATCTCTGTGTTTCGGTCCTGAAATGCCCTCTCAGCTACAGGCATGATGAGTGCAAGAGATGGGGCGTCAATAAAGTGGACAAATTTGGTTTCTAGCAGCGTTTGCAGGCATAACATTGTCTTTTTGGCAGGTTCCTGAAGGGCATCAAGTAAAACTGGAACAATAGCTATAAAGAAGAGGAAAGAAAAAAGTTACTAGAGATCACTTGTTCTCAAATACTTTTGGAACAAAACAACACTAGCTCACATTATATGCTTGATACAAGTCAAATCTAAATGCAAGCTACACAGACCCAGATATGTCAATGCATGATGTACCTGCAGACATAGGTCTATGAAGTTTGTCAGAAGTCATCAATAAAACAAACAACACAGACCCTAATCTGCCATTGCATTGTGTTTGTAGTTGGACTCAACTTTCAAGTTCAAATTCAAAACATTTTGACAATGATTGACAGTACACAGATGAAAGTCAGAATCATGAATTTTTAGAGTGAGCCATGCTCCTACTAGCTATTCAATATGCATGCTACAACAAACTGACAAATAACCTCACTGTATGTTGTCTGATATTTGCTTCTAAGCTTAATTCAGAATTTGATGCTAAATTAAGTATTAAAATATGAGATTATGCCTCAAATTCATAAAACTTACCACAACAAATCATATACATATGACAGAACCAGAACATCAAATCAGCAGATTTCAAAATATTTATCAGTAAATTGACTTTTAAATCAATAGGCCTATTTACATAACTTTCATCCATTCTAGGTGGAATAAAATAAAACATGAAATAGTGCCTTTTCTTTATATTATAATATCAGCATTTTCTGATAATAAATCAGATTCTGATGGAAGATATGTTACAATAATAAATTAGTATCACTCCTGGTATACTATGTTGCAACTCAAAAAGCCATCACATAATATGGGGCCCCGAGTGGCTGAGTGGTGTAAAGCGCTGTCTGTTACGGATCACTGCCATCTCACCTCTGTCTGCGTGTGTTCTAGGATTCGGTGAATGTGGATATGTGAGAAAGCTTGCCAGTAGCTTCTCGTGGGTCGGTGGTTCTTTCCGGTGATTTCCCGGTTTCTTCCTCCACCATTAATACTGGCCGCCATGAATAGCCTATCATGTGCTGAAAAATGGCGTTAAGCCCAACAACAACAACAACAACCATCACATAATTTCAAACAAGCTATTTTCATCTGGTTTCCTTAATTTCCATATATCTTGCACAGAACTGTAACTAAAGGAATCTGCATGTATTAATATTATTACCACAGATGTCTAGATTTTGCAAATATTTGTGCGCAGTGACAATTTTAATCCAAATTTGGACCAGGCAAAAAAAATCAAACAGATAAAAATCTTAAAATTCTTCAAACTTTAATAAAGTCTTGAAAACTTTATTCTAGACATCAAAAAGCCTCTCAAAACTCATCATCTAAGTTAACAATTCTGCCAAACACAATCTAAAGAATTTCATACAAGTTTTATTGTTGGTGGTATGGCTGCCGCACCTTCATAAAGGCATCTATCAAGCTAAAATATACTACTGATTTATTTACATAGAAATCAATTTTTTACATGTTATTATAATATGTTATAAAATACCCAAAATCTGTATATGTATACCCAAGCCAATTTGCAGACAATGATAACACTTTAAAGGCACATTCTTGCTGGAAAGCAACATAAAATTATTTAGGCTGCAAATTTGATCTTCAATTTTATACTTATTGCAGTAATCAAGGATGAATGCACATTGATGTTTGTTTTTCATCCTTTTATGCAACAATAACACAAGGTACTCTGTAATATTATGCCTTAAAATATAATACCTTGAATTTCTGGGTTACGGATGACAGATCCAATCTGTTTGAGAGCCTGTGCACCTGCTTTCTGTACCTTGACATGAGAATCTGTCAATACCTCTGTCAATTTTGGCACTATACTGGGCAGGCAAGCTGAAAGCTGTTTTGGGGCGCAAAAAGCCATAGCACCAAGTAACTCAACAGCACCTATAGGAAAAGAAAAATTGTAGCACATTCTCTTCTTGATTTGGTTGCAAAAGAAGTGATTTAGAAAATTATTTTACTTTAGCATCCCTCCATTTTTTTGCTAAATATGTACATTTTTATCAATATTATAATTTTATATTCATTAAATATTTTTTATTTTTAAACATTTATTAACATAATTATCATCATCTAATGAACCCTACAAAAACAACCATCATCATCGTCACTACCACCACCATACTAGTTTTACAATATGGAAATATTCTGTCTTTCTTTAAATGACTAGAAATGCTAAAAGTTTATATTTCTTAATGTTCACTGCAAATATGTCAATTGTCCTTAAAATTTAATTTTGACTAAACCATCACCAGTAAAACCAATAATTCTTCCTTGTGTCTTTCTTCATTCCATTCTGTGTAAATTGTTTCAACTGAGAGCAAACAACAAACCACAAATGAATCAACTGGCATACACACTCGTGTGCAAGCAATAAAATTACTATAATAGGTTTATCACCCAAACTGATAAATATTTACCTAACTTATAGGTAACTGCAGTTCATCAACATTAATCCCACAGATCGGAGCTGTTGTAGCTATATGAAACAACTTTGTTAATAATCATTAAACTAAAGCCACCTTACATGGCTTGTTCATGCTTACAACCAGTGGTTATATGATAAACCTACTCATGGCCAAAAGTCAATCATTTTCTTTAACCACTCTGGTGTCCTAGTGATTAGAGCATCCACCTCAGATGCAGGAGGTCGTGGGTTCGATCCCCGGTCAAGTCATACCAAAGACTTGCAAAAATGGTACTAACAGCTGCCTCGATTAACGCTCAGCATTAAGAGGTTAGTGTTAGGACTGGTTGGCCTTGTGTCAGGATAATGTGACTGGGTGGGACATCATGTTACATGTCTGTGGCATGATGCCCCAGTGCTAGACATCACTATAAACTGCCACACTTCAGACATCATATTTGTGATATGAATGAAAAATTGTCAAAGCTACATTAAAAATCGTAATCACATCACATCACCTCACATCAATCAGTTGTTTAGTACACAGTATCTATCCCTTACTTAGTGGAGGCCTGAAAAATCATTGTTTTTGAACATTTATCTGAAGCATACCTCACCCTTCATCTTAACACTTAATAAATATCATCAGATAACATCTTTCATGTATATATTCATCTCCACATATATCTATACCCAATAACAAATCTTAAATGTCCTTAAATTCCTTAAATTGTAGTCAGAAATTCGACTTCAGCTTCAACTCACTCAGTTATACATAGGCACCTTGTCATTGTAATGCTAATTACAACAGTAAGCTGGACAGTAACTGGAACAGAACCATTTAAATTTTAGGGGTGGAGAGATTTGCTATTATAATCAATCATGCAAATCCCTATTTTTGCTGTGCAATATTGCAAGATAAAATTATTGACATCTGTTTCATTCAATATTATGCCTATTTCATTTATTCTTTCTGCTTTATTTTCATTTTTGCAATAAATCAACTGCTTGTTGCAAATACTCATTACCCATGAAATTGAATGTTTACTCCTAAACTTGGGTGAGGAAGTTAAACGCCTTGGTTCATATAAGGTACATTACAAGGTCAATAACCATATACAAGTTTCAAAGTAAGAAAGTCACAATGTGCAATTGTAGCATTTTATTGTTGGTCAAAATCCCATTGGACATGCTTAACATACATACTGATGAATATTTAAGAAATTTTTTAGTTTTTATAGGATAGTGTGAATTTATTAGAAATTTTTTTAATTTTGATTTGAATGGAATCTAGCAGAGAAAATGTTTGCAACCAATTTTTGGGACACAGTATGTCTCTTCCACAATGCTTACATGATTATAACATCCATGGAGTACATCCTCTACCTCACAAACCCAGCATTCATAAACTTGCATTAGCAATATAAAATGTTAGGGGTGGAGATATTACTTACTGTCACAAAAGTTGACACCAAATTGAGTTTGTTTATCAGTTACTATTAGAATGGATATGCACATACATACTGGGATGTAATTGCAAAAGGGCTTGCAAAGGTAAACCCATGTTATGATTACATGTGTAATATCAAAGAAATCTATTTTACTCCAAAAATGGATTTTGCTTCAGATATATTACCTAATTATAACTGTCTTCAAAGAATAGCATGTTACATACCATTACACTGGAGTTGACCTTATCTCCATTCTCCTAAATACCTTATACTGGAGCTGACAACATCACCATTCTCCTAAAGGTGTTGACACTGGTACATCCCCTTATCTAGTTCACCTAGTTTCCTATTCTATCCAGTTCACCTAGTTTCCTATTCTATCCAGTTCACCTAGTTTCCTATTCTCCTATCCAGTTCACCTAGTTTCCATTCTCCTATCCAGTTCACCTAGTTTCCATTCTCCTAAATGAGTTGACCCTGTTACATCCCCTTACATTAGAGTTGACCCCATCCACTAAAGGAGTTGATCCTGTTACACCCCTAACCCAAGAGTTGACCCTATTGTCATTCTCCTAAAGGTGTTTACCCTGGTACATCCCTCTATCATGGAGTTGACCCCATCTCCACTCTTCACTCTCCAAAAGGAGCTGACCCTTGTGCATCCCCTTGCCATGAAGTTGACCCCTCTCCATTCTCCTTAATGAGCTGACCCCAATTATTCACTTAAGCTGGAGTTGACAAAGCCTTACCCTGAGTTGATCCTGTCTCCATTATTCTAAACAAGCTGACCAAGCAACATTTCATAAACCTGGAGTTGACCCTGTCTCCATTCTCACAATGGACTTTAAGCACCTCCAAATCTCAGGTGAAACAAAGTTTAAGCACAGCATTTGGTAAATTTATGAGGTTTGTAAAAAAAAAAAAAATAATCCATGATAACAACACCTCAGTGGAAATATCATCCCTTCTTCAAAAGTGATAAGAACAAAACAATCTTCTTCTGATCAGATCATTTCACTTGAGTCCCACTTCAGAGTTCTTATGAAGTTCTGTATAGGCATATGGGGTGACTGACCAAAGATGATCAAGATTCCATGTGATTCCCCATGAATGGAAACACATTTTGGGCAATGAAAGCTATAACCAACACTGGTCATGATGGAATTGCCAACAGCCAACAGCTAGGATCAAGTGATAAAGCATTATCTCCCTGAGCCAACCAGCTGCACCTATAATGACTAGGAAGCAAGTTTGCACTACTACTACAAGGTCTGTGGATGTGGCAATACTACTGAAGTCCACATCTTTATGTAATTTCTCTATCTGTCACTGCTCAAATCAAATGGTAACAATGGTTACCCATACCTTTCTGGGCCAGTGTGAGCATGTATGACCAATATAAACCAAACTAAGACTCATACAAAAGAAATATAAGTAGTGAGATTGATAGTCTAATTTGATACATCTACACCCAATACACTTAATCCTGCACATTCTATTGACACTTAAAAATTACACACATGACCTTACAATATGTAAAAACACACATAGTTGACCAAATGCATAGGTAAGGTCAAGTACTGTAGATCAATTGACTGATGTATAAGGTATATAAAATAGCATTGACAGACTTGTCATATGGCAAAGTTTGACAAATGAAATGCATAATATTTGTTGACAATGAAGACAGAGCAAGGAATATACACAGCTATAGCTGGAATTTACTTCCAAGAATCACTCAAATGGCAAAAGGGCACAAGTGGATATCAGTTTGCAAGATTAAGAAAAACCAGCATGTTTCTAGCATGGGCAGAAATAAAAACTGGCAAATTTATGAGATATGGGGACAATCACTCTATCCAATGATAGACATATGGCACCAATCATTCTATCGATTGACTGATGAATGGCATCAATATGGTGCCAATCACTCTATCCAATTAGTGACAAATGGATGGAATATGGCATCAATGTAGTGCCAATCACTCTATCCAATGATGGATGAATGGATGGAATAAAGTACCAATCACTTTAAACAATGACTGATGGAACATGGTGCCAATCACTCTATCCAATAAGTCCACTCTTATCTGAGGTCTACCTGTGGGAACAGATGACCTTTTGGCATATCAATAAATCTGTGAGGTCTGGATTTGCAAGGTCTGGGATGTAATCTCAAGGTATTATGAAAAGGTAACATAGATAATGAAGAAATGTGAAGCATACATTTTTAATGGTATTTACTAGTATTATAGATACAATAGGCTAGGTGATAAATATATATAATCTCAAACTATATACAGTATTTATTTGCCAATTTTCTTGTACATGAACCAATGCAAGGTTCTTTGTCGATGTTCTTAAACATTTATTTACCAAAGCATAGCTCTCTGCCAAAAGAGTTAAATAATATGTAATCACTGTTCATGGTGGTAATTGCATCACTGAAACTTGTAATTTTTCACCTCTCCCACTTGCATACCAATGAAGATACATAGGCATTACATTCCTCACTGACTTGACTTGATATTGCAAGACACATTACATGTGTGTGATTTGATTTTTAACATAGCTTTTGAAAAATTTTAGTCCTATCGCTACAATGTCTGCAGTGTGGCACAGTTTATAGTGATGTCTAGCATTGGGGCATCATGCCGCAGACATGTAACATGATGTCCCACCCAGTCACATTATCCTGACACAACCAGTCCCAACATTACCCTCTTAATGTTGAGCGCCAAGCGAGGCAGCAGTTAGTACCATTTTTGTAAGTCTTTGGTATGACTTGACTGGGGATCGAACCCACGACCTTCCGCATTTGAGGCAGATGCTCTAACACTAGGCAACCAGAGCGGTCCAAGATAGATGCATTACATTAAACTATGGCACTTTGTAGACCCTGACCAATGTGCAAAAGCATGGTTTCCATGATCTATCATACTACTGCTTCTGTAATATTTTTTGACTAACATGCCATTAACAAACATCACAGTGCTCTATATGGTATTATTGTACAAAACCTTTACTATGTCATAACAAAGATTAATCTTGTTAATAGATTTCATGCATTTATTAGCATAACTATATTGCAGTTATTTTTTTCATACTGAGGAATAAATTAGAGTTATTACCATGAAAAACAAATACACACATGCTACAGTAGAGCTAAGAGTGAAAAAGAAGTTACCTGTTTTTGTTCTCCAAGAATCTTCCTCTAGACCTTTCAGAAGAGAAGGCAGAACTAGTTTCACTCCATGGGCTGTCAGCATGCTCATCACAGCTTTGGAGGTCTCATCAGCTGCCTAGATAAAGTACCATATCACTTATAAGTTGAGTCAAACTGCAAAAAACATAGACCCTGATCTATCATCACATAAAGCACTGGCAGATCTGGATCAATGTTGTTTGTTCTACCGATTACTCCAAATAAACTGCATGTATCCAGATCTGCTAGTGCATTATGTGTCAGCAGATCCGAGTCTGTGCAGTTTACAGTTGGATTTAATTATAATTGAGTACATAAAGTACAAGAAACTTCATGCATCTTCATCCATGTCTGCAGAAAAAAAGCAAGGACTCAAAACAACTTAAGTCCAATATACCTTCAACATAGCAGCCTTTCATAGGTACTTATCGCTGGAACAATGTCTTGATAAATGGATTCAAATGAATGACTGAAACCAGAGCCTGACCCCATGACCTCTACACACACACCTCTTTTGCTGAGTCTTCCATTTATTTAGCTAGGAAAAGCATTAATGCTGAGTTAATCTAGCGTGTGGAAATATGTTTGTAAGTATGTAAAGATGCCAGAATAATCACAATACCAAATTTCAAAAAGCTTGACTCAAAACAAGTCATATTACATGTGTTCTGGCCATTTTTCATTGTCAATTCTTTGGTTTTTAATAATCACAGAATGTGTGATCATGTAAAATGAAAACAGGTTGATTAAACCCTTTAAAATTTTTATCTAGTTAAAGCAGCTCTGGTTCAGGACTTAAATAAAGGTTAACAAAATTTTGGACCCGGGGACTGAAAAAGATTTTTTCAGCCTCGAAAAACTTGTTTAAGACAGTATAAAAATTAAAGACAAATTCCCATACCATAAATTACAAGTATTATTTTGTCTTTAAGAAGTGAAAATCTTGAACGCTTTAAAAGAATGCTTTCTGCAATTTTTTTTATCTTGTTCTTAAAGGCTTTATATCTACTAGTTTTAAGTTTATATTTTATCTTGTACATATTTTAAAGAATTTTAAATTGTACCTTTAATCTTTTATCCATAGGACTATATTTTTATCTTTATTTGGATAGTTTCAGCCAGGATTGTGCTGACATGCTCTTGAAACCTATAAAAGCTGGATCCACCTGCAAACTGCATATACTCAGATTGACCCAGGGTACCATAAATGGCATACCATATTCCTCTAAGTAGGCATTAGCTGGGTAAAATTGACTGGAGATTATGGGATTAAACTACACTTACTGTGCAGAAACCATTACAGCTCTCCCTCATTAAAATGTGCATCGCAATTATACGAATCTGGATACTACATAGTACCACTATGAACCCCATGAGCCAAATCATACCAATGTATAACAACATGAAGTAAAAGAAAACAAGGAAAGTTAAATATTACATTTATTTCCTTTTCAATGATTTAGAAAATTTTTCTGTTCGATATATTATACTATTGTCAATATATCCCAGTTCCATTCACATCATGGTTCTCTTTATAATCCAGCACATAACACAGATGAACATGAATTTAATTGATGAAAATTTTGCCTACAATTGATAGAACTATTGTTTTATTCTCATACACTGCCATTACTACAGTTGCACCTAAAGAAACCTTACACAACTGTGCAATAGGAGTGCACTAGCAATGCAAAAGTAGTGCACTCAGTGGACAAGGCAGTGAACTACAATGTACAATGTAGTTTACTATAATGAACAATGCAGTGCATACTACACAGCTTTGCTATGAGTTATGGCAGTATTAATGAATATTATAGTGAACCAATAGTGAAGATGACAACCATGATGATGATAATAATTTGGCTGATCAGTACTCTCTTATTTCTCCACATCTTGTAATAGAAAAAATGCAGAAATTGCCCCTGTACTTGCAACAATAGTACGTGTAGTAGTTGTAGTTATTGCTGTGTGTGATATTTGTTGTTGTTGTTATTATTATTGTCTAATGTTATATATAAAAAACTTAGAGCTTCTAAAGATTAGGCACTATACAAAGTCCTCATTATTATTATTATTATTATTATTATTATTATTATTATTATTATTATTATTATTATTATGTCTTTCTGTTTGTTATGTTACAATTGTACAGTTAAAAATATGATCATTATTAAAGACCTTTAATACACCTAGAGAGTTTTCCATGCACAAAACAGGTGACCACTAAATTCATTAATAACACTCCTAGATGTCAATCTAGGTAAACTGCAACTATGACTGAACACTATTTTACTGTCCCAGGTAAATAAAGTCTCAAACCAAATAAATGTGCTTTTGAACCCTCAGCAAGTGATTTACTTTAAAATAGGGTTTTAATTAGCTACTTTTAATCCTCTATAAACAATTTACATGGAAAACAGTGCAGGCAAATATACATCACAACCAGTTACAACTTCTCTATAAATACAATCTGTTCTTGGTTGGAGGGAATTTGTGGTCAGGTTATCCCGATGGAGTACTATTTTCAACATTTCCCAAACTACTCCAAAATATAACTTAAAAATGCACAAGGCAACGTTGGACTGTTTGTTGCTGAATTTTAATAAAAGATGTGGTCTTTTCTTTATTCTGCAATATCCAAGATCCCAAAAAATATTTCTTCAAAATCAAATACATTAGCAAACAAATAAACCAAACAAAAAATACAAATGCAAGTTTGTATACAATGAAACAAATAAAATTATCAGGGAATGTGTATCCAACCATTTGAATTAAATGTATGTAACTAAGAATAGAACATTCATCTTATCAAACTAAATGTTTTTGTTGTTATAGGGTTTAACAACATTTTTCAGTACAAGTTATGCTATACATGGTGGCCAGTATAAATGGTGGAGGAAGAACCAGGGAGACCCCTAGAAAGAACCACCGACCCACGAGAAGCTACAGGCAAGATTTTTCACATACCAACATTGGCCAAGCCCAAGACCCACACAGACAGAGAAGTGATAGTAGTAATCCATAACGATGGATTTACTTTAGACTCTGTGCCACTCAAGGCCCCGTAAACAGGATGACAAAGTGGGCCTGATATTTGATCACCTGGGCAACTGACAAATGTACTCTTGTAAAGGCCAATTCATGCAAGTAGTAAAATTGTGGAGCGGAAAGATGATTTGGCTAACTTAGCTGCCACACTGTTCAATATATCTGTTATGATCATATTCAAACATAGACAGCTGGGTCCAAAATATGACTCACAGACCTCGGGTTTAATTAGTTTTTATCCCATAATTATATTTAAAAGTACAAAATTAAATTTCTTCTTTATTATTTATGAAATTCTCATTTATTATGAGTTATTAATTTCTTTTTTAAAATGCTTCCATTCATAAACCTTTTACGAAAGTTACAATAAATGCAATGAATATTTATTGAATGAATATCACCTGATATCAACAATACTCTCTGTACCATTACCACAATTACCATCAGTTTATCCCGAACCATCAACATCGACAAAAACTGTAATAAAAATAACACAAAGCATATTACATTACTATCTCTTTCAAAACAACAACAAAGACAAGAACATCACACTACCATCACCAACATGGTCACTACAACAACTACAACAACAACAACAATAATAATAAAATTGCAACTGTTACAATAACAATAATACAGTAAACATGACCACACTATTATCATCATCTTCAGTGCTCCTATAACTAAAGTAGTACCTCACACAGTCACTCAATTACAGAATAAAAAGATCTACTGAATTCCTTCAAACTTTCAATTTAATGTCTACAAGATATCTCCAGTGCAAATCCAAGTTAAGTCTGAAGTTCATATTTTTACCATCTGGCACTCCATTGTTAATAACAGTGCATTACCTTGTTCACTATAGTACACTACCATGTTCACTACAGTGTACTACCTTGTTCACTACAGTATATTACCACTACAGCATATTACCTTGTTCAATTTAATACACTTATCATGTATACTGTAGTGAGCTGCCTGGTTTACAAGAATGCAATCCCTTGTTTACTTAAATTGGAGTGCACTTCTAGCTAAAAAAAGAAGAGTACACAAGTCTGCAGATGCTTGTACAATGCACATGAATGCAAATTATGGTAAGAGCTAAACAAATGTCCCTCAAAAGTACTGCTGCTCTACTGGTCAAAAATAATTTCCAGGAATTCAAGATTAGACCATGTCTTTTTTAACTGATATGTGTTGAAACCACATGATAAATTTTTTAGTAAAAACAAATGTTTTCCAATCAGTGACAATCTTACTGAATGAAAAATTGGAACTCTTTTTATTTTCGGCCCAACTAGACATCTTTAGAAGTCTTTCCGTAAAACCTCATATTGAATGTCCAAGCAGAACCATTTTCATATAGTACAGACCAGACAATAGGACCAATGTACCGGAGGTGTAGCTAAAATGAACTTGTGCTAATGATTCAATGGACAACAGACCATCCCACAAGCTGTCTGGGTCTATGAAAAGTACAGCTAATAACCATTTCTTACCTCTCTGACATACTGACTTCCATCTCCAAAGCAGAGCAGTAGGTGAGGAAGAATGCTAACAACATAAGGTTCAAAAAACTTTCCCAACATGATACACAACATTTCATAGGCAAAGAGAGCACCTGTAAAAGTAAATCAATGCAATATTTTATCAGCTACAAGTAATTACCAATTATGAAAAAGGTTCTATATAAAGAAAGTGATAACATTTTTTAAAAAATAAATGTGTTCATGGCATATACATGGATCTAAATGCAAAACTGAATCTGCAGACACAAGTACAAACTTTGAGATATAAATGATGGATGTGCATATTGACAGATGGGTGGACAAAAGTATTACTACTTATAAATTCTAAAAAATATTGTATTTAAAAAGAAACCAGTTAAGAAAAAACAAAAATTATGCATCTCTCTGAATTAAATGGATCTATTTACCTAAACATTTCGACATCATTCTAACTATGATAATTATCAAAATCTATTATATATTTCATCATCTCCAGTACAAAATCAGTAATGTTTTGATTTGACACCAAGACACTAACCTTCACGGCGTCTTGGATTCTTTTTGTCCTTCACAGCCTCCTCTAAAGTAGTCATGATGTCCAGTTGTTTCAGGGCCGTAATGGAGAGCCCTTTCACCAGACCTGCTAGACCATATGCAGCACCTCTTCGTTCTCCGTAGTTTTCTGACTCGAGCAGGTGTTGCATCAACTTCTGTACCAGTTGGGAAGCATCTGCCTTGATGGCTGGGACCAGAGGAGGAAGACAGTTGGCCACAGCTTCTTGGACCTAATGAAGGAAAATGGAGGCAAACATTATAAATCATCCCTGTCCTCTCTAAGCTTCTTTAGCATGAAGTGCAAGGTCAAAGTCTGAAAATCTGACATGGCATTGAAAAACTAAACAAGAGAACAAACAATATAGACCCTTTTATGTCTACACAATATCAAATCAGTATCTATTTTTTTTACAAATGGATCCAACTTGTATGCAAGAAAATAATTGTAGCAAAAAGTTACAATTACAAAAATCAAAGAATATTCTTTATTCCTTTGTCACTACTAGTGTGTTAAATTTCACCAAAAAGAAGTTATGAAGGTCTTTCAATGGTAAATGCCAGACATTTTCCATATCAGTTATTTTCTTGTTACAATGCAAAGTGACTGAAGCTTTTGTAAAGTACTTTCTTTTACAAGGGATGTAACTCTGTTTTGACCTCAGTTATCCGACTTCAGGAAGGGAATGGAAACAGATAATTTGACTATACAATCACAATTACCAAACTGAGAAAAAAAGCTATCTTGTAATTTTATCATTTTATTAATAGTGAGACAACCAATTTTTTTCTCAAATTAACTTCTAAGTTTGTTGATTACTAGAATAAATATAAACATCAGTTTTTAATCAATTTGACAATATACAATGCAACTAGAAAATTACATTTGTCAACTAGATAAAATTAATTTATTCCATATTAAGATCTAAATGGCTAAAGATATTCAGATATCACCTTAGGTTAAGAGCGATGTTGTATTCTGCATTATGTAACATTTGGTTAGAATCAATGTTGGATTCTGCATGATGTCACATTAGGTTAGAATTGATGGTCTTTTCTGCAAGTCACATTAGGTTTGGCCTAATGTATTCTGCATGTCACATTAGTTTAGGATTAATGGTGTATTCTGCATTATGTCATATAAAGTTAGGAATAATGGTGTATTTTGGATGGTGTCATATTAGGTTGAAATTGATAGGGTATATTACTGCATGATGTCATATTAGTTTAGGATGGGTGGGGTATTCTGCATGATGTTACATTAGGTTTTTGTTAATGGTGTATACTTCATGCCACATTAGGTTTGGACTGCTGGTGTGGTCAAGATGTCATATTAGGTTTGGGTAAATTGTGTATTCTGCACAATGTCATAATAGGTCTGGGTTAATGATAGTTTCATTATATGTCACATTATTTTGGATTGATGATATATATTCTATATTATTTCATATCAGGTTTCAGCTAATGATGAATTTTGCATGAAGACCTCATATCAGGCTTGACAATAATTTTTAATATTTCATTAATTGTCAAGTAATAATTTGGATAGTGTATGTACAAAATGTCTTCATTATTGCCTTGAACGAATTTATGCGATAAACCTCTACACAATTCAGATGTTTCCTTTACCATAAACATGTACCTTTCTGATTTCACCATTTTACACAGGAAATTAAAAAGTTCCATATTCCTTGAAAATGTTTTAGTTAATACAAGATGATACTGAAGGTGAATCTTAGTGCAATCTTAAAATGATCAAAGATTGTCACACAATCTACTTGCATACATGCATGCATACATAGATACATGCATAGATAAACAAACACATACACATGCATTGCAAACATACACACACATGGTACTTTAAAAATATCCTTACAGAGCAGTTCAGACAAGTTAGCACTCTGCATCAACATGTAAATTTTGTATACCTAGTTATAGAATGGTATTTTACTGGTCCTGGTCACTGGCAAGAAGTTCCAAGGAGTAAGCATTTACCTTGTATATAACTACATTAAATGTGTCATGGAGTTACATTATATATACAGACCTTGAAATTGGTCATTTTAATTATGAAGTGAAAACAAATGCCCAATGAATCCTAGAGAAATGACGAATGAATACAAGAGAAATGCAGAATGAATGCAAGTAAAATTCAGAATGGATGCAAATGAAATGCAGAGTGAATACAAGTGAAATGCAGAATGAATGCAAGTCAAATTTAGAATGGATGCAAATGAAATGCAAAATGAATGCAAAAATAAAATGCAAGCGAAATTCAGAATGAATCCAAGAGAAATGCAGAAGGAATGCAAGTGAAATTGAATGAATGCAAATGAAATGCAGAATGAATGAAAGTGAAATACAGAATGTATTTATGTGAAATGAAGAATGAATTCTAGTAAAATGCAGAACAAATGCAAGTGAATAGTTATTCTACCTTCCTGTAGCTGCAGTGTTTCCTAGAAATCAGTTTGTGAACAAAGTGTGGAGATAAACTGCATTATCACCTCATGGCTCAAACCAACAACTGCTAGTTACATGCCTTAATGCCATATACTTCACAGAAAAAGGCATTTTCAAATCATATGATAGCAATGCAGCTTATAATAGCCTTGATTTATTACTTTTCTGTTGTGATTATTGTTCTTTTTTGGGGGATATATTACAAGTATTTCATTACTGTATGCATATTCCCTGATATGTATTTGACTCAACTAGGGTTCTTTTCTTTTCATAACAGAAGATTAAATGGACAAACCATAGTCATTTTAAATCAGAAGATTGGACAGACATACCAGTATTTTAATATCAGATGATTGGATAGACAAACTATAGTCATTTCATATCAGATGATAGGATAGATAAACTCTAGTTATTGCATATCAAAAGATAGGATGGACAAAGCCACCATTAATTCCATATCAGAAGATGAGAGGGACAAAACCACCAGTCATTTCATATCAAATAGGATAGTCAAAACCACCAGTCATTTCATATCAGAAGATAACATAGACAAACCAGTCATTTCACATCAAAAGATAGGATGGACAAACCAGTCATTTCATATCAAATAGGATAGACAAACCAGAGTCATTTCATATCAATAAGTATTGACAAACCATGTCATTTCATATCAAATAGGATAGACAAACCATCAGTCATTTCATATCAAATAGGATAGACAAACCATCAGTCATTTCATATCAAATAGGATAGACAAACCAGTCATTACATATCAAATAGGATAGACAAACCAGTCATTACATATCAAATATGATAGACAAACCATCAGTCATTTCATATCAAATAGGATAGACAAGCCAGTCATTTCATATCAAATAGGATAGACAAACCAGTCATTTCATATCAAATAGGATAGACAAGCCAGTCATTTCATATCAAATAGGATAGACAAACCAGTCATTTCATATCAGAAGATAACATAGACAAACCAGAGTCATTTCACATCAAATAGGATAGACAAAACCACCAGTCATTTCATATCAGAAGATAACATAGACAAACCAGAGTCATTTCACATCAAAAGATAGGATGGACAAACCACAGTCATTTCATATCAAATAGGATAGACAAACCAGAGTCATTTCATATCAATAAGGATTGACAAACAATCAGTCATTTCATATCAAATAGGATAGACAAACCATCAATCATTTCATATCAAATAGGATAGACAAACCAGTCATTTCATATCAAATAGGATAGACAAACCAGAGTCATTCATATCAAATAGGATAGACAAACCAGAGTCATTTCATATCAATAAGGATAGACAAACCATCAGTCATTTCATATCAAATAGGGTAGACAAACCAGTCATTACATATCAAATATGATAGACAAACCATCAGTCATTTCATATCAAATAGGATAGACAAACCAGTCATTTCATATCAAATAGGATAGACAAGCCAGTCATTTCATATCAAATAGGATAGACAAACCAGTCATTTCATATCAGAAGATAACATAGACAAACCAGTCATTTCACATCAAATAGGATAGACAAAACCACCAGTCATTTCATATCAGAAGATAACATAGACAAACCAGTCATTTCACATCAAAAGATAGGATGGACAAACCACCAGACATTTCATATCAAATAGGATAGACAAACCAGAGTCATTTCATATCAATAAGGATTGACAAACAATCAGTCATTTCATATCAAATAGGATAGACAAACCATCAATCATTTCATATCAAATAGGATAGACAAACCAGTCATTTCATATCAAATACTATAGACAAACCAGTCATTTCATATCAAATAGGATAGACAAACCAGAGTCATTCATATCAAATAGGATAGACAAACCATCAGTCATTTCATATCAAATAGGATAGACAAACCATCAGTCATTTCATATCAAATAGGATAGACAAACCAGTCATTTCATATCAAATAGGATAGACAAACCAGTCATTTCATATCAAATAGGATAGACAAACCATCAGTCATTTCATATCAAATAGGATAGACAAACCAGTCATTTCATATCAAATAGGATAGACAAACCAGTCATTTCATATCATATAGGATAGACAAACCATCAGTCATTTCATATCAAATAGGATAGACAAACCAGTCCTTTTATATCAAATAGGATAGACAAACCAGTCATTTCATATCAAATAGGATAGACAAACCATCAGTCATTTCATATCAAAAGATAGGATGGATAAACATAGTATTTCATATCAGAAGATAGGAGAGACAAAGCAGCCATTTCATATCAAAAGATTGGATGGATAAACCATCAGTCATTTATGCCATAATTGGTGTGATCTTAGTGTTTCCTTACTGACAGTGTACATTATTCCCTCATTATAATTCAATCCATGATAGCCACAGCGTACTCCATTATAGTGAGACTGCCTACATTTTACACTTACATTATAAAATAGGATCCATGGTCACAGACCTTCCTTATAACAGGAAGGGCAATAAAAAGAATGACATTATAGTGAGGAAAACTGAGGTTTTATTGCTATTGTTAAAGAAAGAAAAAGATTTCATAGTCTTACAACAAGACCTAAAATAAAAAACCTTCTCACCTCCTGTGATGGCGTGGACAAAGCTCCTATTAAATTTGCCACAATGGGTTTGATCTTTGGGTTCTCCTTATCCAGATGCTTTGCCAATGATCCCATGAGAATTACAATACTTTGTCGGACAGCATCATTAGTAGCTGTTTCTGGGGCTCTTGTAAGAAATTCATCAAAGATTGGGAGAAATGCTTCAAGGTTGTCCTAGAAGGAAAAAGAATACTGTACTAACTGTACGAATAAAACTAATACAAATGCAGATACTGTACTAATTGTACGAATAAAACCGATACAAATGCAGATACTGTACTAACTGTACGAATAAAACCGATACAAATGCAGATACTGTACTAACTGTGTGAATAAAACTGATACAAATGTTGATACTGGACTAACTGTACGAATAAAACTGATACAAATGCAGAAACTTATAGAAACTGACATGCCTCTTGTAACGAAACATTGTCAATACAGCAACAATAAGCGAGTTAAGTCTCAAAGAGCTGCCCGACATCTTAAGCATCTACCCCAAAATGGAATTTAGATGGAATCAGTAGCAAGCATACCTTGCTTTGTCCCATACAAGCATCCAGTCAACACCCACACTAACCATTCAACCAACCAGGCAGCCATCCTTACTGATGAGAGAGAACCATCCTAAACATCAAGTTGGTCATTTTTTCATTATATTAATGCAAAAGCCTTTCTGGGTTTGTTAGATTCAAAAGGTTGCATTTCCTAACTGTATATTTAATTTATACTGTGCACTTGACATCTGTCATAATTGTAACTGAGTGTTTGTAAGATTTTATCTAAGCTTTGTATGATAGATATCTGTGTTTATACACATTAAGGTTTAACTTTTTATCTCTGTTAAATTTTTGAAAAATTTTTAAAAATCTTTTCTTTTTTTTTCTGCTTATCATCACTTCTAAAAAACCTTGATGCCAATATTTCCTTCAATTTGGAAGACATTTGTTGAAAAATGATTGAAAAAGGAATTTTATGCAACCCTGTACAATATAACTGCTGGATATTTGGATCTGTGTAGGAAACATTCCGATCTTTCATTTTTCCAAAGAGAAGGGTGATGTATGTTGTTTGCCCCATAAGAAAAACATGTTCAAAAGGAAATGCTTTACATGCCGGATATGCATATCTGTGACTGCATATAATAGTCTAGTTGTAAGTAGGCCTGAATATGCCTTCTGTCAAGATCAATGAAACTGTATCACTTACCTTCCCATGATCATTTATGGCTGCCAATGCTGCCTCTCTCATGTGTGTTCGGACCTCAGCATTGCGGTCCCCAAGACCCTTAGGGATGTAGAAATGGAATAGGGGCAGAAGCTGCTCCTGTGGCAGTACTGAGGAAATCTTCCCCAGAGCCAGTGCAATGCCACTTCTAGCTTCCCACATATCCAGAGGAACATCTGATATAACTCGGCCAAACTCATCAAGCAGTGGTGGTGGGAGCTGTAAGAACATTCAAAAATCCATCAGGAACTCATTTCTGCAGGACAGAATCATTAATTTAAGGACAACAGAAAATATTGTTTTATTTTTTGTATGAAGAATTCATTTTTAAATAAGATTCTATGCTGAGAAATAATCTCTTTCTAAAAAAATGACATTTTTTGATCTTCTGATTACTTTGTGGTGCACATATAATTGGTTTTAAAGTTGATAACATGAATACAACAGAAGTTAAGGTCCATCACTTGTCAAATGCTAAAGGATTCATTTTTTTAAAATTGTATATTTGTAAGTATACAATGGTCCAAGATCACAGAACAAATTCACAGACTGGGGTGCATTTTCTTGCACTTTTATTAGCTCAGGTTTTATCCCAAATAAATAGTCACTACACAGAAATGCATGGAAAAAAGCATTATTGCCTATAAAAAAAAGCTAAATGAATTTCATCAAATTTGTACAGCTTGCAGACTGACTGATATCCAATGCATAAAGAAATGGGAATACTTCTGAGTGCATTGTTTTAATATAATAAAATTATTGAGATCACTTGATTTTTCATGGCAGAGAGTCAGTGTAGCCGATTTCTTGCAGGTTAAAATTTCCAGGCCTTATATTTTTCACAAAACTGTTAATGCAATTTTAAAAGTGTACTACAATTTTTCATTTTACAATCTCTTCTAGAGCTCATGACTCTATCATAAACCTAGGTAAAAGATGACTGTTTGAAAAAGACACTACACGATTATCATGTCCTCTTCATCTGCATGGTAAGCAGCAATTTTACAATATCGAGCTACCTAAATGTTACCCGGCTGAATTTTTTAATGGCAATCTTACAATACCAAAATAATTTGAGCACACCTAGTGTCCAGCTGATCCTTAAGAACAGCCAAACAACTTTAATGAGTTGACATCAAAGAATAGATATCCTGAGCAAGAGTCACTAAAGGACTGGGATCTTGGGATAAACATACAAATCATTTCCTCAGAACTATTTTTATAGGAAAATACAAATTCCAACATTTGTATTGTAAAACATCGAAAAAACTTTTCTTGAACATATAAAGTACATGGTATAGCAATGATTCATTAAGATAGAATAAAAACATGTTATATCTGTTCAAGCCAAACTCAAATTTAATCAACAATAAGTACAGTACAATATTAGTTTGTGTACAACTGCAAATGTATATCTAGTCCTGCCATGTAGCAATGCATTGACAGATTAGGCTCAATGCTATCTATTCTTCACATGATCTGAAGCTCACACAATACTTCATTGCCCAAAACCATACCCTATACCAATCACAGGTAGATAAACTTCATACAGAAGAAATTAGAATACATACTATATATACTGTCATACAAGTCAGATCTTACTAATGATAGTGCAGATCTGATCTGCTGTCACATAATGCTGTGCTGTGACTCAGCTGGGTCTATAGTTCTTTTTATGATGTGTGTGTGTGTGACTTGGTGTTTTTAATGTAGCTTTAACAATTTTTCAGTCATTATCACTATGTCTGCAGTGTGGCAGTTTATAGTGATCTCTAGCACTGAGGCAATCATGGCGCAGACATGTGGCATCATGTACCACCTAGTCACATTATTCTTACACCAGGCCGACCAGTCTTAACACTAACCTCTTAATGCTGAGCACCAAGCAATGCAGCTGCAAGTACCATTTTTATAAATCTTTGATATTATTTGGCCAGGGTTCGAACCTGCAACCTCTCATCCAAGGTGGATGCTTCCTTTTAAGACTAATCAGTATAACAAACAACACAGACCAAGAAAGGTCATCACATAGATCAGTTATCTATGCTGTTTACATTTAAATCCAATCTGTACACCAATATATACAGAATACAAAACCTACCACAGATTTCTCATCATACTTGGCCAGTAATTGCTGTATGGTTGTCACGACATATTCATCATTGAATCTGAGGGCTTCAGCCAAACCATCAGCTGCAGCTTTGCGTACTACTTCTACTGGATGGACTATATCATCAGCAAGAGGGGAACAAAGATCTTCACATGGTTCTTCAAGATTTAGAGAACTTAGCAGGCTGCAACAGAGAGGGATTAAATAAAACCCAGGATTAAAAGTCTCATTATCAAAGAAGTTACATAATGTTTTAAATACTCCAAGTTCAGGCATTCAACTTTTCAAAAGGTTTTTCTACTGTGAAATGGCCATCATGTATTCTCTGTACATCAAAAATTTGTCATCTAAATGAGTGTGTGTGTGCATAATTCCTTCTCATGGTGTGTGTGTGTGTGTCTGTCTGTATGTGTGAGAAACATTCAAAGAAAAAAAACAAGCACAAACAGAATATGTATTTACACAATGTTTTGTTATAATGAAACCCAAATCATAAAAAATATACTAACATATCCTAAATGAGTCCCTCAATGGTACTGATGTGCTACATGTCCAAGCAATGAGTTTCTTTTTTGTAACTGCTGAGTGTGGAAACCATCTCTAATATTCTGGAGCAATAATAACATTTTCAAAATGGCTGCTGTGATGGCCAAATTGGATGTCAGACTGGCACTATTTTTATTAAGGTTCAACTAAACATCATTAGAAGTCTTTTGGTGAAACCCAATATCAACAAGACCATCAATTTAGAAGGTGTAACAAAAACAAGATTTTCTAGATGGCCATATTGGATATTAGATCCAAATCTTTTTCATTTAGGACCGATGAAAGGTAATAAGAAGTCTTCTGGTAAAACCTGATGGTGATATGACTTCATTTAACAAGGAATAGCAATAGCAAGATTTTCAAAATGGATGCTATGGCAGACACATTCAAAGTCTGATTAACACCATTTTCATTCTGGACCAATACAACATCACAAGTCTCTTGGTTAAAACCCATGTTGATATTATCATCCGTTCTGGAGTATTAGGACCAACCAAACTTTACAAGAAATTGTCTACTGAAACCCAGCGTCAATATGACTTTCTGTTGAGGACAACCGGTGACCATATTTACCAGATGTCTACAGCTAGAGCCATACTGGAGGTCAGATGTCTACAACTACAGCCATACTGGAGGTCAGATTGATACCATTTTCACTTGGAACCAACCAGTCACCAAAAGCAGTGTGGTGAAAACCCGATGTCAATAAGACATTCCAAGCTGGAGGAGTAGCAATCAAACTATTTTCTAGTGGACTATATTGGAAGTCACATTGATACCAATGTTATTTAGGCCTAACTACACATTACAAGAAGTCATTAAGTGATAACCCCATTTAATAATGAGATTTGAAAAAAGGCCATAGTGGTGGTCATAAAAGATGCTGGAGCAGCACCATTTTCATTTAGGACCAACTAAATCTTGAGATGAATGTACAATCCTTGGTAGTTTAGGGGGATGAGTGATAGAGAAATTTTGTAATCAGTCCAATTTGGGCAGATTGATAATTGATAACAGGGTATCCCTTAAGCTCTTCTGGTTCAAAACCAATAGAGCTAAAAGGCAGAAAACTCTAAACTTGGAACTATTTACACTGCTGCAAGTACAATATTTCATTTTATCAAGCAGACTATTCTGTTACAGCTTGCCCACAAGTGACCCAGCTTTTAACTGCTTGAAACAAGGGAATTATACCAAAATACGACTACCAAAACCTTCATTCTGGACAACATCTAATGTACAGTTCTAGTCCATATATAAAAGATAACACATGTCTAAAATAAAGAATGAGATTAAAAAAATAGGAACATAGTGCAGAACTGTTCAAGGCTTCTATTCTTCTGGATTCAAGCCACCTGGCTGTGGAATTCCGAGTTGGCAAATCCAAAATGTTTCTTTTCCTCTCCAAGTTTTGATGTTCAAGTTTACATCTGAAGCTAATCCAGCCAAGATGATGCAGAGTTCTTAAATTTTCTGTATTTTCCATCATACATCACTTTAAGATATTGCAAAACATACAGCTGTATGTAACACATAGCAATGAAACATTAAATCTCAACACTATATACACCCACCTATCCAATGACCTCTTCAACACTACACACATATATTAAATTCAAGAATATAATCCTAACACAAACTTGCTTCATTTTCAGCAATCACACAAAGACCATGAATTGCATTAATTCTGCAATATTAACAAAATCTTTACAACACTTATGGGGCTGTAAATCTTCAAATCATGAAGTGCCTTAAACTACAACATCCCTGTATTATTATGCGACACAGTATCAAGTTCTGATGTTGTTAAATATTAAGGTTTGGTATGATGCAATTCTCCATGTAGCAGAGGGTATATTTAAATTCATAGATACTATTGCAAAAATATTATATTGCAAAATATAACCTACAAACCACACCATCATATATGTAAAAACACCTCTGACCACTAACATGAGACTTTATTAAAAATCTTGTCATTAAGAATGTTACTGTCAAAGTCTGACACAGCTAAAAAATTGCATACCCAATAAAAAAATATGTACCTTTCACACTTTCTGTTTACACAATAGAAAGTAAAAAAAACCCTACAAAATATTATTTCCATTAAAGAATCTCCATATACTAAACCTTTTGGCGTGTTTCTTTACATCCTCTTCGGGATCAAAAGAAGCTACCCAAACTCTCTGGGCAATTTTCAGACCTAGTTCATAATTGTCATCAATATTCGGCAAGACATTAGACATACACTGCAGGGCCTGCAAAAGATTTATATAAGCTATGAATACAATGTATTCTTCTATGTCACATACTGTTATATTGACACAATGCTATACTTGATATCTGTATGACATTAAATAACCAAAGTCAAGCTCTGCCACTATGACCTCTGACACTAAAATCGGACCACAATACCAAGGGTAAATACCACATGGTATGGAAAACTGTCTTTAAAATATGATGCCCCCAGAGTCTGGAATGGCCTGCCCATCCAAGTGAGGACAATCCCTAACTTGAAAAAGATCTTAAAGCTGCAAAGTTAAATTATGTAGGAACATTTACATGTATGATTTTTATTGCATCCAAACAGAAAGTAATCACAAACACAAATCCTGAAAGCATCATCAAGAACATGAAATTATAACTGCACTTCTGCAGTAAGTTGACTTTTGGCAATGACAGTAAAAATTATCATTACTAAACTCCAGCTTACACAATACACAACGATTCTACAAGTGTATTTAAAAACTAGAGATATATTCTGGCACTACAATATATCTCTTACCATATTTAATGTATTTAGAAACTATGTACCTTTTACTGCTATAATAACACACACACACACACACACAATTTTCATGTCTGACATTCTTTCATTCATTCTTAAAAATCTTCATGCTTCTTAAAATTTTCTCATTTTTGTTTTACTTTTATTGTTTTACTTACCTGCAGTGCAGACTCTCTACATCCTGTGCAGGAAGACATTATTGCCTCGAGGAGTACATTAATTTCTTCACCTGAGGCAGTGGCACATCCCTCCTCACCACTCAAACACTTTGCCACCTCAATTAGGGCAAAGTGTGCATGCTGCTGGAGGTTTGTCAGAGACACTCCTATCACATTTATCAGCAACTGTATCATCTCTCTGCATGGTAGCAAGCTTGGGTCAGTCTGCTAATGATGAAAACAGTTATGAATAACTCTTTCTATTAAAACCATTGCAATATCTCTTCATCAGCCATCCAATGGAAAGGCCTTGAGTGGCAGTTTTAGGGAGGTAAGATTATGAGCAGAAAATAAGAGCTTGAAAAATAGGACACTGCCAGAATATGAGAGCTAAGGAAGGTGAATAAAAAACACATCAACACTCTAAACCACATAAGAATATTAGAATTGCATATAAAAATGTGCTTGACCATATTAAGCTTTTCCAGTCATTTCTGACATGATTTCTAGCTTGACATAATCTATAGAAAATGAATCAAAGAAATCAATCAGCAATCTAAATGAGTAATTTAGTGAACTAGATGGGCTAATAGAGTGTCCACTGGACACACACTTTACGCTTATCTTTTATGTCATGAATCTTTTTTAAAAAACATTTTTAACTTTATTTTTATCTTGTTCAACCGTATGTTTATGTTTATTTGGAAGCATTTATCTTTCTAAAGTTTTCAGGGGTTTTTTTTGTTTTGCACATCTTTATCATCACATTTTAGAATTAAGCTTTCCACTGCCAGTATTGAGATGATATGCCATTGAACATTCATATATCCATGCATGCATGCACACACACACACACACACACACACACACACACACACAAAAACATTTATCAGTTTCTGGCATAAATTATTCTGACAAAATCCATTAATTCTGGTGTTCCCAGATATTCAATATTTTACTATAGCAGTGCTCTGCTTCTTCTGTGTAGAGCAATTTTACTGCAGAAGTACCCTACTTCTTGTGCAACAGTAAAGCAATTTCAAGGTGTATAAATGAATGTCTATGTAAATTATGCCATTGTACAGAAAGAGCATTTAATAAAACCATTCTGACAAAAATAATAAGTGATTTAATCTGACATAATGGCATAATACTAGACAAAATGCATTTTTATATATTAAAATTTAAAGCAAAGTCACTATGTCAAAGAAATAAAACAAATTTTTCCATCCAAAATCTCTAAACATAAAACAAACTACTAGGTAATCTCATTTTCACACAGAAAGTGTCATGAATCAAACAGACAGTTTCATGCAAAATACAGAAATATTCATATTAGAAAAATGGACACAAAAACTAAACTTAGAAAATCTCTCTGGTCTACTTCATTCAGCTTCAAGTTGCTATTACTTGGTGATCATGTACAATTAAATAAAGCAATTAACTTTTCATTATCATTTTGATCTTTTAAGCCTACTAATCTTAGCTTGCCAAGGTTCCAATATCATAATCCTATCTACACCTTTGGCATAATGAATAGATATTTCTGAGCTTTGAGTCTGTGAATTTCATTGGAGGCGGCAGCAAGCCAGCACATCCAATCAAAATAAAGTTTTTCAAATCTGAACACTGTTCATACATGATCAAGATAAGGAGAGCACAAAACTTGAATGGACCAAAAATAATAAACAATTTCCCAGTGTCCATCTGCATTTGCACAAATACTATTCATTCAAATACACCTGTAATGGCTTCGTTCTGGTACACAATGACACATTTGATGTTAAACTTCCAAAGTATCTTTTTTAGGTCAATTTCCCCTACCATTTTCAGCCTTGGTGTCTACTCTTGTTTGATTAATGATGTATAAACACATGTATTAATAGTCTGGCTACATCAACACCTCCTTTATCATGACCAATAAAAAATAAACAGGTCTCAAATAACATCTGGCATGCATGTAACATGTTGCATCACTTACATTAGCTTGAAGAACCACACAGTGATACATGTATGTAGAACCACACAGTGACACACAGTGGCTCTGAGCTTTAGTAACTCATCAAGCATTCAAAGGTTTTACCTCAAATTTATATACCTTTATTTAAAGTAATGTCTCTACAATTTATATACCTTTATTTAAAGTAATATGTCTCTACAATTTAAAACATTTTGTGCAATTAAGAAAGAATTTATTTTTTGGATATTATAACTTGTGGAGGAAGAACCCTGGAAAACCCCAGGAAGAACTATCGATCCACAAGAAGCTACTGGCAAGCTATCTTATGCCGAGACAGAGACTCGAACCCACAGGTTAATGTTCAATATACTCTAAAATACACTATTCCTCTAAGAAATCAAACAATGGACGGCATTGCCTTTACTGTATCATGAAATTAACAAGTTTAATCAACTCCGACTTACCACTCGACTAGAGCTGTCTTCCTCTTTTCTGACTTGTGCATGAGTCATGATCATAAACAAAGCTCTTTTCATAATATTCTCATCTCTTCCTACCAACTCTCCACAGTTAATCAACACACAGTTTAATAGATAGAAACAGAAAGTGAAAGTAGACACAGGAAGTGCTCTTGTTTCTATTTCCCCCTCAGCAGATGGTATCACTGTTTTTGTGTACAGTAAATTCACTGCACGAATTGTTTGTTGCATCTGTGGCTCTTCACTCCATTCTGGGTACAGTGCACATGCTGGCTGAAGAAGTCGAAGTGTGGCATGACTGACTAGATTACCTGCATTCAAAAGAGTGAAAGGGTCACATGAAGGCTATTCCATTTCCATTAACAGTCTGATCTCCTTATTCTAATAAAATATTTTAAGTTCAAGCTAGAAATATGCCCACTCAACATGGATGCCACACATTTCTTGAAGACTTACTTAAATGAAAATTTTTTGCTAAGGTGTCATGGATGTTCAAACATGCTGTCAAATTTGATCTAAATGTGATGGGCAGGCAGACATGTCAAATTTGACTAAGGTGTGATGGATGTGAAGACATGGTGAAATTCAACCAAACATGTGATGGGATATATAGACGTGTAGTCAAATTAGATCAGGCTGTAATGGGTGTGGGCACATATGGTCAAATACGACCAAGGTGTGATGGATCTGCAGAAATGTGGTCAAATTTTACCTAAGCATGATTGATATTCAGACATCAAGTAACATGGCAAGATGGACAGACAATGGTAACTACATGCCCTACCATTGTCATGATAGTGCATACAAACTGGGAATAATTTACCAAAATTCCTTCAAAATCTTCGAGTTAGTCCAGCTGGTTTAAACTTATATTTTTTCCATGAATATGGTTGTCAGATTATCTAAACTATGATGTACTTTGTCATAGATATAAAGCCACTATATTTCCTAAGAAATGAAAATAATGTCAATTTCTCACACTTTTAACTAATTAATCTTTTGTTCAACCTTCATTGGAGATAAATTTACATGTTAATTCATGATGTAAGCATATATCAGAATTTGTAAAATTCAGTGGTAAGATGGGCAAAATATATGACTGAAATCACATTACTATCATTGTATTTACAAAAAAAAACTTTTACTGAATCATTCATCAAATTTTTAAATTTATAAAGCAGAACAATTGATATATTTTTAAATTGGGTATGATTCAGTGCTTTTGTTGGTGAGAAAAACTTTGGATTTGTGGTCAATTTAAAGCTGCCTAAAGGAAAGTGAAGGTTCTCCCACCCTTATGCTGTGGTGATCTAGTCACACCAGATCCTAATAGATTTTGTTATCCTTATAACTCATTAAAACAAAAGATCTGGGTTGTTGTGTTAATTGAACTGACTGGGCTTCACCAGTGTAAGGTTTATATACCCCTTAAAAATTTATGACTCAGTGCATCTTTGAACATTGATGCATCAATGTCACAGGAATAAAATCAAAATACCATGAAGTGTCATATGGATTAAACATCTTATCAACCATGTCAGCTTAAATGGGTTATGAAATAAATTTTTCAATAGTTTAATCATTTTATATTTCTTTTACACTGCTGCCCCAATAATTTCAATGAAACATTCATTGACACATCACATCCAAATCCATTGTAATGTAAATCCACTTGGAACAACAATATTCCTGACACCTCACTCCAAATAATTAAGATAAAATGGATATGCGATGATATGGATAAAAATTACAGCAGATCTGTCCATCATTTCAAAAAAGTGTATCAATCCAATATTTACTAGTGTTCCCTCACTTAACGCAGGTGTTCCATTTCAGGCCCACCTGAGATAGTTGAATTTCTGCAAAGTAGGGACGCTATACTTATTTTAAAAAACTTCTACCTAAATGTTCATAAAAATGTTTTAAACTAAAACTTTACAATCTCACATCGGCAAGTAGCATCTCAAATGGGCACAAGTACTACATTTAATTTTTGGTGTGTATTCATCTGCCGAATAAATATGCTGTTTACTGTAAATGGTAATTTTTTTTATTTATAATATTCTTTTAATATTTTTTGAAAACCTGCAAAACAGTGAGTCCGCAATAAACGAACCGCGAAGTAGCGGGGAAACACTGTACATCTATTTCTTCCAAATAAGATAATTTATTTTATGCCAAAACAAATTTTCCAAGGTAAATAATTTGGGAATCCACTTCAGCAGAATGAGTGAAATATTTTTTCAGTGCTGTCACAAGACTTTGAGAACATTAAGACTAAGAGATTTAGCAATGTATAGATACTTGTTTGGTCCAGTGGTAAGTATAGCTCACCTCACATGCTGAAAAACTTAGTCCAGATCCCACAATGTGTAAACTATATTTTATTCCAATTTTTTCATGTCTTGTATTACTATGAATTATGATGGAAAATCCTGTTACAACTGATATTTTCTGTTGTAACACAAAACAAGACTAAACATAAAATAGTAAAGTCCTAATATTATCACACAGTAAGAACTCTGCTACTTCAGTCACACACATCGCTAGCCATTAAGTTTGAGCATCAACTAAAAAGAAAATTTGCTTGCTATGAGTGAATAATGGATATATTTCATCTCATGGGTGACAAGACTCGAGTAGTTACACCCACTCAAAGCAATATATCCATTATTCACTCATTTCAAGCAAATATCCTCTGTTTAAATTAAACAGTTCACTCATTTTACAAATCTTCCAACCTTTCTTTGCATTTATGTTATAAATATGACAATCAGCAAGGAAAAAAGAAAATTTAATAACCCTACAAATATTACAATTATTTACCTAGTGCTGAATCTGAGAAAGATGAGATTCCCAATTTCACAAAAACTTCCTCGACTCTTGGAGCAGCAAGAGGTGATTTGAGTAATGGCACAAGGAGTCTACAGAGCTCGGTCATGTGATCTCCCATGCCCCCTGGATTCCCTTTAATGGCACACTGGAGAAGCAGGCACCCACAGCGCAGACACGAGTCCAGCTAGAATAGAATAAACAGGTTTGTTTGTGAATTGAAGCCCACAATTTAAAGGGCTGTACATTTAATATTAACCGAGTCAAAAGAATTACTCATTGAGACACCAAAAATTTTTTTTACGGTGAAATCACCAGTGTAATTAGAGGCTGTAGCCATAGTTAACAGAGTAAAATCAATTAGTAACCCATTCAAATTATTCTTCCAAAAATCAGTTTTGTTCAGTGAAACATGCTTTTCTCAAAAATAATTAGCTAATCCTACTATACTAAAAGTACACTTGCAATATTCCAAATCCAGCCCCCAGTAACAAGCTAAAAAAAAACGTCAGCCATATCTTTTAACTCATTTTTGTGACAGAAGTGCTTTGGGGAGGGAGTGATGCTCCATCAATATCATGTATTTATGGGAGAGTGACAGCTTTAATGTGAAGTTGTTTGCATTTGTAATATACACAGTGGAGAAAATGTTGGCATACCTTTATGCTACTTTAAAGTCCTGTGACTGAAATTTCTCTGGATATTTTGCCAGCAGAAATTTACATGATTTAAGCACATGGCTAACCAAAATGACTGGTCCATGTGCTCAAAAGATCAGCCTGAATTAGACCCTAAGAAAGATGAGCATAAGTAGTAACTGGTGATTAATGGGATGTGGGCACCAATCCCAACATGCAAGGGGTAACCACTCTCATCTAACCTCCACGTTTGCAAGCAGATAAGTTTAAAGCACTTCTGTTGCTCAAACAAGCCAATTAATGTTCTTCTAGCTTGGGAGAATTAAATTTACAAGGAAGTAGAAGCACTCCCAACATATCATAAATGGACAAAGTATCTAAAGAAGATGTATGCAAGCAAAACATTTCATAGATCAGTTAAAATCACTTCATCAAGCAATATTATGGATAGGACAATAGGACAAGTTCCCAGAAGAAATTTGTTTATGTTTCAATAAATAACAGTGTATGTTTAACTATATTAAATCATGATAATATCAATGACTATTAACTTGAGATATTATCTAATGGCTACAATTTGCTCTGATGTGCTGTACACAGAGGAACTTATTTTGGAAAATCAAAGTTAGGGGAGATGACTCTTGTAAATGATGATGTGGAGCATTATAAAACCAACTCTTTTAGAGACTCAACAAATACCACATGTAATGATACACATGCTTCAGAATGACTGTAACTCTGTCCTAATGGAGTTTCTAAAACAAGATTTATAAAAGCTATATCCTGCTCACATCAAAACTGACTCAAAATACATTGACTGGTTCTTGACCTGTGCTGATTACAAGCAAAATCACTTGTAAAGATACAAATTTCATTCACAAGGTCCATAACTCCATCTAAAATGATGTAAACCAGATAAAACCCACATATAAGACTTGTCTAAGTTTAAGAGTCAATATTCTTAATAAAAACCATGATAATATGTTAAATAATTCTTCAAGTTTCCTTGTCAGGACAATGGAACAGCTCTTGAATAATCCTTGAGCTACAATCAACATTTCCAGTTTCCATATCAAGACAAGGGCAACAACTCTTAAAACAACTCTTGAGCTACAATCAATATGTGAATATTCCATGTCAAGACAAGGGCAACAACTCTTGAATAATTCTTGAGCTACAATCAATATGTCAAGTTTCTATATTTAGATAAGGGCAACAACTCTGTAATGGACAGCAATAGGCTAAACCAGCAAGTCTGTGAGACAATGTTATTTCCAAGCTGCATTAGAATATCTTGAATGATTTTAGAGTTATGCCAGTTTGAACCAACATTCCAAGTGAAGATATTAGTGTCAAGGGCAAACTATTCAAAATGGAGCTGATGAAACACAAAACACAGATGGAACAGCATGATCTGAGACAACATACAAACTAAATTTCATCAGAAAATATGTTGAATGGCTCCTAAGCAATGCTAAGCCTGGTTTACAAGTGTCTGCATTAGTGGAGGATTTCAAACTGATGGAGAATGGGCATTACCTCTATTAAACCTGGACCTGAAAAGACTGACAGGTACATCTACATGTAACAGAAAATTCACCACCATATGGCATGTGAACAGATGGAATGATAAACAGGGTATCTGCATCTTGATCTGAGGTCTATTTATGCAATTTTATTGTCAAATACCGTATTTACTGTATATGTTGGGATACTATAAATTATTTTTTGAAGCAATTTTATTGTCTACTGTATGTTCTGGAATGCAACATGTTTTTCAAGTCGTAAGTTATGGAACACCATTAAAATCATTCAAAAATTACATTTCAAAAATGAACTCAAACGTAAATTTTAATAAGGACTTTCAAAAAAATGCTTTGAGTGTTGTTTGTTTACACTTTTCTTCCTAGATGCAAATTTGCTTAGAACAAAGAACTTGGGTAAGAATGAATCACTTGTGTATATGAGAATGAGTTCCAACTTTTTCTGTTCAATGTATGCTTCAGCAAAGTTTTTTTATTACATGCCAAGGTTTTTTTGCCGTTCATGCTCATTACACAACTTATTTTGGCAAAATAATTATTGATGAGCACATTAGAAACTACACATTGCAATTACATAAAAAAATATTTAGTGAGAGAGAGAAAGAGAGAGATACATAAAAATATATTCAGTGAGAGAGAGAAAGAGGGACAGGGAGAGACAAAGAGAGATACCAATAAACAGATAGTGGAGGTACAGAGTGATTGATAATCATGCAAATTACGAAACCGAACATCTTTTATTTACACAGCAGTGATATCTGACATAATCTAAGTACTGCTGAACAAACTTGAATACCGCTAATATATTTAATTTAAATCCTACAATCTGTCCACATTCTTAATTGCCCACTCAGCCTCCTCAGACTAAATCCATCAAATACGTCAACTTCACTGTTGCTGCCATTTGTATCACATTCAGTATCTCTTATGATATTGTCCTCACATCTATTCAAGTTATTATTAATACCACAAACTTTAAATGATTTTCGGATCAGATCTGGCTTGTCCCAAACTGATTTGACTGCTTTCAAAATCCAGTCCACAACTGTTTGTCTGCACTCTTAATATGAGACTTCTTGTCATTTTCCTTGGAAAGGCCCTCTTGTGCTTATGAATAAAATTTTTCTTGCTTTTCCTCATGTCGGACTTAGCCCATTTATTTACACTGACATCTAGTGTTTCTAGTTTGGAATTGCATCCACCTGGAATAACTGCATACACTGTGTTACCCCTTCTCAAAGCCTGCATCTGTAATATGCGCCCGGAATGAATCAATCACTAAAAGCGATTGTTCCTTTCTATTATACTTGAGATATGTCTTTAATCCACTGTAGTATCACCTCCTCATCAACCCAACCATTCTCCTGCACACGTACAATCAATCCTTTTGGTGCCTGAATATCTTTTAGCTCCCTCACACCATGAAAAATTATCAGTCAACACATCTCCTACTGCAGAAACTGCAAGTACTAAGGTTAGATGCTTTTTATCCGCACCAGTTGTACAAATTCTCACACTTTTAACACCTTTCTTATCGAAAGTTTGTCTGGGAATGAGATCAAAGTAGATAAGAGTTTCATCAATTTTAATTATCATCTTTTCTTTGAAATTGTCTTCTTTTCTTCTTGCCTTTACAAATTTGTGGAATAATTTTTTCTTCCAAATCTTCTGGGAAATGCTGGGCCATTATTGTCCATGAATGAAGCACTAGGTTGTGTTACTTAAAAAAACCTGTTGCCCAGTTTCTACTGGCTTTGAAACTCAATTTCTAGACATTCAGTCAACACTAATTCCTTGGCATAAGTGGATATAGTGTCCACACTAACAGTGATCTGCAAATCATACTGGAACCCACTTTGCAATTTTTCCATCTAATTCATTGCCATATGATACTGGTCTCCCACTCTTTGATAAATGTCCCTATTCATTCAGCTGCTGAGAAAAATCTATTTTTGACCAATCTACAATGGTTGATTTGGGGATTTTGAAATGACTTGCTGTTACTCGAATTCCATGCAATTTGGAGAAATTTACAACTTCCTCCTTTTGCTTTAATGTCATCGCCTGTCATCAACATTTTCATATGCATCATCTTTCTCATGACTGGGGTCTCCAATTTTATGGGGTTTCTTGCAGCTGATTCATTTTCTTTTATACCACACTCCTCCTCTCTCGCACGCTTTTTCGGTCGCCCTACGGGTCTCTTAGGTGAAGCTTTAGGCAAAGCATTTTCTTTCTATGCACAAGAAAAGACCTCTTCACAACTTGAGTATTGCACTACAAACATACCCATAATAGCGGAGCTCTATAATGTGGTTGATTTTGTTTAATTTTTATTCCCCTTTATATATGCTATGTATGCGATAATAATGACTACAAGGAATCACTTTTTGTTTAAATTTGTGAGAAGTTATCCTTTCAAAGTGTTCCATTGTGTCTATTTATTTTCAAAAACCCAGTGAAAACCAGTAGAAAGAAATCAAAGTTAGCTTCCCCATGTATAGTTTTTTAAAAAATGATCTCCATGCTAAAAGGAATTCAAAGTATGCTCCTGGGGTCGTCTTGCTTTGTAATAAATAAATCTTTGTATCTGATATCCTACTGGTAAGTTCAAACAGTGAGTTTATAGCTGTTACAATGTGTTTATTCAACACCTGGACTTTCATTTGTTTGCCATCTGTAGTCATAATTGACACAAATAGGTAGGATATCAAGTTCTTCAATGTAAAAAGTATACACAGCATTAATTTGCTTTAATAATAATTTTTGTAAACCACGGAATAAAAAAGATTGTCATTTGTATCACAGTGAATAAATTTTGAATAATGATTTTTGTTTGTGAGATATTGTTATATTGTCACCTTGGATACAATACACCCTTGGTTATTTTGTACCTTACACCTTGTCACATAATAGCAGGCACTTACGAACAATGGGTTTGATAATTCTCACTCTCATTCATATGTGATTATGCTGGATCCAATTTTCATGCTCATAACATTCAAACCTTTGAAGACAACCAAACATGATTTGTTTCTCAATATTCATGTCAATGACCTAAGCATTGTGTTATTTGATGAAAGTGATAATGTTATGGATGCATGCCCCACTCATACAGAGTTCGTTGACATATTTTTCCTTTAATAAAATGCTAATGTTGACCAAAAACGTGAATAAATGATAACAGAACAAGGTTAGTTTCTTTCATTTTATTATCAAACAAGCATTTTATTTATCTATTTTTTTGTAACATGTGGTATGGCAGGGAGAGGGGGGGGCAAATTTAACACTATTTTATTTCCCAAGTCTTGGGACACATCATGTAGGTTAAATAAAATATTCAATGTAAGTTCTGGGACATAAAACGAAAATACTTTATTCCAACATATACAGTAAATATGGTATATTTTTTGCTACTTTGAAATCTTGTAGTTTTTAATTATTTCCTGATCATAAAAACAATAACCTCAAAATATTTTTGACAATATGCAAAATAAATGACATGTACCTTTCGAAGCCTATCTCTTATCTCCTTCTCTTTCTGAAGTTGGGCCTGAACCTGTTCCTCCTGTTTCTTGGTCAGTTTAGGGGCATCCTGAGCTGGTTTCCCCTTCTTCTGCTCCAGTTCCTATTATGCAACAAGTTTCAATTTATTTTGTAAGACAACATGAAATATTGATAGGCAATGTGGTCTTAGCAAGTTAATGACACCCACGTAAGAAACTATACATACACCAACCTCTAATACAATAACCCCAAGTCCCTCCCGGATTTTTATTCCAAGGTGCACTTTTCACCAGGAAAAAATTCTAAAAATCTACTTTTCTTTTGTACACATTTTTCCACATCTACGTTGGCTCTAACAATGGACAAAGTTGCAATGAACTTTAAAATGTTTTTAAAAACAGGCACTTTTGGCAATCAAAACAAAGTCCATAGCAGTCTGCTGATCTGCAATGCAAAGGACTTATGGCCACAAGTGCAACTTATTTTGAAGCTCGAATTATTGGCAAATGGAATTAATTTCTGAGGTACTAAACATGCAGAAAAACAATTTAACACTTGATGAAACAATAGTTTTATAAACATTGGAATTAAATTAACAAATGTATTAGATAATGAGTGAACATTAAAGTTAAATATCAACAAGATCCTGAATGGAATAATTCTACTGTGCTGCTCCTTTTGGGTGAACCAGATATTGTAATGTTTTTATAGGTTACCCGAATATTCCATGAAACATTTATTAATATTAATGTATGTGTCCAAAAAAAAGACAATAGTACAGTGCCAAAAATTGTGGCAAAATTATAAGTACATATAATTTTTTTTAAATTATTTGCCACTGCTACTGTATATACACACTTACAATTCAAATCTAACTGCAAACTACACAGACCCTGCTCTGCCATCTAAAAAGTGTCAGTATATCAGGGTCTGTTTTATTAGTTCAACTCTTTGCAGAGAATCAGATCTACTAGTCCATTATACAGCAGTAAATCTGGTTCTGCGATTTGCAGTGGGACTTTTCTTTCAAAATTTTCCTTTAACAAATGCTTTTGTGATACAAGTTTTTGGGGCCCTGGTTGGCCAAAAGGTCTAAGGCACTTGCCATTAAAGACCACTCACATCTCATCTCTGTTCACATGTGTTTGAGTCATGGCTCCACCAATCTGGTAATATGATAAAGCTTGTCAGCAGAGTATCATGGGTTGGTGGTTCTTCCTGAGATCTTCCCAGGCTCTTCCTCAACCAATATATACTGGTCGCCATGGCATTAACCCACCTTCTTCCCAAATCACAGATCATCATAAGTGCTTAGGTATAATGACACATAATTAGTGTTTCAGTCATCTAAATATACACGTCTTTAAGTTGTGGTTTGTCTACACAAAATTTTATCTGACCAAAAAATTGGAATCAAATAAAAGTGATCAAAATGGGTGTAATCCACATCAGAATGGTTGGAATCTCTGTAATTACTGTTGTACCCATATAGAATTAACTTTACTTAAGTTGTTAAAGTTAACCCAATTTTAAACGGAGAACAGCATCTACTGCAGAAAAACTTATTATATTTACTGAAATCCAATCCAAATAAATCATGCATTGTTTATCTCATACCATGCAAACTAGATCCTGCCTGCAGGAAATGTCTCAACATGAGAACATACTCAATCATGTTCATCTCATTCAAGCCCTGCTTGCAGGGAAAGGTTTAACTGGAGTAGATACTCAATTCAAACATTTATATCAACATTTAGACAGATTAAGGAACAGTTTCTTATTATTATAGTTTCACACCTCTTACAACTAATATACATGTTTTGTTATGCAGCTTGGAAATAGTAACATTTAATCATTTGAGCCAAGTATGTACTAGGATGATAATAAGTTCCTAATCTATAACCTATAATGTGTTCATGGAATACAGATGCCCCTCCCCCCACGATCCTGTGGAATGAACCTAAATATGACTCAACAGGATGAATAGCTGGATGGACTGATTAAAAGAGAAGGGTAAATCTATCTGCCCTTAGAGATTCATGATGTGGCAGACCCACCCACCAACCCATCCATCCCTCCCATCCCATCCCATCCCATCCCATCCATCCATCCATCCCAAAAACACAGACCACACTACAAGAGAAGGCGTGAGTTACCGATGGATCAAAAAGAAAAATCTGCTAGAAACTGCTAGGTTGGGGGATGGGGTGGAAACTGAGTTGTATAATGACTGAATCTTCATAATATAATCACATCAAGAATAATTATCAATAAAACACTTTTTCTGATGAAGTGAATTGTTAGTCTGTATAATTACATTTATTTTAAAAAATCCAACATCTGATAACTGGTTTAAACAACCAGCACAGGTACACAAAAACATTCATGCATTATGTCACTGCAATTTTGCTTTGTTGATTAGTCTGTTTCCTAGAGTGGTTTTTACAAGCATTGTGCAAAACAAGAAGTTTATGAAGTAGGAAAACAGGCTAATTGTTGATTCGCCACCAAACAACATTCCTTTTTATAAAAAAAGTGAAACATCTATTTCGTGAAACAACTGTCCAAGTCTAAATTCAATATTTTAATTGTTCTATTATAAAATATTGATGCCCTGATTTCATTTCAAGTAATAATGAAACCTCTTGTCATTCTACGTGAGATTCACAGAATTCTCTAAAACTTGTTTTTCCAACAATGTTCCATACCTGTGAAACAAAGCTTTTTATTTGTTGTTTGGATGTAATAAATTATATGACTTCTTATAAAAAGTTGATATTTTATAATGTTGATTAAAATTCCTGGTTCTATCTAACGTTTTCGATGATAAAATGAGCAATATTTCAATGTTTCCATAAAATAGCCCAAAATTTATCCCTATTTGTTGAACTTGGTAAGGTAAACTCTGATATATCGCTTATTTTATCATCGAAAATGGTAGACAGGACCTGCAAATTTTAATCAACATTATGAAATATCACCTTTAAAAAAAGTCATAAAATTTATTAAATTTTCTTTCCAAATAACATTCTTAGTACACCATAATTACCAATATTCTGGAAAATTTTGATCCATGAAAATGTCAATCATGCCTAGTGTAGACAGTGCTTTAACAAATAAACACCAATTAAATTATATTTTTTTTATCAATTTAAATTTGTGTTCTAGTTCTATCTTTTAGTTCCTTTTAAGTGTAATTATCATAAATGCAATATGTCCCCTTGTATTATATATAAAATGTGTCAATATACCGTAACAGCTATGCCTGCAAGCTTTTCTCTGAGAACCCAAAATACTAAACATATGAATCCGAAAACCAAACTAATCAACAAAACAAAAAGCAGTGAAATAATACACAAATGTTTCTGTGTTCAGTGTTGGTTGTTAAAAATGGTTGGACTTGTGTTATCGATCTTTCAGATGTTGGACTTTTCAAAAATAAATTTAATTTATACAGAATAATGAACTTCACAGGAAAAAGTGCTTTAATGACAGTTATTCTCTATGTGATAAAATGAGGATTCAGTCATTAAAGTCCTCCTCCCCCAAACCCCATAGTTCTCTGGATGTCTAGCGGATTTTTGTTAGGCCCCTCAGTAAATCGTGCCCTTACTTATAGTGCAGTCTATGTTTTTGGACCCCAATGTGCATGAGTTATCGTGGGAGAGGTGTATATATAAATGATGTAAATTGTAGAAGTTTTAACAACCTGTATTAACCATACCATTGACAACAGAAATGCTAACATAGGGTGGCTGTATAGATGAAAAGAAAAAAAAAATCCTGGACATGTCAGATGACTGAAGCAAACCATGGACAACAATGGTACAAAGTAAACTGTATAACCACTGCACTATTCACTGTCCTAGAAAATTGACTAGTAATTTGCAATCTGCAGTTAAGTCAATGGGCCTGGGGTAAAAGGCCACTGTAACCTGAAATATTTATCATTTTAATCCTTTTAAATACATAGTCAAAATGAGATTTTAGTTTTATATTTTGCATGAAATATTTTTCTAATGATCTAATGGTGGGGTGGGAAATAGGTTGGAAGGTATTTACATTAGTCATACTTGGGTGATAATGAGGAGACTAATGGAAATTCTGTATCTTGAAAAATTCCATTACAATATGACATATGGTAAACTCTTTGAAAAAAATTTCAGCATCTGCCACCAACCCACCATTTCTGGAATAGCGAGCATTCTATCATTTACATTAGAACAGATTTAATCTCAATAACTCCTTTTTCCTCCGTCCTCCCACACACACACACAAGACCTTACCTTCTTGAGCTCAATTTCTGCCATTTGTTCCTTGTAAGAATACAGCTTGTTCTCACGTCGAATGTTTTTATCATTCACAGCTGCAGATCTTCCCAAACTGGAAAAAATTTCCAAAGAGACTAAACATGAATCAGTAAAGAAAATGACTGTAATTTACAGCCAATAAAGAAAACGATAGAAATTACTACTCAACCATGGATATAGTTCCCTATTTGTTGGAGAGATGAACCTGATATATCCATTACTTTTTATTATTGCATTTGACTATGCTATATTCTGATTATCCATCAGATTGAGTAACTGCAATAATCTATTAACTGATGTTCTCAATCATATAACCAGTTAGGTCAAAGTGTTTAGTATAGGGATGGAAATGGGGAGGAGAGGATTCTCTAACACAGTTGTTCACCCATAGGTTGCAACACCAAACTGAGTCACCATGTTGTTTTGAGTGGGTTACCAAGATCAGCCTTAATAATTTGTATATTCCTGCCCACATGTTTACTCCGGGTCACTGTCCAAAAAGGTTATGAACCACTGCCTAACATGTTACCTAATCCACGACTTTTATTGTTCCTTTTGTTTATTACAACTTCAGCAGACAAGCTGATACATTACAAGCAGCAACTGGGAATGTGCATTTGAATCCCACACCGAACACCAACATTACACTGGAGTCTAATGATCATCAAGTATAATCTGTTACTTTACTGCTTCATGAGTACAAACAGGTACACAATCAATCAGTGATCAGAAAAAACCAGCCAGAAGATCAGCAGATTGAAGGGAGTGATGCTCCCAAACTCACACAAAGATTCAGTCATCTTCTATCTACATATAAATATGTAAATCTGTAAAGCTGCATTCTCTCCCAAAACCAACAATGGTCCTCTACATAAAAGGAAATCCCTTCGGCAATGAAAATTTGGCCTCAAAAAAAAAGAGGAGACATCTCACAAAAGGGTCAGCATGATTAAATAATATGCTATTTTAATATTAAGCAAAGTGAATTTATAAATGGGGTCACCCTTCTTGAGGGTGCCTTGCAAGTGGGTCACTAATGGATTTAATTAACATGTTTAGTCTAGTTTTGTTAAGCTTGAAACAATAAATAAACTGCTATTAATACCAAAATCAACCTTGCTCGTTGTGTAAATAATAATGCACTGGAAATCACTCTAGCTAATACATATTGAATAGCTACTGATCATTTTATCGATTTCATATTGTCGAAAATTATATTGCTGATTCTTTAGTTCAATGAACTCATTTAGCTGATGTTTATTTGGTTGACAATCATTTAGCTGCTGTCATTTTATTGCTATTACTTTTGCTGACATTTACTTAAACTAAAAAAATGATATTAAGTAAAAATCAAAAGATAACTATTCTTTCAGTTGCCAATATTAAGAGCTACAATTTTAAGTCAATTGATTTCAGATTGATTTAAAACACTTGTGTTCCTTAGTACTTTCAAGACTGGACTATTGCAACTCAATTATATCTGGTTCATCTCAATATCTACTACAGAAACTTAAAAAAGTTCAAAACACAGCTGCTCGGATCATCCTCAGACTACCATGATCAGAGAACGCCTCTCCCCTGCTCTGTACCCTACACTGGCTATCCATATGATACAGAATTAAACACAAAATCTGTTCTCTGTGCTATGTTTCACTGATGGGCATCCAGTCCAACATACCTATCCAACATCACCCATGTGTACACACCTGCAAGATATTTACACTCTTCTTCTGTCACTCATATTCTCATTATTCCCACTATGACAATGAAATCATATGGACAATGCTCTTTTGCAAGAACAGACTTAAAGACCTAATAATGTATCCTTAAACATTTACAGCATATTTTCTGTTTCTAATTTCGTGTTTTGTTTTTATTTTTGTAATTGTTTCATTACATATGATTTTTAAGTTTTGTCAAATGCTGCAAAGCGATTCAAGCTTCTAAAGATTAGGCACTATACAAAGTCCTCATTTTTATTATTATTATTATTATTTTTATTATTCTTCTTATTATTATTAAGATATGTATGCAAAATATAGTCAAGTTTAGAATGAAAGACTGTGTGCTATTCTTCATAAATACTGCTCAATGTTCTCAGAGTATTATCCATTCACCACTGTTGTTATTCAAGAATCCAATGCTTGATATTCTTCTTCTTCTTCTGTTCAGCAAGGAAAAAAAATCTTTTTAAATTTCAACTAATTCCATGTAAGTTATCATGCAGAAAACAATTTGCTAATGGCTGGAGACACAGATAACATCACTATAGGGATCTGTCAACTTCATCTAGCCAGACCACGATTAGAGTCCTAACAAGATTTCAAGCTATAAGAAATAAATGTTGCATAATACAATCTTGTCTTTCAGGTTTGTTCTTAAAACATCAAAACAAATGATTAATGGACAAAGTGAATCCTATTCTCATCCTGAAGTTCAAGAACAACATGGTTACATTACTCCACATATGAAACTGTATCAGTATATCAATACAGAGAGGAAAAACTTTGGAACATTTAGACATTTTTCCTAGTAAAGTTTTAAAAATCCATGCCAGTTTCAGGTTCTATGGAATCAAAAGTTACTGAGCTATGGATTGGTGTTCAAATTTATGCATAGAATATGGCTAATTGATGTAAATCAAATCTTGCAATGGTTATTATTCCATTTCCTATGATATTTGATTTACAAATAAACCACTTGTACATAAACTACCTGTTTCAAAAAAAAATTTCATATACTTATAGGAAGATTTTAATGTTTCTTGGACGAAGGACAGATTTAGACATATATTTTTTTTTCTTTTGTAAATATTTTTCTAACTTCTTACACAGGATTCATGAGCATATTTTTGTAAAGATATAACATTAATTCTTGTGTACAAGATACTTTTGAAAACTTTTTTTGTTGTAACCAGTCATCCCTATCTATACAAAATGATTTGAGTCCCAGCTAATTATTATTAGTTGTTGTGCAATGTAAAGAAGTGCCCTTAACTACAAGGCACGTCTCATTAAACCTAATACATGTTCTTTTTATCCTTTAACAGGATCCATTTAAGTAAGCTTAAAGAACATTCACATTTAATGACCAAACATCTGATCCTTAAATAATACCTGTAATAATGAAAGAATAATGAAAACAAAAACCAACCATCCAAGGCAGAAAATATTAAATTATTTACTGTTTTAGGGATAGGATGAAAAAAAGAAATTATATATATATATATATATATATATATATATATATATATATATATATATATATATATATATATATATATATATATATTGAAAATCAGGGTATGAACATCAAAGACTAGTTGAATATACAAAGTTGGTATTGATGGGTAGTGGTTCTCAGAAGTTGGTTCGCACCTTTCCAAAAATGTCTTGTCATAAAGCTGCCCATCTTCTGTGAGGAAAATACCATATTCATCTCTAGTGACCAGTAGTAGATTTTTGTCTGCAAGCAACTGTTTAACATGCTCTATCAAGGAAGGTAATACATACTCAGGTGCAATTCTTACCAGAGTCTCTAATGCATTCAAATCATTCTGCAAATACATGGCAATAAAGGAAGATTTACAAAATGTACATCATTAACATACAGTAAAACTTCAGAAAATATAGCTATATTCTTTTGTTAGACTTTACTAGCACAAATAATATTCTGTTTTCTGTAAACAATGAGATAGCAATTAGTAATCTTGTTCAAGTTTCATGGCTCTTTAATAATTAATGCTTACTGATGATAGTTTAAAAGAAAAACTGAAAGAAGTAAGCTGTTGTCTTGCACATATGGAAGATGAAAAACTGAAGAAAAAATTTTTATCATACCAATTTTTATACTTGTACAAATACTATTTTGCTTATTTTATTTCTATTCAGTTCAAATATGAACATTATTTGAAGATGTCAACAGTAAATACTACAGCTATAAATTATTCTCGATTCTAAGAAAAGAAATTACAACCAGTATGTGGAGTTTTCAAAATGAACTAAGGACATCAGTTACACAGGCATTGCAAAGAACCCTGCTCACTACTACGATTTGCATGAAAGGGCATAAGAATGCAACTAATGCAAAGTTTCATCAATACATACATCTAACAATAAAACTATTGATACCAGGTTGACTGACAAGGGCCACAACTCTGTCCAAAACTGCATCAGAACATGCTGAATAGATCTTGAACAATACTGATTACATGCAAAATCCCACGTCAATATATAAGACAACTGACAATGGCAATGGCCATAGCTTTGTCGAAAAAAATTCAGATGAGATAAATCTCATAAAATGGAAATCTAGATCTGTAAGATAAGGCTCTTTCCAAATTTGATCAGCATGCATTGAATGGTTCTCGAGTTATGCTGATTGCAAATATTCTCAATTTTAATATGCTTGACAAGGAGCACAACTATGTATGCAATACAAATCAATTAAAGGTACATGCAAGTATATTAGACAATATTCACAATTAATTAAACCATAATAGCTTGTATGAATGGTTCTCAGACTGAGTTACAAGCAACATCACATGTTAAGATACAAAGTAAACTATCAAGGGCCACAGATCAACGCAAATAGAGTTGGCAACAAAAAGTCCATAAATGGCACTCCTCAAAGACAATAATGATACCAAGCTAAAGCAGAATATTTTCAGTAGTCAAGCTTTGTAATTTACAAGTGACATCCAATGTAAAGATATGAAGTTAACTATCAAAAGCCATAGCTATCCAAAAATGGACTTGATGCAACAAATAACATATATCAAGGTATGAGATAATGTAAATGCCAAACTGCATCAAAATATGCTCAATGGTTTTTGAGCTATGCTCTTTACAAGGATTTAATGTTGGGAAGTTGCAAAATTCGATCCCAAGTGGACAACTGTCAAAATTTGAGCTAAAGGATGAAACTCTGAAAGGCACATCAATTGCAATTCACACAAGTAGGAACCAATTATGTGCATGGGTTGTAGAATTTTGGAGCTTACAATAAATATGAACAACAAAACAGAAGGACAAACAGAAAAGAGGATTCGTGCAAGCCTCCCACATCTGGCCCTAATTATCACCTGATCTTGTGCTACTCCAGTCTTCAAGCTTTTCAAGCAGGCCTCACTGTTGATACGGATAAAGTTTCTGGCATCCAGTTTCAGTTGGAACAGGATGTCAGTCCATGCCCCCAGGTTATGAGACACTGGAAAACGAAAACGCTTTGTAGTTTGCTTCTTTTCATTCACTGACACCTTGTTACATTTACCTAAATATTTTGGCAGGGTAAAATAGCTGTTGTTGTTGTGTTTATCGCAATTTTTCAGCACAATATAGGCTGTGGCCAGTATTAATTATGGAAGAAGAACCCTGAAAAACCCTGGTGAGAACCACCGACCCATGAGCAGCTACTGGCAAGCTTTCTCACATACCCACATTGGCCAAACCCAAGACTTGAACCCATGCAGACAGAATTGAAAAGGCAGTGATCCGTAATGGTGAGCACTTAAGACCACTGCCATTCAGTGCCCCTGTAAAATAAGTTTCATTGATAATACTTATACAATCCTGACATGTTAGGAATAGGGCATAACCAATTAGCATTTTTCTACTGATTCTGATTCCGGATTTTGGGCATGAAATTTTTCTGATTCCGGATATGATTCAATTAATCGGAAATGCCTACTACCAGGAGTTATTTGTCTCTAGCACATAAGACCACAATCTCGCCTCTGCATCCCTGTCATCTGAATTTACGTGCCAGCACAAATTGGATTCGTATCTGAGAAAAATCATACATGCATGCATGCATACATACATTCATACATACATATATATATACTGGAAATCCAGAGAAAAAGCATTCCAGCTTCTGGCAGCTGTCGCTAAATGTTTTTGTTCAATACAGCCCTCTAGCGTCGATAGTGAAAGAAGTTTTAACACCGCAGGTACTATTTGCAGCGACAAATGATCGACATGTCTGCTGAAAAAACAGAGATACTACTATTTTTTGCAAAAGAACTTTTGATTATTAAATTTCTTTATTATCTATTAAACTGTGTGCATCATGCAAATGCACATTAAAATATTTTAATAATTTAAATCTTTTGGTCTAACTCAAGTATTATTGTTTCGCCCCATTGTGTTGACCATACTGGACTTTTCTGACTTCTTATTTAACTTTATTAATGCACTATCAAATGACACACAGTGTTAGACAATGTGCTATAAAAATTCAACTTTATTATTTTTATAATCTGAATCAGTTGTTCCTGCCTTGTCCGACTCCGATTAATAGTAAGTTCATACTATCCGGTGGAATCCGATTTCCAGATCAAAAGTCAGTTATGCCCTAGTTAGGAATACATCCACTACCTTGCAAATCTAATTTCCAAAGTCAAGAAAGATGATTATCACATTTTTCTTCTTGTTTTGGTAACAAAAATGCATAAAAACATTTTCTGCATGCCAAGATGGAGTCATGTCCCCTAGATAGAGGCAATGGTACACTGGTACCAAATTCCATCAATATGCTTCCTCTTCCAGGGATATAAATGCTGGAGTATGCCCATATTTATGTTTGGGATAGTATTATCAAAGAAACAATTTAATCAGACAAATTGTTTGCACTGTGATAATGAAAGATAAGAAATTTGCTAAGGAGAATGAAGAGGAGGAATGTTCTTGATGAAATGATGTAGTGGTAAAGATTTATCCCATTTAGTTTTAAAATAGTAGTTAATTACACACCTATGCATGGATGATGAGCTGGTATCAGTGTTGCCAAAGCAATGCTCTCAGCATCCTTGGGGTCAGCTTTCTCAACAGCTGTAATACAAGTGATTGCCTGGGCCAGTATATGGGGCGGAATAAACTTATGCTGGTCCTGTCCAGCATTCTCCTTATCTCCATCACCCTTCTCTTGATCTGGTTCAACCAGCTGTAAACAAATAAAATTGAAATTGTTTTTAATCCAATTACAAATAAATATATTATTATAATAAAACAGGCCCACTAAAAGTACAGTGAATGTAAACATTTTTGTGTCATTAAAGTCATCTTAATTTCTGAGGATAGTTCTAAAACCAATTTAAAAATGTACTGACTGCAATTTCCAACTGTATATGATTAATGGTGCTAAAGTGATTTTCTGTATCAGCATTAGCAAATTTGGTGTTTTTGCATAGTGATGGGAATCAGTTTCATAATTGATTCCACTTAACCAACTGATAAACGATTATAATCGGTTATTAAGAGCAAATTTTATTTTTTGTTTCTTATGCAGTGATATCTTTGCTCAAGAGATCAAAATGTTAATAAATGTACTGGAGTAATAACTTTTAATAAAATTTATACTTTAATCTGATAAAAAAATATTACATTTTCTTCTAATATGTTATTTTTGTTCTACAACTTTGTTAAATAAAAGCAGCTTCTTATAGCTGACCAGTTTTATGTAACTAAAAAACTTGCAATCCCCAAACCCCTCCAAACCCTTTCATTTATACATATGATGTGTCTATCATTTAAAGAAAAGAACATGGTTTTCTAGTTTGTCATTATTTACAAATACTAGAAAAGGATTTTACATTTAAACTTAAACAATTAATCATATTTTTAAAACAATTTATTAACTCTACAATTTAACAGCAAAATTATGTAATCATGACTATATGTTCATAATTAAGTTTGCACCTACAGAGTGTGGTCTGTTTTATATTTGTAAGTAGTGAAGGGAATAAATAATTTAGTTCAATGGTAGTAGATTGGAAGTCATATACAGCCTACCATTTGCCCAGGAGTTATACTATTCTTTGCATTTTGCATGCATCTGAAAAGAAATAGTCTCCCTTTGCACACAATCAATTATAGAGTTTCACACTCGATTATCTTATTGGTTCGCTCTACCAAATGATTATCGATTATAATCGATAATCAGAACAACACTATTTTTGCAGAATGATATTATTTTATGTTCAGATACCTTTGTGTTAGATTTTTATTGCAAATAAATAGGATACTATGTCTGTCTGTCTCTATATCCATCCATCCATCTAATGCCCTCCAATCTTCCATCCATCTATTAGCTAATTATGTTATCATTAGTCAAATGGTCTGCACTGTTGTTACTTTTAGCAGAGAACAGTACCATTGTTACTAATAATCAGATTGGTTTGGACAAAACAGAATGATCAGCCCTGCTTGTATGAACCCTAATATCCCTGAAAATATAATGCATTTAAGTTGCAGAAACATTTTAATAAAGTGCTCCAAAAAATTCCATCAAGTATATATCTTTTCTTAAGCAGCAGGAAATTTTGTTTTACAAACAAATTCATGTATTTCCAAAAACCTCTTGTGAAAAGATAGGGATAAAGTTGGTATGTCAGTTTTTATAAAATGAAAAAGAGAAAAAGTAGGAAATTCTTGTAAATTACTGAAACAATAAAACCTTTACTTGACTTACTATCATAATTTGAAAAAAGTAGGAACAATAGGACCATTTGGGAAAAAGGAGTGAAAAGTAGGGACTCTAGGAAAAGTAGTAAAACCAAAGGCTGTTGTAAATATGGTGGCCATAAAGATTGGTAAAAACTGGCAGAGCAATTTTGATAAGATAAAATTAGTAACCGCTAACTGTACCCATGCAGATATGCCCAAACTGCATCAGGGACACAGTATCAGCTCACATGACCTTAAGCCAAGGTGAGCAAATAAATGAACAATGTAAGAAAAACATCAATATTTTGTCCCATAAAATAATAATGCACTTCTACTATATTGAGCTGTCCACATTTAAAAGTATAAATTTCACTATGAACTTGTTGAATGGAGAAAGTCATGTTGTCTACAAGTGGTTTCTCTTGGGGGATTTGTCATATAAACAACATACAGTAGTCCCCCTCTTAATATGGACACCCCTTCTGCATCAGGAATTAGACCTTATAAGACAGGTAGCCTTTCCAGAGGGACTCTAAATTTTTTGTGAGAAGTATATAAAATGTATGTAGTAAGAATGCTATATACTTTAAGCATATAATATCTTCATTTAATATCTTTGTTTAAAAGTTACATTGATTATTGAAAGTTTCTTCTTGTTATAATAATCGACTTATTTCAACTGAATATGCATTAATAGTTCTTATTCTTGGCATAAGCATGATATGCGAGAGGTTGTTGTCATGCACATTGCAAAGCCAATCAAAAATGTCATTTAAATCTTGGTACATATATAATTCTCTTTCTATTTGCTCTATTTTCCCACTGCTCCTGAATAACCTCATCAGTTATGACATTTATTTGAGTCTTTTCAATATGAAGTTGTTTTATTTTTATAAGGCCTCCCTGTCCACTTGACCCGATGTCGTCAAGTAGAATAACCTATTTTCTTAACATGTCTCTGTTTACATGATGACATGTTAATGATTGGTAATGATTTATTCAGATGTTAATAATTGTATGCAATTTAATTATGCAGATGAAACATTTGTAGAGTGGATGAAATGCCTTCTTTGTAAAGGAAGTAATAAAAACAACTTTTCTGGGCTTTATCCGGTACCCTGTTTTGTTCAAGGTTAGTTTCTGTCTGTGTGTGTGTGTGTGTGTGTTAATACACAACATCTGTTTTTAGCCTGACCATGTTATGATCTTGACAATTATATCCGATTGTAATCATCTAAGAGAAGAACTCAAAAAATGTGTGAAGCCCAAAACCCTATCATAACACTCTTGAGCCCATTTCCTGTAAACATGTTATAGACAATGATATAATATTAATCTTAGTGTTACATGTACTTTAGTTGACACTTCTTTCAGTAACCGAAACGTGACATTGGGAGACATTTATCAATGATAGAGATAATCAGATTACTTTCCTTACATCACAATGTGAATTAATTATTGGTTTTGGACACATTTAAAATAGCAAGTGGTTGCTTGTGAGGAGATCATTTTACATTTTTTGCACTAATATGCTGGCCGCTGGATGCATTAGAGGGGTGGCCATTCTTGAGGGATACTTCTGAACACATACTCATTGGTGCCAAGGGATTCTGGCCATAAGAAGCAGGTGGCTGCTTGTCATGTTGCCATTTAACCCTTTCATCACTGCGGACCGCAAAACCCTTCAGGGGGAAGTAAGTCCGTAAACACTATGGACCGACTTTTCGGTCTGGGGCAGTGTTCTTTTTTAACGTTATAGTACAAGACTAAATATCTTTCGGGGTACCTCTAATAACTTCCATCTGGTAATGTAGATATTATATTTGGATGATCTCGTGAGTTTAGCTTGTATACAACTAGAAATATCGAACAAAGTATTTTAACGTGTTTTCCGAATGCTGAAATTGGTATCCAAAATGGCGGCGTTTGAAGGAATTTTAGAGGAAAGTTTTCGGAGGATTTAAATAATTTCGACCTGGTAAATTTGGATGAAAATGAGAGAAGACATATGGAGAGACAATGGAATGCACTTGTGGGTGACAGTGATGACGATGAAGATGACTTTGAAGGTTTTGAACCAGAGGAATTGTACGCTCCACGTGGTTGGTTTTTTTTGGACGAAGCAGGAAAACCAAAGAGATTTGTTTCAGTTTTCTGACAGAGTTGGGCACATCCGAGTGTTAGATGGCTCCAGGAAAGCTTCGGATTATTTTCAAATATTCTATTCAGATGGAAGTTTTTGGAAAAATTGTCCATTTAATGAACTTAAATGCGACGATCAAACGCGGCAGAGAAGATATAGGTGTGTGGAAAGATCTCACCTTGGAGATCATTTTGGTTCATTTTATAGAATCTTATATATCATGGATATCATGAATAAAATACTTGTGTTGCTACTGTGATTATTCACTAGTACATCTAGGGTCAATTGAACAAGTTTTGAGAACTTTCTAAGTTTTCTAAGAGGTAATAAAATACTTGTATTTTACCTGTTGTTTTACCTGTTTGTACCTGCATTTTAACAGTTGTAATAGATATGCATATTTTATTGAATTAGTCATAAAATTTGATTTTTAACCTTGATTTTGACACCTAATCCAGCCAGATATCTTTAACATTGGCAAAGTTATTTTGTTTCAAAGTCCACAAGTCATTTTGCTTTACAACTCCAAAGTTACTTAGTGTTGAAGACTCTATGCCTACAAAGTTACTAAGTGATGAAAGGGTTAAGAGGGTGAATACTGTATTTATTAATACATAGTTTATATTTTGTCATGACCATTCCAGTGACCTAGTGGTTAGAGCATCTGCCTCAAATGCAGGAGGTTGTGGGTTCGATCCCAGGCCAAGTCATACCAAAGATTTATAAAAATGGTACCAAAACTGCCTCGCTTGGCACTCAGCGCTAAGAGGTTAGTGTTAGGACTGATCGGCCTGGTGTCAGGATAATGTGACTGGGTAGAACATTATACTACATGTCTTCCGCATGATGCCCCAGTGCTACTCATCACTTTAAACTGCCGCACTGCAGACATTGTAGCGGGTGAGTATTAGGACACCTTGATATGTGCATGGGAACAATTTAAAGGGTGGGAATTAGGACACCTTGATACATGTATGGGAACAATTTAAAGGGTGAGAATTAGGACACCTTGATAAGTGTATGGGAACAATTGAAAGGATGAGAATTAGGACACCTTGATAAGTGTATGGGAACAATTTAAAGGGTGAGAATTAAAACACCTTGATATGTGTATGGGAATAATTTAAATGGTGAGAATTAAAACACCTTAATATGTGTATGGGAATAATTTAAAGGGTGAGAATTAGGACACCTTGATAAGTGTATGGGAATAATTTAAAGGGTGAGAATTAGGACACTTTGATAAGTGTATGGGAATAATTTAAATGGTGAGAATTAAAACACCTTGATATGTGTATGGGAATAATTTAAAGGGTGAGAATTAGGACACCTTGATATGTGTATGGGAACAATTTAAAGGGTGAGAATTAGGACACATTGATACATGCATGGGAATAATTTAAAGGATGAGAATTAGGACACCTTGATATGTGTATGGGAACAATTTAAAGGGTGAGAATTAGGAAACCTTGATATGTGTATGGGAATAATTTTAAGGGTGAGAATTAGGACACCTTGATAAGTGTATGGAAACAATTTAAAGGGTGAGAATTAGGATACATTGATAAGTGGATGGGAGCAATAAAAAAGGTGCCCAATATTACATCTTGACCTTGTATCTGGATACGTTATGACTGAAAATTTATTAAAGCTACATTAAAAATCCAAATCACACATACACAGACATGTATATTTTGTCATGCCAGTCTTTATTGTATTGGTCAACTGTAAGGCCGATATTCTGTTGTGTTTCTGTTTTGTTCAATTAATCTTTGATCCAACAATCTTGCATAACATTCTTCCCTCCTTCCATCAATTTTTAAAAAATCTGCTTACCTTTTGCTCCCTGAGAAGAGGAATAAACTCTTCTACAAAAGCTAGTGATATTGAACTGCCTCCAAGGAGGGACAAAATTTTCTTGACAGAAGATATTGAAAACTTCCTCATGGACCAAGATCTCCGAGTCAAGCAGAAAATGATAGCTTTGTAATATGGCCTGAAAAGTATAACAAAGGTTTAAACTTAAACTATGCAGTACAGCATAACATGAAAAGTTATACTGTCATTACCTTTCAAATACAGTCGTCCAGATGGTTACCATGGTAACACAATAATTTCAAACACTAGGCATGATACTGTACATGATCAAAAACACTAGTCTTCAATGTATTAGAACTTGTTTGCGTCTGAGATAAAATGTTCCATTTATATTTGTATGGATTTTGATGTGCTGAATTCAAATATGACAATTAAAACATCCGAGTGGCTACTGTTTCTAAGATATTTAAGTTATTACATTTTTATGTTTTTTATATATTGTTTAGATAGTAAAGTTTTAATCATAAACTGTAAACCTAGGTCTTTTCATGTGTTTATAGTTGCTTTACATGACAATATTTCACCTTGCCTGTTTATGTAACACTTAAAAAATAACACTGAAAGGGTTATATAAATAAAATTTATTATGAAACAAAAATTTATAAACAAAAACTTATTATGAAGCCAAATCTAGTATGTAAATATAAGTATATAGTTTAGTCCTTATTCAGTGTCTAATTGGAACTTCTTGACTCGTCTCTTGTATTCATTAAATCTAGCATCTCTTGTGACTCTCCAGCAATATTCTGCAAGCATTGATGGGCTCCATTTGCCTTGATAGTGTTTCTCCATTATTGCAATATCCTGATGACACTGTTTGCCTTGCTCGTTGCTCACTCCTCCACAGTTCAGTGTGAAAAAAAAATCAAGATGAGAGTGCAAAAATGTATCTTTAGTTACATGTTGCAACCAAGGCTTTTTGTAGGCATTGAGGAGGTTTTCCACCAACTCCCTGAAGTTGTCTGCCTTGTTGTTTCCAAGAAAATTTATTGCCACAAACATGAAAGCTTTACATGCAATCTTTTCTGTGCCATGAAGTGCACAGTCAAATGCATCATGTCAAAGAAGCTTATGAATCTGAGGACCAACAAAGTCATTCCTTTATCTTAGCTTCACTTAACCTTGGAAATTTTCCATGGAGGTACACCACTCCCTCAATAACTTGCGCCCTGATAAATCGCAAGACTGTAACACAACTTGCCAGGAGATTCCACTTCTGCAGTCTGGAGCCCAACAGCTCTGCCTTACTCTTGGATCACTTCAAATCCCTGACAAATTCATTCAGTTCACCTTGTGTTATGAGGTGTGGTTCAGACAGGGAGGATGGGAGAAAATATGGGTCATTTGACACTGATGGTTCGGGACTAGAAGATTTGTCCTCTTCATCTGATGCAAGTGAAAAGGATTCTAATGCATCAGGAATTAGAAGTCCTTTTCAGTGTAGTATTGGGCGTATAGCTGATGGATTGCTTGGATAATGCACAGTCCACTTTTTCTTCTTTGACACACCTTTCTCAACTGAAAGCACCATGCAGAAGTAACAACTGCTGTTCTTTGACACACCTTTCCGAACTGAAGGCACCATGAAGAAGTAACAACTGCTGTTGTGATCTATTGGCTCCAACTCATTGGCACTGAGTAAGACAAAGATTTTCTTTTCCTGTTCAACCACAGGTGAAGATTTGTTGCACAAGTTCTGCTGCATATGTGTGTGTTCCACTCTTGTCCTGACCTCCAATTTTGCAGTCAAAATAAAGGTGATAGGCTTTCTTAACCATAGTGGTTATACTGCACTTTAGTGATGAAAAAGTCACCATCATAAACATAGAAATTATTGGCATTGTTCACACAAGTATGAGGTTTTTCTGCTCACTCTGGCTAAACAGACATGTGTCCCTTTGCAAGATCAAACACTGACAAATAAGAGCATGGCACTATGTTTTTCTAGAGCTGATATAGGGCAATTTGTTCAGCAGTGATGTAAGCTTAGTTACAATTGCATCATCCATAACATCTAACAATAACATTATGCAATTCATATCATGTATGATGCAATACCAGCTTCAGATTATCATTCAATGTTTTTCCTAAAAAGCAAGTACTGTACAAACCCAGTCACAGATTTATTCAAAGATCCAGTCAAAGATGTATTTTAGTTATTTCTGGTTAAAACTGAGATCCTTCTCTTTATAATTCTCTTATTCCCTGCCATTCCCAAGTTGAAGGTCATACATACTGACACAGTATTACATCTTTAAAACTAAAGCCAATCTACAGTTTTAAGCATCATTTTCGTTCCAAGTAACCCAGAATTAGTAAAGTTTGACCACATTTATTTCAGAAGCATTTGGCTATAGACCAATGAAATTATACAGAGCACTTATTCAGAAAGGGAATGATGAATATTTAATTTCCCTTTTATGTTGAACAGTTTCACATATGTAAGCATAAATACAATTTTAATATATATTGAAAATGAAAGGCACATTTAACTAAACTTTTTTTACTTACTTGCATATAGTATCATATATTTTAAATATCAATTTTTTGGTGATTACAATATTCAGAAATATTTGTATATTTGTTTATGTAAGTGACTAAAGATCTGAGTGTGAGTGTGACATCGGGATAAGCTAAAAACATTTAACTCAGAACCTCTACTTATATGTAGTTAAAGAGAATGAGAGAGAAACTATGTTTATACATATGAAAATACTTCATGCATTTAAAGAGGGCTTAGCCAGGTTAGTCACTATAATTTAATTAAGTCCTTATCTCTAGAAAAGATCATCATCATCATCATCATCATCATCATCATTATTATTAACACCATAAGTAATAGTTAAATTAATCCTAGGGCCTAAATGATCTAACAAGCACAGAAATTTCTCAGTGTGCTTCTTACTTTTCAATCTAATAAATACAATGTAAGATTCTGTTGATCAGAACATGGTATATAAATGTTTAGTTCGAATGGCACCTAGAAATAAAATGGTGTCATCTTAATTCATCTGGATTAATCAGAAATCATGACATTATAAGCTACAAATAAAACAGCAACAATACAAGATTGGATTATGGAACACCAATTCAATTATATCACCTTATAAACATGTGATAAGATACCAACTACATATTTTTGCATGTCACCCTGAGTCTCATATTCTATCAAAATCTTTTTCAGTATTTACTTGTCAAAAGTATACCCTTATGTTTCATTTTACTGATGGTCTGACTAAACATGACTTTGGATATAACACCCTTTCAAAACGGAATATGGCTACTACTATGTTGGTTAAATGCAATGTAGCATGTGCCATCTCAGTTAAATTAAATATAAATGTTACTGTGTCTGTCAAGTGATACATGCATTAACCATCTACATCCTATGAAATACAGCCGTTAATATGATGGTCAAATGGAACATAGCATGTACCATCTAATTTAATTGAATATAGCTGTTACTATGTTGGTCCAATGCAATATGGCACATATCATCAAATTTAATTGAATATAGCTGTTACTATGTTGGTAAAATGCGTAGTATGTACCATCTCAGTAAAATGAAATATTAAATTAAAAAATGTATAGTTTTTACTGTGCTGATCAAATGCAATATATCTATTACTATGAAGGTCCCATGTAATGTAGCATGTACCATCTCAGTCAAATAAAATATAGCTTTTTTCTGTGTTGGTCAAATGTGAAAATCACAAATTGGTATAAACCCTGTAATAAATAACCTTTCCCACCTTGACACCTTGTCATTCATTTTCTGAGGATATTCCAGAATTAGCCTCTCTGACAGGGTGACTATTCCCTCCAGCACTGAAATACAAACATTTTCTTTGAATTATTTGATATATGGAGAATGCTTAAATAACAGCATTACATCTTACTCTTTCCATTTTCCAAGATGAAAATGCCTTTTTAAAAAAAATAATTCTTCTTTATATTTCTTCATGTTTAGTTTATCTTTGAGGACATCTGGAAAATTAACTTTACGTCTTTTTAAGAAGAGAGTTCATAATCTCCACATGTAAAATGTTACTCCTAAGGGTAGTTCTTGAATTAAAATGGTGTGGGTGGATGTAATTGATTTGTATGTAAAGATTTTATGTTATTATGTTATTTTTGTGAGTATTAATTTCCTTGGAGTTTTTTTTGCAACAAATGATGACTTGTACTCAATTCATTGATTGTTTAAGGGGATGTGTTGTTTTTATATGTGTCATTGTTTGTTTTGTTTTTGAGTTCATGCTTTTATACCAGCAGCAGGGACCATGATCTTTTAAAATTCCTCCCCACCTATGGTGCAACAAAACACAACAGTAACATTTTGTGTTTGCTGATCATGAAAAGTAACGATGGTCCAATATATAAAATAATTTGCCTTCTGCATGGTAACTATGACAATGAATAAGAAGCCATTACTTTTATACCACTTATTTTGGTCAGCTGTGGCAGAACCATGGACTAGCTAAAGGCTTGACTTAAGTAAACAGACATGAAGCCAGTGTGAGTAATTAACAGTTAATCCTTATCACCATAAATTATCCTTTGAAGATTGTCCCTTTGAAGGCTGTTGCAACATGACATTGGAGGAACTGTTGTTCTTTGAGTGTGTATGTAAGCACTTGCTCTTATTCAGCAAGTAAATGATGCCCTTTTTTGTTGTAATAGTATTTAAAATAAAACTAGTATAAATAAATCATAAAAATTATTAAAGCCTTCTGAGAGTTTGATTAGACAATATTGTCAAATCATCGATATTAAAAAACAGTCAAAATAACTGCTATTTTAGTAATGGTGATTTAGACTTAGGCATTACACAATCAGTCAACATTTTGAAAATTTGCTGCAGAAAAGTATGCAGACTCATACAGAGATCTGACAAGTAACAATTAAGTTCATGTTCTGGTAACCTTTGGAATTTCCTGTTACCATATTCCGAGTATTGTATGTATATGTTCATATATGAAATCCAACCGCAAACTACATAAACCATGATATGCTGTCATATAATGTGCAAGCAGATCAATGTCTGTTGTTTGTTCTACTGATTACTCCTAACAAACTGTACAGATCCAAATATGCCAGCAAATTATGTGACTGCAGATCTGTGTTTATGTAATATGCAGTTGGACTCAACTAATGAGTGGTTTCATATTATTACCAATGAGAAAAAACAATACATTATACAGTAAATCAAAAAACTTGAAGAGCATAAAATGTTAGCTCACAAAACAAAAAATCTGACAGCATAAGGTGTTTTTCTAATATCAATACTGATACAAAATAGATGAATTTAATTATCACTTAATGATCAGTCTGCATTTGTATTGGACAATGGCATATATTTTTGAAGCAATGCAACATCAGAAATTAACAATTACCAATAATGGGATTGTTGACTTGTTCACTGGATTCATCTTTACATTGTTCTCTGCAGCATTACAATCAAACCTGGTTATCTCGATTATGTCGGGAGTGTAAAAAAAAATCCTCAATATAACTGGGTCCTGAAATAATCGGCTTTAGTTGACAAATCTACTGCAGAGCAATGATTATGCATCTGATAAACCAAAACTGAGGAATTTTGCTTCGAAAAACAAATGGCATTTTTAATACACAATAAAAATAATTTAGTCATGCCAGGTTGCAGAAAAAAGATTGGAGGTCTTTTAAATGAGATTAAGTAATAAGTCATACATTTTACAACACTTAAGTTACTGTATGAAAATCGGTGGTTTAAAGTTGTTTTTATTTGCCTGCAAATAACCTAATCCCTTTTCCCTTTGGTAGCCTCAACAAAAGTTTTCTCACACTGACCAAAATCTAGGCCAGATTTACTTGTGTAATGAAGAAAGTCCAACTGGAGTATTTAGCAATCAGTTACTATGTTATTACCTTTGGACATGTCTGGCATACATAAATGGCTGAAGGAAACAAAACTACCTGCCTTACCTTCATCACTTACAGATGAAAGGAACTTCTCATTGGTCAAGAGCTGTTTTTGAGAATCTAGGACAATATTCCAAAAGGACTGAAGTTTACTCTCTGAAAAAAAAAGAACATGTTTATTGTCAAATAAAATGCTCAAGAAAACAACAAAAACATTTAGCAATCCAACTCTCACCTGAAAAAAGATGTTAAACAAATATAAAATAAAAGCAACAAATTTATATTAACTGACCCAGTGAAGGATATTTATTTCACATTCTAAGTATCCACATATCAGTACATAATTTTTATTTAAAAACATGCTGAAGCTATCAGGTATTGCATGCAATTTGCAAACCACAAAAGCCAGATCCATATAAATATACATTTTCTTAAATACTCTGAAATGCATCATTAAAACAGATCACCAAGCATAATCTTGAAGCTGAGAAATAGGACAATAGCACTGAATTCACTATTATGACATCGTCACCTGCACTGATATCCACCAATGCCAGCCTCACAAGAATGTTAGCTGCTGAAACTGCCTCTGCCACCAGCTGTGACTGGGTAGACTGGTTACCAGCTTTGTCCACAGTCTGAGTCAGAATCTGCAGCATATCCACTGCCTGGAGCAATGTGTCCCCTAAAAAATAAGGTAATTCAGATGTTCAATATTTTTCTTAAATTTTATACATTTCCTTCACTCTCTCTCACTCTCTCATATGTGTGTGAGTGTGTGTGTGTGTGTGTATGTTTTCAGATGTTCATTATTTTTCTTAAATTCTGTTTCTCTCTTCCTCTCTCTTTCGTGTGTGTGTGTGTTTGTGTATGGTTTCCACAAATATCTGGACCTAGCTTGACATTTTTTTCTGAATATTTGTGTTGCTACTGAATACTTTTGAAATGTATTATATAAATCTTACAAGATTATGTTACTTATAAATAAATATATCAAACATTGCCATACTTCATGAACTGATGTACCAGATAATGTGTAGCGTTTGGTTCACTGCTTGTTGTTGCTACAGCTGTAATATTATCCATTCATTATTCACTTTTCTCCTGCTTTGACTTTTTTACTTATTTTTTCATAACATATTTAGTATGCAATCTTACCATACATCATATAAAACCTCTAAAACAGTTAAGATTTACTAAACAAACATAATTAGTAGAGTTTAAGACTGAAGAAGATCCCAAAATTATATTTAACAGGTGATAAGAAAGTTAGTTTTGCTGGGTTTTGTATAATCTTTTCCTTGGTTGTAATTACGGCCTGGATAACACTGTGTTTCCAAAAGTTGGATCCGGCCGAAGTATCTTTCACAACATGCCACTCAGCAGCTATGCTTGTGTATGTGATATATGTCAACCATGTGTCAGATAACAAATACATACATTATTTTTGCATTATTCCAGATTAGTTTGTGAGAAAAACAAATATTTTGTAAAAAAAATTAAATAACATTTGGAATTTCATCACAAAAATTAAAAATTAAAGCTTTTAATATCATTAAATCAATAACAAGATCACTCCATTTCTTACCAAGAGAAATTACCAAGGTACCTGCACAGTGGAAAAGTACTAAGGTACATACCACCAGATACAAATATCCTACATAACCAGAACATACAAGTATCTCTATTTGTACAGCTATAAATTGTATTCTTTACTCTTATTTTATGAAGTACATTAACAAAACCATGAAAATTGCTGCTGAAGTTAGAATTATCTGAACATGCAGGTACTGTACAGTGATAATACAAGAAACACTTTAAATGTAAAAGCAGCAAATACAGTAGTCATCTGACATTTATAATTTGCATCACAATAACTAATATCCAAGTAAAGGCAAGATTTCATCCATCATTCCCATTTTACAACTTGTGCTTACAATATTTTACTTACTTAAAAACTACATTTATGGTGTCATTTTACATATAAGCATGTATTTCTTACTTAATTGGTACATGATGCCTAACTTGACACAAAAATAATCTTTAAATGATTAAAACAGAATCCTACTAGCTTCTTCCAGCATGGTGCTTCTTCATCAACTAAATGCTTTTAACGTGATATTAAACTAAGATACAAAACCTTTTCCCTCAAGCATTGAAATGCCATGATTCACCGCCACCTTAATCATAATACTACTTAACTGTATTAAACAGAACCAATGTCACTATTTCAGCATAGTACCGTAAACTCAGTGTGTATTCATTTTTGTGGTTTTACAATAAATTTACAGTACATTGGAAGCATAAGGAAAAAAGTCTTATGATTTCCAAAGTAGAAATATTGCTTACTCAAGTCTTGCATACATGCCAACCATCATAGGTATAACCATAATTATTATAAGTGGCAAAATATCGTAATTTAGGGGTAAAAAGTGTAATTAATATATTCCATGTCAGAATTATAGCATGTGTGAAAAGCAATTTATTTTTGCTACTAACCGGATTCTGCAGCTGATTGAAATTCTTGTCATAAAGGGCAAAATTCATATATATTAAAACCATAATAAAAACACAAAAATATACTTCAAAATTATTTATATTCTGCACTCACTTTAACTAGCCAACATGTGTAACTTTCACTGAATGATAGTGAACTGAAATTTCACAATAAGAATGATCATGTGCTCAGCAGAAGATCGAAGAGGTTTTTGTTTTGTCTGATATCCTCTCTTCCATCGTGATGCAATATGTCTTACTTTATGTAACAGTACCTTTTTTTGTTCTGGGTACTAACTTCTTCACCTTGAAAGCCACAGAAGAAAATTAGCTATCTGAAGTAATGGCAACTTCAAAGTGGCGGGGTTTCCCACCCAAACAATTCTCTGCACCATTTGTTCTGAGAATTGTTTGCCTCTGAGGTCTTGTTTGATATGATCTAAACATTCAGGTTAAAATGATCTATGTACAGATGAAAATCCTGCCCTCAAGAATGTTTAAGTAGGTGAGGAAAGGTCACGATTTTCTTGAAAATTTCCACTGCCTGATTTATCCATGAATTTTCCTTGATGTGAACAATCAGGAAATGACAAAACTCTGATTCCCTTGTTAGATTTTTTGCAAGGTAGTCACTGCAAAACAATTCTAGTTTTCTCTATACAACAAAATTCACTGAACAATTAATGGTCCAAAAAATTTGTTTGCATAATATTAAAATATCAACTAAATATTACTGAATGCACCGACTAGTGACCCATGCTGGTATCTAGATAAGTGTGCCTAACATGTAAAATTTACGATAAAAAATTTTAATTTTACAATACATAGATAAACTTGATTCAACTTGAATAGAAAAGAGTAAGAAATAGTTAAAAATACAGGCACTTCCAAGAGATGAGAAACTCCTCCAACTTGCTACATACTAGTAACAAGAAACTCTTGATGTCAGTTTTGCAAGGCCTTAAAAGGAGCATGCTAGCTAGCACCAGCAGAGGTAGTATATGAGGTAAAGGCAGGAGATTATGGCAATCTCAATATTTAATGGGAGATCACTCTGACTGCCGCCAATGTGGGCAGATAACTTTGGCTTTCATAGCTACAAATTATAGCCTGGGAGGGCTGTATTTGCAAGATAGTGGTCATATCCCTAAGGTATTATGATTGGGCAAATTAATACTCCACAACAAACTTGATTCACAGTATTTCATGACCAAATGATTACTAAAATGCAATATAAAGTTAAAAGATACACACTCAAAAATGACTATCAACTACCATAATCATGAGATGGTTCAGAACCTGTTCAACTTAGAAAGTTCCTACTCACCTCTGAAGACAGTATTCATGCACTGCAGGTATGCATATCTGACTGAAGAAGTTGATGTTTTCAAGGTTATACCCTTCTGCAAATAGAGGTCAAATCTTGATAAAATTAAGTACACAAACTCTCCTAGAATTTATTGTTAATTCTTTATTATTTTTATGCTGCCCAATATGAGGGTCAATGAAAGTTATTTTATCTGTTGCATCTAAAAAACAAGCGACATTATTTGAACAATTGCATAAAACTTTTGTTCCCTCATAAAATTTAATATGCAATGCTATTAGTAAATTTAGCAAGAAAATACATGTACATTTAGATGCAAATACCTACCATGTTTCTTAGGATAAGAATATAATTGACTTACTGTACTACAAGATAAACTGTACTCTCTTGTACTGACTGACTGCTGTACCACAAGAAAAATTCTACTCTCTTCTAGGTACATCTTTCTCAATAATAATAGATAAACTGTACTGTCTTGTAATGAAAGCTTTCACCGTTTCATAGGTAAAATATACTCCCTAATAATGATAGCTGTCACTGTGCCATAAGACTACTGTTATCCAAAGACAACTTTCACTGTAACATAAGATAAATGTACTGTTTTCTATTGATAGCCTGCATTGTAACGTGAAATATATTGTACTGTCTACTATAGACAAATTTTGCACTTCTAACAACTTTCAATGTACTAAAGTAAACTGTACTGCCTTTTATAGACAACTTTCTCTGTTCCATAAGATAAATGTACTGTCTTCTATTGATAGATTACATTGTACTATGAAATACACTTTACTGTCTTCTATAGATATATTTTACACTTCTAACGACAACTTTCAATGTACTAGAAGTAAACTGTACTGCCTTTCATAGACAGCTTTCACTGTACCACTTCCATTAACAGTCTTCACTGTACCATATGACAAACTCTGCCTTTCATAGACAGCTTTCACTTCAACAAAAGATAAACTGTACTTTTACTATAAGACTAAACATAACCCTCTTCTAAAAACAGTTTTCATTGTACACAAGATAAACAGTATTTTATTCTACTGAAAGCTTTCACTATATTAAAAGAGCAAACAAAATGTCTTCTAAAGACAGCTTTCATTTTACCATAAGATAAACAAGTACTTGTTGTATTCTGTCAGAACAGGTTAATAGTCCTAACCTTGAACCACTGCATCAGCTTATCAGGAACCCGTGTGTAAAACTTGCTGCACCATACAGACAACATGGACAAAGCATGTACCAGTGTTCCCTCATGTGCTAAAAAAAAAAATATTAAACCATCAGCCATGTTAGCCATTCCTCCTATTAAAAATCTTTCTGGCATATCCAGCATATTAAGTGTCATGTCTCATTTCTTTATATTAAATGTCATGTCACATTCCAGGATATTAAGTGTCATGTCACATTTCTTTACATTAAATGTCACATCACATTCCAGAATATTAGGTGTCATGTCACATTTCTTTATATTAAATGTCAAGTCACATTCCAGGATATTAAGTGTCATGTCACATTTATTTATATTAAATGTCACGTCACATTCCAGGATATTAAGTGTCATGTGACATTTCCAGTATATTGCTTCGAGTAAAAACACTAGGTCATTATAACATTAATTCACAGATTCCTGATCATTTCAGTATTCCCCTAAATAAATAATCATATGATGCTACAATGAGCCATTGATAAAAAGTGAAATGCTAAATCTTGAATTCATAATAGTTCAATTCATTGTGTAAACCATAATTCCAAGATCATTTGGTCATCAAATGACATAATTCAAAAATGTTTGTTAAATATCCAATTCTCTTACCTTCATTCTGTAGAAGTGGAAGGAAAAGTTCTATGACTGTAGTACTCAGATTCTGTAGTGATGCTGTTCCAGTGACAGCATTTTTCCCCATGTTCCCAATAGCCTGCAGCACACTGATCTTCTGATCTGTTACAGTCAGCTTTCCTTCTGAACCTAATATAATGAAAACACAAAATCCATGACTCATCACTTCTATTTCTAACAACAACACTGTCAGAAAACAAAGCTTGATCATAAATATTTTTGATAAAAATGTTAGGTATTTGTCCATACTCAAGAAGATCAGAATTTTGACAAAGAAAAACAAAGTGGACGATGGAGATCACAGTCACTCTTTTTTAAGTATTCTGATGCTGTACTTCAAAGGAGTTGTACTTATATCCAGTCTGATGAGTGTACAAATACAATGCTTATATCCAGTGTGATGAGTGCACAAATACAGTGCTTATATCCAGTCTGATGAGTGTACAAATACAGTGCTTATATCCAGTGTAATGAGTGTACAAATACAATGCTTATATCTAGTGTGATGAGTGTACAAATACAGTGCTTATATCCAGTCTTATGAGTGTACAAATGTCTGATGAGTGTACAAATACAAGAGTCAAAAAAACTCACTTAAACATCAGCTGTGTTTAAGTGAGTTATCATTATCATTTTAATGTAACAATGATTCCACTGTGATCAATTATTGACATTGTAGTACATAAATACATCAGGTATTACAAGTCTACAAGTAACAGTGTATGAGAAACTAATAAATATGAGAAGTGTAAATGATCACTGAACCATGAAAAATATATCACAGTGAATAACTTTTGGTATAGTGGTGTAGTACTCCTTAGTATGCATCACATACTTTCATGAGCGTACAAGCATAAGTCTGAGAAACTTAGTTCAGTGTGAAAAATTTACTGGATCACTGATCATGAAAATAAGGTCATAGTGACCTTCTGTTGGCATTGTGGTGTAGCATAATCTGTCCTGCACTTAGTGCTGGTGACATAATAAAGGGAAACAAATACAGTCAATAAAAGGGACTGATGCTTCACTATCTGAAAGGATAACAACCATGCCTATAGGACTTTCCATTCACTGACAAGAAGATTTTCAAGATGACTGCCATGCCAGCCACTAGGTCAGATTGGCACCATTTTCATTCAGGACCAACAGATATTTCATGATGGCTTTTACGTTGGCATCATTTTCATTCAGTACCAACAAGATATTTTAAGATGGCTATTATGCTAGCATCATTTTCATTAAGGACCAACAAGATGATTCAAAATGGTTATTATGCTAGCATCATTTCAATTAAGGACCAACAAAATATTTTAAGATGGTTATTATGCTGGCATCATTTTCATTAAGGACCAACAAAATATTTTAAGATGGTTATTATGCTGGCATCATTTTCATTAAGGACCAACAAAATATTTTAAGATGGCTATTATGCTAGCATCATTTTCATTAAGGACCAACAAGATATTTCAAGATGGTTATTATGCTGGCATCATTTTCATTCAGGACCAACAAGATATTTCAAGATGGTTAATATGCTGGCATCATTTTCATTCAGTACCAGCAAAATATTTTAAGATGGCTATTATGTTAGCATCATTTTCATTAAGGACCAACAAGATGATTCAAAATGGTTATTATGCTGGCATCATTTTCATTCAGTACCAGCAAAACACCTAAGAAGTCATCTGGCAAAAACTCAACATTAACATGATTTTCCATCTACAAAAAATGTCAAAAAGATTTTAGAGATGTCCACTCTGATGGCCTAACTAAATATCAGATTCCACAATCATTATTTAACACCAACAAAATACCAGAAGTCTTTTTGTGAAAACCCCATGCCAATTTGACTTTCCAATCAGGAGAGACAGCTATAACACAATTTCCATGATGTCAGATCTGTGTATTTTCATTTAGGACCAACATGATGTCATAAAAAGTCTTCGAATGAAAAAGCCATGTTGTTATGACTATCTACTCCAGTGGAGTAATGGTAACAATATTTCAAGATGACCACCATGACTGAAATGTGAGACATCCATGCAGATCAAATTTATGTCCAGCACTGCAGCAACACGACACAGACATGTAGCATGATGTCCCACCCAGTCACATTATTCTGACACCAGGCCGACCAGTCATAACACTAACCTCTTAATGCTTAATGCCTAGCAAGGCAGCTGTTAGTACTATTTTCATAAGTTGTGTGGGAATATTCACAGTTGCAGTGCTGTATATTAAACATGGACTCGTGAGCTTCGTGCAGTTCTCTCTCATATGTCCCCCAAAATCCTATTTCCGCTCTTTTTCATGAGAAAAAAGATAAAAAATATGCCTACACCTTTTCATCAGTGGATGTCCACCCATATTTCTGTCATCACAATAAAAACTGTAAGATGGCAATGAATATCTTTTTAAAACAACATACCTGGCAATGAAAACATTAAAAGTTTGTGGTAGTTAGCTGAGTTGAATGTTAAGTGATTAAATGCCATTAGTTTAATATATAGGTTAGATTCACTCTACCGCAAGAAAAGTTTGAAAATGAAACAATGACCAAAGAGACTACTGTATTTTCACGTATATAAGACGCATCTTATACAAAGTTTTACGTACCCCGCACCCAGAGTGTGTCATATATGGGTGCGTCTTATGTAAAATATTTTTACACAAATCATCAAACCTTGTGTTTTTTTATATGGGTGTGTCTTATAATTAGGTATGTCTTATATGCGCAAAAATATGGTAAGTATTTTTAACATGAACGAACGGTACAGTATGATACTGAAGGACGATTATTGTGGTCGATTTTCACATTTCACGATTTTCATTCCTAGTTGTAAAAACAATTGGGTAGCTGTTCAGTAATTACCATGTGTACCAATCCAATGTGGACCAATTTAAATTTTAAATCCATTAATTTCCATGTTTTGTATACCATAGTTATTGCAGATCTAACTTTAGTCAGAGTAAATGTTTTAAATTTATATAATATAGTATTTTTAAATAATTTTGTTTATTGTTACTAATTTTCACAGCAAAAACTACGGTGGCTATATTACCAGTACATCTGGTTGGGCTCAAAGATGCTTAAATTTTTTAGTATCTTTTGTGGGTGCATTCGAAAACAAGACAAGACTAAATAGTTTGAAAATAAGACAAGAATTTGTTCAATATTGGACTTAAATACCATATATTTAAATTTTTATTAAACACAATATAATAAACTGTTACTAAACAGTGTTTAACTTAATTAAAAATCAATGTACCATATTGTTCTATTTATCTTCATTTTCATTGTCATCAGTTTCGGCTTCAAATCCTCTGAAACTTGAATCAAATTCACTATCATCATTGCGGAATAACTCCATAACTGATGCTAATCGATCCTCATTGGCATCAGTGGTATCGGATGCAGCTGCGTTATTGTCTGAAGAACTTATATAGCTAGCCGATTCAGAAAAAATCAAATGATATTGGAATCTCATCCATACTGATGATGTCATCATGTGCCAACTTCAGTTCACTTATTTCCTACTGAACAAAGGTATGGAAAACATCAAATTTATTCTCCGAATTGTCCAGAAGCTTCTGTCCAACAATTGTATGTGACCAGACTGCAAGATTGTTACCGTTTCATGAACTTGAAAACCCAATTGACTCTGCTGCCAAAGTCTGTGATCTTCATATGTATAGCAATAAGTCGAACCATCAATTTGATCACTATCTTTGAAACAACATGGCTACTGTCACGTAACAATCACGTACATTCTTCTGGCTGCAGCCAAATTCTCTTCCTGCAGCTCTGTTGCCATGCCCCTTGGCAAACTTGATGAAGTCTAATTTAAAGTCAGCCGTATATGATTTTTGTTTCATAATCGTGACAATTTTTAAAAATTAAAACATGTTAAGCAAATTGATCTCTCATTTAGATATATTGGTAACAAGAGACTATTCTCCCGTTTATATATGCTAATCGCATACATTGGTCATTTATTGGTCTATGTACGGTACTAATCTCGCTTGCTGCAGACTTGACATAGAAGATCAATGAAGCCGCATTTACATCTGACTTTTATTGTTCTAGAATCTAGACCAATAAATGCCCAATGGCTTCAAAATTCAAATCTGTGGGTGGCCATCAGGAATACAGTGCAGGTTATACAAAGGTGTTGGTTATACCAACGATTTTATTTTTTTACACAAAACCCCTAAACCTGTGGGCTATATGAGGGTGCGGATTATCTGTGTCTGCGGGATATATGCGGGAAAATACGGTATGTCATGATGATATCAAAAAAGAATATTTAAATAGTAAAATCAAGGACAAGTCTCAGCACTAAATTCCATCCAGTTTTGTTGAAAGCCACATCATTTCCAGTGGAGTCAATAAGTGCTAACAAAATCATATCTACCTTCTGGAAGCTTTTGAATGAATGAATAGTAAGAAAGCCACACCCAACATGGTTGGGACATAGCATGTATCATCAAAACCAATTAACTATTATGAAGGAGCTGAAAATATGTTTCCCATATGATTGTAACTGAAGTTCCACTGACGAGAAGGTATCCACAAAGAACACAAGTTTGAGCACATCCTAAAAAACTTTCCTGCCAAGTTCTCACTTGGCTGCCAAGGAAGCCACACTATTTTTAAAACAAGCCAACACAGACTCAATTTTCATACAGAATATCCTAATAACCATTCCAATAAAATGTTATCAAAATTGGCTCAGTAATTCTGGAGATGTCAAAAAAGAGGTTTTCCTTACTGTTGCTATCAAGCTGCTTCCTAGATGAGTCACCCTGAATACAATTTTGTTAAAGCATGTACTAAGGAAGAATTCTTCCAAAAAGAATCCACAGTGTTCCAGTCAAGATGGAAGGACAAATGGATGGAATGATGGAAGATGATGAATGCATGATGGAAACAGGGCCATGCCATAAGCGAACCCAGCTAAATCCTGATGAGCTAAAAATCTTACCATTCAATACTCCAAAAAGGCAGACAACAACTTTTTCCACTGCACTAGGATCACTACACTGAACAGCTAGGTTGGCAACTGCAGAACAAGCTTCTGCTCTTGTGGTATCATCCTTAGCAGTCAGCTGACCTGTGAATACAATTCCATTACAGCTGTATTTATATATGCCCTGACTACATAAACAACACAGAAATGAAACGAGCATTCAGATCTTAAAATTTTCTGTTTTCCATGTATTGGTAGAGACTACTGAACTTTTAAAAAAAAAAAACAATTTATGTCAAATAAACAATATGATTAGTTATTTGTTATCTCATGAAAAAATTATTGGTGATACTCTGACTACCAAACATGACAAAATCTTTTTAGACAAATTGTTTCTCCAATAATACTTATCCAATCTAATTATCATTAGGATATAAGCCTGTTACCCCATCTCCAACCCTATAAAAAGATGAACAAATCATCTTTTCTGTCATAAAGGCCAATAACTCATGCCCATTACCTTCCCTTGCCACCTCCAGTGTCATTAGGTTATAAGCTGAGTGACATACCAAGATGGATGGTTACATGGTAGAGTGATTGGGAGGGGTTTTAAGTAATGTTTTTTTTAGGAATGTTTTTCTTGGAATCAATCCTTCCAGAACTAAAAGGAATTGATAACATCCTACATTTTGAGAAAGTTGATGTGGAGAGGCCAATCCTCTGGCTCCAACATCCTGTAGACAGTAGCAAAGTCCAGCAACTGGTTGGAACACAACATACTATCATTTCCATGTGGGGATGCATCAGATGAATTCCCATCATAAGCCAATCTTAGCTGCACCACTGATTAAGTAAAGAGTGTACCTTATGTGCAATCATGACTTTGTGATCTAGGGGACATGAGTAGAGACACCATTGAGCATACAAGATCACCGTAAGAAGCGCATACAATGAATGTCGAGTGGGATAAAGTCCTCTGACACAATGAATAATTACTGGACTTGCAAGAACTCTATCACTGAAATCCAAGTCCTGTTGGAAACAGTCTCTATGAGTTTAATGATCTGTACTACGCAAATGTGACAGCATGGATTGAGGTTGGCAAGAAGACCCCAAAACTTATGTTCAAAATGCTGGGATGGACTGGACTTTTCCCAGTTCATGAAAAACTTAGATGAATAAAAAGTGATAGGATTTCATTTCTGCTTGTGAGGAAAATATAACTTACTAAATGTTTCTGGAGGATGCCATACAAGGACATCACCATTGTTATAGATGAAGTTCACCAGATCAAGGGAACAACACAATCCACAATTTTGATAAGATGCCTAGGACTGGTATTTAGGCCTAAGGGTGGGACTTGAAACTAGTAAACCATGTCACATTAAGCAAAACTGCTAAATATCCATAATACAGAGGGGGAAGGTTAGGGACATAAAAACATGCATATGAAAAATTGAGACCGTTGGTATACATGTCCCATCTGATGGAGAGATGTATCAATCTCCATCTGTTTGAGGATCACATGGCAAACGGGTCTTTCGTGTCTAAATGTGATGTTTTTAGATAAAGTTTATTATTATTATTATTACTATTATTATTATTATCATGAACTTCGGTGGCATAATGTATCGGTTGAGGTAAATCATGTAATTGATTGGCCTTAACTTGCCATACACCATCCACATTAAGAAAGAGCATTCCAATAAAACATAAAAGACAATGTGATTTTGCACACTCCATCACCAGTTTGTTGATGAGCATTGATATCTCATGCTATAGAAAATCATCCTTCTCCTGGTCTGATGAATGTCTTTGAAAAAGAGATAGGAGTAAAAAAAAAAAGAAGCTGGATAAATGAAATCCAAAGCCCCTCTAAAATTACTCAAGATTATTCACTCATTCTGAGGAAATACAGGAATACATTTAAAATGGAATTGCTAGAGTCTCAGGCAAAATGAATACAAGTAACAACTTTTTGTTGAAATTGGTTCAATAGAATTTCACAATAAAATAATGTTATGTCTATTTTAAGCAACACTGACCTTTAACTTGAAGGTACATATAATAATATTAATAGTGCTTTTACTTCGGGAACATATGAACACATGCATTGTGTAGTTCTTAAGTTATTTTCCAGTAATTAAATTCAATGACCAAATTTATTTATAAAGATTGTGACCTCGACCTTAGAGCAACTTATCCCTTAAATAAATATTAAGTTTCTCTTTGCACTAAGGTGAACAACTATACGAAATATCTTGAATTCCTTTACAATAATTTATATCACCCAGAAATTAAATTTGAAAGGCAATATCAATTTTTAGCAACAATGACCTTGACACAAAAGAGCTACTGAGTCACCAATCAACAACTACTCAAATATGTCCATAACTAAAGTTATTATCTGATAACAAAAACAGGCAGTCATGCACTCACAACCACCCACATAAAAGCAAAATAGTGAAATACAATCCCCACAATTTTACTGGCTAAGTATAAAAATCATATGAAAGGGGTTTTCAAGATGTCATACTGATTTATCTCAAGTTTCTCCTTATTCTTCAAACATTTTTCTCTCAAACAGTAAGTTAAGTTCACAGGTTATATGTTGCCATTACTGCACATATCATAACATAGTTGGTTCTCAGACTTTCCATATACTGTAATCTTTCTGCCAGGATATAATGATGCAAGAGGTGGATTAAAATATATACAGTAGCCCCAGCTAATTTGTTAATAATATGCAGATGCCCATCAATATGCTTTGATAATATACAGATACCATTGTTAATATGATGTGTTAATAACACACAAATGCCCCCTAACAGCATATTTAATAATATACAGATGCCTATGCCAATATGTGTTAACACTATACAGATGCCCCTGCCAATATGATGCAATATTACTATACAAATGTCCTTGCCAATATAATGTGTTTATATATATATATATATATATATATATATATAATATATTGTACAGATGCCCCTGCCAATAAAATGCGTTAATATTATATATATGTCCCATACAATATAAGTCGATATTGTACAGATGCCGCTGCCAATAAAATGTCTTATTATATAGATGCCCCTAACAATATAAGTCAGTATTGTACAGATGACCCTGCCAATACAATATATTATTACTATACAAATGCCCCTGTCAATATGATGTGTTACTACTACACAGATGTCCTTGACAATAACATCAGTTAATTATTATACAGATAGCTCTAACAATATAGTTTAATACAATAGATACCTTTGCCAAAACAATATATTAATACTATACAATATGATGTGTTAATACTATATGGATGCCTTTGCCAATATGTGTTAATACTATATGGATGCCCTTGCCAATATGAAGTGTTAATACTATACGGATGCCCTTGCAAATATGATGTATTAATACTATAAAGATGCCCTTGCCAATATGTGTTAATACTATATGGATGACTTTGCTAATATATGTTAATATTATGCAGATGCCCTTGCCAATATGATGTGTTAATACTATATGGATGCCTTTGCCAATATGATGTGTTAATACTATACGGATGCCATTGCCAATATGATGTGTTAATACTATACAGATGCCTTTGCCAATATGATGTGTTAATACTATATGGATGCCTTTGCCAATATGATGTGTTAATACTATACAGATGTTTTTGCCAATATGATGCGTTAATACTATAGGGAAGCCCTTGCCAATATGATGTGGTAATACTATATGGATGCCTTTGCCAATATGTGTTAATACTATACAGCTGCCCTTGCCAATATGTGTTGATACTATACAGATGCCTTTGCCAATATGTCTTAAAACAATATGGATGCCCTTGCCAATATGATGTGTTAATACTATATGGATGCCTTTGCCAATATGTGTTAACACTATATGGATGCCTTTGCCAATATGATGTGGTAATACTATATGGATGCCCTTGCCAATATGATGTTTTAATACTATATGGATGCCCTTGCCAATATGATGTGTTAATACTATATGGATGCTCTTACCAGTATGATGTGTTAATACTATTTGGATGCCCTTGCCAATATGTATTAATACTATATGGATGCCTTTGCCAATATTTATAGGTTACTGCATTTGTATGGGAAAATATGAACGTGTTTTTCGGATGGATATACTGCACGACCTTGGGAGTGCAGTATATCCTTCCGACATAACGAGTTCATATTTTCCCATACAAATACAGTAACCTTTTTATTATATGCCCATTTCTTATTCTTCCCAAGGCTTAAATATATAAACAAAAATACATTGAAAGAAACAAAGTAACTAAATATATGCTGTATTCCGAACTAAATACATAAGTGTTGATGGATCATTACACAACATTATTAATGAGCGCATAACTCCGCCTAGATAAATATGAAGTTGGTCGCGCGCTGGGCGTAAGTTTCGAAAGAAAATAGAGCTTGCTCTACTTAAAATTAAAATTTGGAGTAATATTCTTGATGAATACGCATTGCAACAACTTTTCCATTTGATCTGGAATGAATACCATTTGGTATATTTGTCGATTCAACACAATCTTTTGATTAATGTCTGGATTTATCTACATGAAGTGACTTGCATCGGTTTCCAGCAGCGTCTGCCATTTTAATGTTTTGAATTGTATTGATATCGGCATGCGTGTTTCATTTCTGTCATTTAATGATTCAGATCACAATGTGGGAAAATTATGAAGCCTTTCCATTGCAATTATCGAAAACACTGGAATTTAATGTTTATTTCATTTTGAGTGCAGTAAGGAGGACGTAGCTACACTTGGAATATACTCAAAATTACAGTACAATTTCAAAATGTGTAATCAATCTTGAGAACCCATGACATGGCTCATCTAATTCAGATTTACAGACCTACAAAAATATATTTTTTGAGGAAATTCAGGATGTAAAATTGTAAGTATATTTTTGGCCATTTTTATTAACAACTAAAGAAGACAGTTTATGTGTATAACTTGCATTTTATTGTGAGGAACCTGTATAGCGTCACTATATAGTTAAATTTGAAACATTGTATCAAAAAAGTAAATGCGGAATGTGCCAAAGCAGTTTGTATGTGTCAGTCTATGAAACATTTGATGGCATGTAACCGTCTATGAAATATATGGTTTAGTTTATTCATAAAAAATTGTTTACGTTAGAAAATAGTTCCTTTGCACGTGGGATATAGTATGAAGGTGTTCAATATCGGTGAATACTGCACGATTCTGACAATGTAAAGTTAACGGAGAAAATAAGATGAGCATATAAGTGGTAATACTATATGGATGCCTTTGCCAATATGATGTGGTAATACTATATGGATGCCATTGCCAGTATATGTTAATACTACATGGATGCCCTTGCCAATATGATGTGTTAATACTATATGGATGCCCTTGCCAATATGATGTAATGTTTCAAGTCAATCTGGCCAAAATCTTATTAATAAATGGTAAAAATCAAACCTGACCTAGATCTTCAATTTTATTTCAATTCATGACATCATTCAATACCTAATAATGGAAACAATATTCAGGTCAACATGACCTGACAGGACAGCATGGAAAGACATAGATAACACATTGTACCCCCTATTGATATAGCTAGGATTCACACATAAATAAGATGGAATGTTATGATCACAACAGAATTGAGAGTTAACATATATCTACAAACACATTTGACAATAGATCAGAATTTTCTTCCAAACCTAATTTTATGTAACATTGCTGCAAATTAAATTATATTCAAACCCCACCCCATCATGGAACATTTTCATAAAAGTTTGTTGCATGAAACATTTCTTACCACCGAGGGACTTGATAATTTCTTGTGCATACTGACTCAGATCCAGTTGAAGATGGGACAGCATGTATGCAACGCCTGTAAATAATAATGAATAACAAGATAAAGGCATGTATGCCATGCCTGTAAATAATAATGATTAACAAGATAAAGGCACCTCTGGTGTGCTGAAAAATGCATGTTACAATGGAAAATTCAACTTTTAAAGTATTCAAATTTAAAACATTCTGATGAATGAAGTAACCTGTCCTACACCAACTGCTTTGCATGGTCTTACTGGGCACAAGCTCAATAAATGGTGCTTGACCAACCAAGAATTATTAACTTTATATGAGTTTAATTTTATTACTATAATGGCTATTGTTGCTATTCAATACAAGTTCAGAATTTGGTTATCCTCTCTTGTTGACAAAATCTTGACAAACTGGTTTGTGACAACTAATATCCTGCCCATTCATCCACACACCCACCCATGCCAAAAGATATTATCACTTCATTTTTTTAGAAATGGAAATGATGTACAATACTATATGATTAAACACTATGTGTGTATGTGTGTGCACATGCGTAAACTGTAATATCACTCACTTTCATGGAGCTCAAATTTTCACGGATTTCATTGTTGCCCTGCACCTCAAATTTAAAGACCCAATGAAAAATGTGCCACATAGGATAAAGATGCCCCCTCTTAATTTTTTTGTACTGTGTTTCATTCCTTATGTTCAACAAAACTATTTGATAAATCAATGTCTTTTTCAATCTCAGGCAACAAATATTAGCTTCTTACAAATCTGTTTTATTTTGTTTAAACACACAAACACACACATAAAGACACAGACAGACAGACATAGACACACATTTTCTGGTGGCTTTAATTCTTACTGTTTTAAATCGATATGTTTTGAGATAAGGTCAGAAAGAAACAATAAAAATCTTAAGTTGTTACTAAAAATGAAAGAAAAGATACTATGTTGAAAGTCAAATTTACATTGAAATTGATTCTTCAATCAAGTGAAACTGTTGCCAAAAAAGTTACATCCTAGTAAAAGCATGTCTCATTTTATCCATTCATTCCAATGATCAAGACTATACAATGTTAAAACTATTGCTTTAAGTACAAATAACAATAAAAGACTATTCAGACTCGTAAAGCTCACATCACTGATGGTTGGATCAGCACTGCATCAACCAAGTCAGCTGGTCCACTTATATATTTGTCAGGTTAATAATTTTGAACTAGGGAATTAATTAAGGTTCAATATTCTCAAGCCTACAGATAATGAGGTCCAATCTTTCAGACATTTGTGTCTGAGAGTAGCCATTACCCATGCTGCATGAATCTGAGCAAATTGACGGTATATGTAAAGTCCAGTGGTTGAAGTAGGTTCATACACGTGGCAGGCTTCAAACAAAGAAGTGATTCCATTCCTTTTCAATTTAGTTAGCATATTCACACCTTGATGGGTACATTAAAAATGTTAATACTGCTTGCTAATTTCATTGAGCAAGGGCCAGCTAGTCAGGTAGTTGGTTCACATATGGAATGATGACATTATCCAATCTAATGGGGATCTAAGCTGAATAATACCAATCTTCAGCTACTGTGTTAATTCGGACATGCCAACCCTAAAGAGATATTCTCAGTAAGTCAGTTGAAATATTTCAGTAAGTTAGACCAATTTTCAGTAAGGTGTAAAAACTATTAAGTACTGGCAGCAAGTAAAATTTTAAAAACCATTACAGTTTACATCCATGTTGTAACTTACAATATATAGCTACTGGTGTGACTGGTACATGATACTTTTGCACATTCTAAGAAACTTCTTGTCAATATCCATTTTGAAGGATTCTCCCCCTTTATTTTCATGAATAGTATTGCTTCCAAGGTATCAACTGACATAGATGATATGGATTTTTAATTGTTTTTTGCAACAAATTAGAACACATTCTCACAACCTACATTTGAATGAGGAACAATAAGTACATTCTTTATGATGCTGGATAACAATTTGCATTTGAACTGGCCATTAGCATCCTTGAGTTTACTAATCAGATCCCATTCCTTGTCAACTTGTTTAGTGTTTAAGATCTCAGGATTCAATTCATCTACTTGGTAATTCAAAATTTCTGCTTCAAAGTTGTCTTGCCAGTTGGTCTCTTTGGGTTCCATACACATAAATCTTGAAGGGAAATACATCACACTGCTAAAATCAATCTGACACAACTGCTCTGTTCTTCATAAGTTCATTATTCAAGGGAAACCTCTTAACAAGGTAATCACAAATGATTGTGTAATAGTCCCTTACATCTTATAGAATTGACAAAGGCTACTGTCATACAGCTTCCTTTCAGCCAAGTATTTTCTTGTTTCTGAACCTACTGTAATTGTATCATCTGACTTTTGTTTCTTACAGTCATGATAATTGATATCAGTAAGATCCTTGGCTTGTGAAATTTATGTAGTTTTTACAAATCTGATCACAACTGCTTTAGTAATTTAATAATTTAATAATTCAAGCATGTTTTCTCTAAGTTTGTGGATCATAGTCTCCTCCTGTTGCATGATTAAGTTGTACTTGTTAAATAATGGAAATAAACAATAAATCTCTGCCCTCCAGGATTGCAGAGCCTTACACATACTCATTGCCTTTTTCTATCTGTAACTGATTTTTATACTGTCTTTCCAGTCATTTTTAACCAATGGTGTTTGACATCTAGACAGTGCCTTTTTATCTGATTTCTGTGATTTAGCTTTCTCTAAGGAACCTATCTTGGATTTTTTTCTAAGTCTTTCCTGCTGAGGCAGACTTGAGGGTAGTACTAGCCTGACTTCTAGATTTATCACAGCTCAAAGCTTTACTGCTTTTGCCTGCACTGTCGTTATTTCCTTCTTTATTACTAGATATATGTGGAACTTTATCCTTGGAACTAGACACCTCAGACATCCTGCCTTTGGCTTTAGCTCTTTTGCCTTTAACCTCTTGTTTCTTTGCCAAAATATATTTGTAAGGGTTCCCACTGTTCCAACAGTCTATACTTTCACAAAGAGACCAGAAGATGGTTACATAATGCTTCAATATTTTTCTCTGCTCTTTTCCACAAAGAGTCAGATCTTTCATTTCCATTTGTCTATTCACACTTTTATCCAAATAATATATATCCACTAATAAGTCATCAACACTAATAGGCAGCATATCGGCCCCATTTTAGCTGCTAAATGTATCAAATAGCATGAACATCCACTCAGATACACTGAGGGATTCATCATAGTTATATGGCCAAATATACCTTTATTGCAACCTGTTATCACTGAAGCATTATCTGATTCAAAGGCAACACAGTTATTCCAAATTATGTTCTTCTTTTTCAAATCCTCATCCAATAATGTGAAAATATTTTCCCCCGTAAAGGCTCCATCACATGTTAGAACTGACAAAAGTGCTTCAGTTACAACCCTGTCCATATTATCAAAATATCTATCAGTAATTAGGGTAGAGCTTCTCGTAATCATTGCTACCATCAGTTGCTATACTGAAAGGTTGTGATGAAGTATCGTTAACAATGCCTTCCTGTATTGACTTGCAGTTTTAATACAATAGCAGTAGTTTTTGTTCTGCCACACGTATAACTATTTGCTACTGATGATTTGGGAAACATACACTTGAATAGTTTAGAAGCATATGCAGCAAGCAGCAATTGTAACATTATGCTCAACTAAACAGTTTGTAAAATATCCTTCTGTCTTAATGACCTCCAATTCAGTTTCTGGCACAACAGATCCACGTGGCAGTGACAGTCATCTTGCCCACCATTGGAAATGTTAAAGTCAACACATTATAACATACAATAAATGTAATGGTCACCTTTTTTACTTTTTTCTAAGCATGACCAAGTATCTGAGTAATCTCTTTTATACTTTTGCAACCACTGTTTCATCTTTTTAGGAGGCTGGTTGTCCTCTCCACCTTTGATGCTTTTTTATTTGGAAGACATTTTCAGATGACCGGATGACAAAACAAACAAAAAACGAAATCTAGATCAGATGCATGCTTCTCATGAACAAAATAGGCAAGTTTAAAGCATCTTAGGTACCAAGATATAGTCTGGTTCCCTACCAAAATCTACTCTAAGATGAAACTCTGAATTGGAACACATATTTAATACAAAAACCCAGATCCGGAATGAACCAGTACAAAAAATATCAGGAACAGAAGAAAACAATCATTTTGCAATCATCCCTTAAGTCCATAATTTTAGTGGGGGTTTTTTTTAAGACTTATGGAAAAATGGTAAGAGTTGGGAGGTCTGTTAATGCCATGGTTGCAGGAAACTAATGCTGATGCCAATTTATGTTGTTATTGTTGCTATAGTTTTTAATGACATTTTTCAGCAAAAGATAAGCTATACATGGTGGCCAGTATTAAAGTGAAGGAAGAATCCTGGTAAAACCCCGGGAAGAACCACAGACCCACCAGAAGCTACTGACATGCTTTCTCACTTACCTACATTAGCTGAGTCTGGACAGTGTTTTAAGGATGAGAACATACTCAAGTATTGTACTAACTGATTAGCCATTGTTTTGGCTGTGTCTGCTTCATTTTGATGTTGAGTGTAACTGATTGAGCTAGTCAGTTTTTTAATTTGAGCTCATACAAGTATAATTTTAACCATTGAAGCTGCCACCTTATGTTGTTGTCTTAGTTTTGTTCTTTGTATTCTTTCTTGGGGCTATTTATTGGGGTTAAACAACAAAATTAAATATCTCCAAATATGCAAATTCTGACAAGTAAAACCATGAATTATGTACTCACAAAAAAGTGTTGGTTTTTTTTATATACAAATCAAAGAAAATTGAGACCTAAGAAAATAAATCAGTATAGATAGATACATACATGATTACACAGAAAGGTAACAAACCTTCTAAAATGATCTCTGCATTTCTAAGCAAAGATCTTTGAACCACTGGCAGCAGTTGATCCTTGAAGGTCTCATGTTTGCAGTGCTGTAAGATTGGCCTGGCACTCTTCTGCAATTAGCAAGATGACATAAAAGTAAACAAAGTGATTAAGTGGTTAGTGTGAAAGATTTGTGACATGGCCAAACATTTACCAACAGAACTTAAAGCAAAGCATAAATTTAGTTTAGAAAATGACAATCTGATTGGCTGATAAAAAGATTATATGCAAAAGAAAAATCTCCATTAATAACTTTGCAAACACCATTCTAACCTATTTTATACGATTATGTACAAAATATTTTTTTTATGTAGTGCTAGCATCATAGCAGTCTGATGACTTCACAACAGCATCAATAATGGACTTTGTTGCAGCAACGAATTTTTGCATTCACAGAAAAAACATCTCTCCTATTGATAGGTAAGCTGAATTCTCAAATACCAAAAGTCCCAAGTGAGGCCTATCATTGATCACCTGGATGTGCCTAACTGATATTTAAATACAGATGACCAATATATCTTGATCAGCAGAATGCTATCTTCAGACATTTCTTCCAATACTGTTATAAAACAATTGTTTCAAGGTGGGTTTTTCTTTTCTTATCTTCATCCATATTTGATGGAACATCATCATGATTTGTTCAATATTGCTGTTGTTGTTATATGGTTTAACGCTATTATTCAGCACAAGATAGGCAATACATGGCAGCCAATATAAATGGTGGAGAAAAAACCAGGAAAAACCCCAGGAAGTACCACTTACTAATGAGAAGCTACTGGCAAGCTTTCTCAAATACCCACATTGGCTGAACCTGGGACTCAAACCCACACAGATGGAGATGAGATAGCAGTGATCTGTAATGGTGAGCACATCAGACCACTTGGCCACTCGAAGCCCCTATTCAATAATGAAAGGCCTTGATGCCAGGATTCTTTTCATCAAAAGTGGTCGAATTCTGTTCAGCATTTGTTTAGTTTTTGAAACGTTTATTATCACTCTGAAGCAATGTGGCCACATTTGACAGGGAATCGGCACCCCAACAAAAGAGCGCACGTGAAAAGAGCGCCGACATAAGAGCGCACTAATTTGCTGACAAAAGAGCGCTGACATAAGAGCGCAAACTAAAGATCGAAAAACAATATTCAATAAATAGGAACAAGAAAATTCACTCAGATCAGACGGCATCGTTTGATGTTAACTCTTTATTGTTTCATTAAAAAACTAATTGTTCAGTTTCTTTAACAAAAAAACTGGTATAATCAACTGAACGTTTGCGGGCATATTAACTATAATAGACTATCAAATGAAGTCCAATTATTCAAAACGCAATCTAATAACACATACAACAGCACAGCCTTGTTATCTATCAAAGCATGGATTGTAAATACCTGATAGAAGATTACTGGTGCAACTCTGAAAGTTCTATCCACAAACCAATGTTCATTTTGCTGTAGACGATTGATATTATCTATTGTTCTGAACATCATCATTCTGTAAACGTCAGTCGGTCCAGAATCCCACAAGACGAAATTTTGCCCTCTTGTTGTTGTTTGAAGAGGTTCAGGAATTGTTATCTCTGCAACGTTCTGCGGATTTGGGTATGGCAGCTGATTGCGTTTTCTCTGTCTTTCTATTGCACGTTGTGAAGCGACGTATGCCGACAAATGAGGTGCTACTTCCATCGAAATTCCTGCTCTGGCTTGTTGTATAATCTGCCTTGGTTTTGCCACCCCTTCCACTGCCCGTTTTCGTATAGCCGACACCACTTTCGCTGCTTCGTTTTTAGCCGGATCAGGAGCGTGATTGTGTTCCAATGATGACAGAACAACATCTTTCAGCATTTTCATCCGTCCTCGGGAGCCATCTTTCTTGCAGCATCTCCATGTCGAACTTCCATCAGCATTTGCTCTGTCCTTTTCGATATCTGTAGCTTTCGACCAATATAATAGCCTTCCCTTTCTGTGATTCGATCTTCTCCATGTTACTTGGGTTAGAAATATTTTCAAACTGCATTCATAACATATTAACCATAATATATACATAAACACAAATAGGTGCAATGTCGTTTTATTGTACCGCCAATTGTTTAATTAAAACAAGTGTTAACCATGTCATATTAGTTTAGCGTACGTGTTTTTTTAATTGACTGCGCTCTTATGTCGGCGCTCTTTTGTCTGCGCTCTTATGTCGGTGCTCTTTGGTCTGTGCTCTTATGACGGCGCTCTTTTGTCTGCGCTCTTATGTCAGCGCTCTTTTGTTGTTCGCTCTTTTGATGGGTCTCCCAGGGAATCAGCATCATTTGTATACATTTATAATGCCCTAAAAGTATGATGGCATCAAATTTGGTAAAATTCTGTAATGTGATTATTGAAATAGTTTCTAAAGGTTTTAAGATTTTTGGTAATGGTAGCCAAATTTTGTTGGTACATAAGCAATACTGAAAAAAATTTAAAGCATTTCATGCCAAGATGTTCTCTGTCAAATTTTTCTAACAGGGATTTTGAGAAGTAATTTAAAAGTTTTCTATTTTAGTAATAGCAACCATAGTTGATGATGCATCTGCATTATTTCTACATTGCTCTGTAAAATTTAATCTATATTTTAGTATATTTAGTATATTTTTAAAAAGTTGTTAAAAGGTTTAATCTTTAATAATGAATGTGGCCATATATCATGATAGCATATCATGGCAAAAGCCTGATGAGAAATCATGGCATATTCTTGATGGGAAGCCATGGCATAATTCTGATGGTAAACCATGGAATAATTATGATGGGAAACCATGGCATAAGCCTAATGGGAAATCATTGCACAAGTCTGATGGCATATTATGACATAAAACCTTGTGAAACCATGGAATAAGCCTGATGGCATATCATGCCATAAGCCTGATGGGAAATCATGGCATAAGCCTGATGGCATATTATGGCATAAGCCTAATATGATATCATGGCATAAGCCTGATGGCATATCATGCCATAAACCTGATGGCATATCTTGGTGTAAATCTGATGGGTAATCATGGCATAAGCCTGATGGCACATCAGGGCATAAACCTAATGGGAAATCATGGCATAAGCCTGATGTCAATTATGGCATAAACCTGATGGGAAATCATAGCATAAACCTGATGGGAAATCATGGCATAAGCCTGATGGCAAATCATGGCATAAGTTTTAGAGATAATGTGATATCAGAAAGCTTCAATTGAATGTAGCAAAAAATGAAATTCCTTCAATAACTTAATGATATTAGTGTATTTACCATATCTGATCAAAATGAGATAGAAGATAGAGAGTTCAAATTAAGTCCAATAGTGAAAACCTTATGTCAACATGACCATCTGCTTAAAAGCACTGATAGAAAGATATGCAAGACTACTACCATAGTGGTCACAATGGATGTCAATGTGCCAACATTTTCACTTAGGTCCAACCAAACAAAACAAGTCTATAGTAAAAACTCATGTTGATACAACCATCCATTGAAAAGTATCAATAATGACTTTTTCAAATGACCACAATGGCAATCATATTGGTTGTCTGAGTGCCACCATTTCATTTAGTACCTTGTACAATGATAACTGAATCTAGAAAACAATAATGACTAATTAATGAGAGGATCAAAGACCTCATTCACACCATGTATTACAGATTGACTTCAAAGACAAATGACAGGTGCTATTATGAAACCTTTTCAAGAGTTCTATTTAGAACATTATATGAGTTTATGGTTTTTCACACATGAAAAATAATACAAACCTCTGAATTGACTTCTAATCATAATTGTTATTTACAAGACTTGAGCAGTACAATGGTGGCTGAGTCTGTTAGCATGAAAGGTTTACCCTGCATCACCTATAGATTTTAGGACCCTGCAGACAGACTCAAACTGTATTTTTTCTTTGGGAGGTATGGCACAATTATGCTCATAAACAGTCATGACTTCAAAGGATTAAATAAGGTCAGTGGTATTTATCTCTGTTTTTGCAATTTAGTCATGCACAACAGCATTGTTGTAGAACAATCTGCATTTTGTCTGCAAACACTCTGATGTGGTTATGGTTACAATAGATTAAAAATCCACAGTGTTCAACTGTTTTGTTTTTCTTGTGAAGCAGCAGTCAAAATGCATTATTTACCAGAAAATCATAGTTGCTGGTCATGTTCTGCAGGTGCTCACTGATGACTGTGTTTCATACAATAAAATCTGTGCATGATGACTGTTGTCGTAAATGACAGGTGGTCATTCATAGCAGAGGTCACTCAAAACAGGATTTACTGTAATAGATTTTCAAGATGGCCACTGAGGCAGCCAATATGGACATCCAGGAGGCATCATTTTCTTTTCAGATCAACTAGATCTTATACATATGTATAAACTTTCATGGCTATCATCCAAGTAGTTTAGATGGAGCTACATTAATAAACTGGTGGACAGACAACATATGGACAAAGGACTGATGTCTCTCTGACAGATGGACAATAAACAAAAGGCCATCACATGAGCTCTTCTGGTCACTGAACAGTGAAGATAAAAATAAGTCTGGTGCCACTTGCTCCACAGGTGTCATTACTCCAAGAATACCCTTAAACTCACATTTTATTTTCTCAAATTATCTCATCTGGACCAGACATTAACTATGCAGAACTTAATAAAATATTTATAAAAAGTTATACAAAATCTTAATTCTTGAAAACAGGCAAAAATACACTGAATTTTCATTATATCTATCTTTGAATAAGCATTATTAAAAGATCATCCACAAATTCCTAAATTGTATATCTTACCAAAATAGACACAGGTGGCTTGGTTCTACTCCCAAACAGCTGCTTAATGTAAACATCTAAAAACTGTTCCTAAAAAATAAAGATAATATTTTAATCTAAGTAATATCTGTATCCATAATATATAAAAAATGAAACATATATTACATCAAATACAAACTAGAGCTATTAGTGATGGGTTCATTGTGAAGGGCCTACCTTACTGCAGTTTGTTCTGTATGAACTTAAACTAGAAACTTAAGTTTAGAAGTAAGTTAAGAAAAGATGGATATACAGGAACAAAGTCCCTTCTCAATGATGTAATGGAATGTTTGAAATCCATCTCCTTCAAGGGCTCATCCATACAAGCTGCAATCTGTGTAACAATATGACAAACATGGACAAAAGCTAAACTCTATACAAAATGGTGCAGAATGAATAAAACCCATGGAAGACATAGCAGTGATGTTGCCAGGAATTAGATGCTGATGAAGAGCTCTCCCATGGCTTCTCAAAAAGGCAGGGAACAAGAAAATAATTTGATGGTGAAATTCTTGTTCTTAACACCTTGAACATTTGCCCTTTTTTTCCTTTCATATATCCTGTGTTATGTTAGCATTGTGATGTTTTCAAAAGTTAAAGTTTCTAACTGCAGTGTGATTATTAGTCCGTGGAGGGAAACTCTTCTCACAATCTATGTTTTAAGAAGCTTCCCTAACTTCAATATGATCATGACCTATTGAAATGGACTATAGTCCGATGCTACTAACCCGTTAGCTTGTACCCCCTATCGATTTCAATAAGGGAAACCTTTAATTGATAAAAAGTGCAAGGAACTTTGTCAATTCATTCATTGATTTATATTTTCTAACCTGAATGTGAGAAGAATTGCCATAATACCGTCATCGCCTGCTCATTTCATGCTAAACGGAAGTTTTCAATGTAATAGTCTGACATGCTTGAGAACCATTTCCAGTTTCTGGAACAGTCCATTTTTAGCAAAAGGGCACATGCGCAACTGAATATGTACATACATATGTCTGCTTCCAATATTTACAGTGTCGAATCAAAGGAAAAAAAATGACAAAAATTTGCCTTTCATGTGGTTTTAACAAGCGGTTTCATTAATATGTTCACATGTGGAAAAGAATATAATTCCAAAGTCAAAGTTATGGCAATGTACGGAATTATCTGGCAGTTACCAAATAGGATGAAGTACATCATCATGTTATCGGATGGAAATAAACTACCCCATAGTGTATGGAATATGGCACCGTGTTAGTATGGAAAGTCTGTTAAGCATAAAAGGTGCAGGGGGATGCCAGTAAAAGTGCTATTCTGGTGACTGTCAGATTAGAATTTGTAAATCAATGAGTTAGTTGACTTAGTTATGTGCACTTTTTATCACATTAAACTTTTTAGTTATTGAAATTGGTAAGGGGGTACAAACCAATGGGGATGTAGCATCGGACTATACATGCTCTAACCATATCATCACTGTGCACGGCTTTTGCTTATTACTGAACTTGTCTGATATTTTAATAATATAAACCTAAAAACTGATTGAAACTGGATCAGAAGTATGAACACCCAAGTGCTAAATCACTTGTTGATGGCCCAATGTTCAAAGGACAATTCATGACTGATGATGTGTGAACATACCACAAACAAACAAGGCCTTAAATGTGGTCAAATTCTATCAAGCGCTTTTTTAACTTTTACAGTAAGTTCTTTAAAGATCTTTTTTAGAACTGTGGCCAAATTTGGTTACATATCAGTATCAGTTATAAAAACTAAAGCCCTTGAAGCCAGGATGCATTCTTCTAAATTTGGTCAAATTCTGTTAGTATTTGAGAAGTCATTTAAGGCTTTTCTATTTTAAGTAATTGTAGTAATATCATAAAGCAAAACAGCATTTGAACCATGTTAAAGCCAAATTGACAGGATGCTTGCTCTTAAATTTGATTACAGAATTGCATCATTTTAAGAAGTCAGAGAGACCTTCTGCTGTCTACCAAATGTGGTCTAGTTCTGTTGAGCAGTTATCAAGTTGCTGTTTTAGTGATCTGTCCATTTTTAGTAATGATGGCCATAAGGACATCCAGTGAATTAATCTGAATGTTCCTGTGATATCATGTACAAATTGGTCAAACAGGTTTCAAGAATATATAAATAGCAACTGAATTGTGAATAGAATCCACAATAGACAAAGCACCATACCTTAAGATCACCTGGACTTATGGCCTTATGGTCAGGTGTGCTAAATAAACACATAAGGTCTGCAAGATAGAACTGCATTAGAATTTGCAGATTGGTTCTTACGCTGTGCCATACATGTGACGATGTGAAGCTGTCAAGGGCCATAACACTATGTTAAATGGTTAAATTTAATAGTGTTGTTAGAGTAATGGACTTGTAATCGACAGGTCAAGGGTTCAAAACCCACCCATGTCGCATGGGATGGTCCTGGCTTTTAAAAAGTTGTCCCAAAAAAAATTGCCAACTGCAAAATTCTGTCACCAGAATAAATGGTGAATATTTTACTTGGTTTGTTAATGTAATAGGCTATGAAAATTGAAAATTGAAAAACACTTTATTACTTTCTTGACAACAAGTAGTACAGCTATAATACTATAAAATAAATCAATACATGATGATGACTATTTTGCACCTTAAAAAAAACATTTTTTAAATTAAATCCCCTACCCCTCAATTTTATGGCTAGCTTCACAAAAAACATCTCACTTAATGCTGTAGAGTTTTTCCTGACACACAAACTTGGATCTCCGTTCCCACCAATGAAACTTACAAGAGTCAACACCTGGCATAAATGTACTGTATATATAGGCATCAGTGACCATCATATCAATTCGGAAAAAAAATTGATATTGACTGAGTCAACATTGTTATATGCATATACTAGTTAACAATAAGGAATTACGATGGGATATAAAATGTGGAAAATAGTTATCATATAAATGGTAGCTTGAGACAAAATTTGAACAAATGCACACCCCTTTTAGGCATTATTAATTATCACAGAAAAGGCTGATGTTTATTTGTCAATCAATTACTAGCGCTTCACTCACTGTGTAACAGGTGGTTTCTTTGAAGTATGTCACAGAGGCTCAAGTCCTAACCTTTAGCTATTGTATAAAATATGAACTAGGGCACATTGGGTGGGGAGTCAAACAACGCACTCCACAGGGAAAAATGAAATGTCCTTTTTAAAAATTTTTAAAATTTTGAAAATTTCACGTGTATTGGACTTGTAAAATCAGTGAATATTAGTGAAAACGATGCTTAATTATAAAAACTTCCCAATGGCAGGTACCAATCTGCATATTTTCGGATCCAATCATTTTGAGAAATAAATTATTTAATTATGCAAAACTTGTTTGTGTTGATATTTCTTGTTGGTTAGTTTAAGTCTCTGCAGATGTAATAGGATTGACGGCAATAGTAAAAGATCAACAAGCAAGACTGCCAGGAATAATATCAGGATCAGCAACTGTGTTGTCCGGTGAATTTGCATTAAATCCAAATGCTATTAATTTTGTTAATTTACTCATAGGCTGAGATGATGAAGATGCAACGTCTAACTTGCGTTTACCCATGATAATGTTGCACTGCTGACAGTATATAATTCTAATAGAGATTTTTTTCCATTTACTTGATACTTATACACAGCAATCGGTACTTCAAAGGTAATCAATTTTCTCTGGAGTGTCATTAAAACTTTTGGTATATTTACACGAAAAAAACATAAGGATTAGCTGTCATTCAATTACTGTTTCCATTTTCGTCTTCATAGGTCTGTATATTGTAGGCATAGCCTGGTAGAATTATTGAGTGTTATCATAGCATACAGTACATAGGCCAGATGTCAACATTAGTGGATTATGATGTAATATTGCACTGTACAGACGGGTTTGTCAATACAAACACAAGATTTGTTTATGTGGGAACAAAGGTCTGTGAACAAGTCTGAATATAAATCGGTGACTTCCTTTGATGGTCCCATTGAATTTCTCCACTCCAAATCCATGATTGCATGTACAAGTTAAACTGCCAAAAAGGCTGTCACAAAAAAATTGCCAATTGGTATTTTTTGTCACCAATAAGGAAAGAAAATCACAATTTGCGACATTGGTGAAGCCCAGCACGATCCCTGCATGCCATTATTAATGATACCTATATCATTTTTTTAAACAATAATATAGTTTTATTGAAGTCATTTAGGTTTATGACATTCACTTTTTTAATTCTATAATTCAGTGGCAGGCTAGGACTAAAGTAAAGTACATGTACAATACATTGTAGGAATTTCATTTATAAACAAAGTCTGACTGTAAAGTTAAGTCAACAACTATTTTTAGAGGCCTTTAGAGGCCAAGTGGTCTAAAGCATTCACCATTATGGATCACTGCTATCTCACCTGTCTGTGTGTGTGTCTCGGATTTGGCCAATGTTGATATGTGAAAAAACTTGCCAGTAGCTTCTCATGGTTCTTTCTGGGGGTTCCCCAGGTTCTTCATCCACCATTAATACTGGCTGTCATGTATAGCCTACCGTGTGCTGAAAAATGGCATGAAGCGATACAACAACAACACTTTTGCTCAAATACACCATGCATCAATTTGAATGGAGGTCACATAAACATCACACAAAACTAAAAATGTATTACTCCTGTAGAGCTAGCATGCATGCCCCAATTGTTGACTGGTTCAATAAATTGAGAACATTATTTCAAATTCTAATGATTTAAAATGTGTTGAGAACTTTTTAGTGATTCAGATTTTGTTAATTTATTGTTATGTGGAGGCTACATAATGGAATTAAATATGGACCATCTTATTCTTTAATCTATGCCTGTTCTGTAACTGTCATCGAGAAGAAATCTTGATTTATTTATAATATTTATACATTTGATTTAGCAGAATGGAAAATATTTAATTCAGTCAGTTAGCACCAACTGGATTAGATGAATTTATTCAAGGACCTGAATATTTAGATAATTCTATTAGATTATGTGAATTTATTCAAGGACTTGAATATTTAAATAATTCTATTTGATTATGTGAATTTATTCAAGGACTTGAATATTTAAATAATTTTATTAGATTATGAGAATTTATTCAAGGACTTCAATATTTAGATAATTCTATTAGATTATGTGAATTTATTCAAGGACTTGAATATTTAAATAATTTTTTTTGATTATGTGAATGGAAAATATTTAATTCAGTCAGTAAGCACCAACTGGCTTAGGTGAATTTATTCAAAGACTTGAATATTTAAATAATTTTATTTGATTATGTGACATGTTAAAGGACTTCAGTGATATTCTACTTTCAAGGGATAACCTTTAAGTACAGACATTTGGAATTAGAATTGTGACTCTTCAGTGGTGCTAGCATGGTAGCATATAAGCACATTAGAACCTTATACAGAATACCTTTGGACAGTCTCCAGATTAGAGTTAAACTGATATTACAATTTAGAATAATATTTTAGCAATTCATACACTATAAGTTATTTTTAATTCTTTCACTCTGATTTTATATTTATTTCAATTTCTATTTTTTTTACAAAAACAAATGCTTGTTGGGTTGACCTTATTTTCTTACTTAAGTTTAAGTCCATAGACATAATGCCAGCACTGGTTGGCTATCTAGTGTTGTTGGGAACAGAACTTAGTTCTCATTTCTTTGGCAAAAGTGTGCATAAAATGCTAATAAAAACATACAAAAATATCTATGCTGGTTACAAACAATATATCATACAAAGTTAACTGCTATGGACCATAGCTGTATCCAACATAAAAACACAAGTCAAAACCCATACAAGGCATAACTGGGTCTTTGAGACAATACAACTTCTGCATTCAAATATATTGAATGGTTCAAGTAGTTATGCCTGATGCAAGGGATACAAGGGTCTGCGGTATTGGAGACTTAAAATCAGAAACAAAAAGTCAACAACTATCAAAACTGGACCTGAGAGCATCAAACCTATAAAAGGCATATCATATATGTCATAGACAATTCACCTAAAAAATTGCATCGATTTATGAATAAATGGTTCCAGAGTTTGGGTGGTTACAAAAAGTGTGAAAAAATAAAAAGACATACTGGCAAAAGGATGGAAAAGGTGGTTAATATAAGGTTTCCACATCTCAGTATGATGCCCTAATAATTACTTTCATGCACAGTAGTTGATGCTTTTGATAAAGAACATGAATGAGAAAATTAAGTGCACCTGATATAATACATTTACATAATGTTATAAATCAAGAAATCTGAGTCTGATGAATGGTTTTTGTACTATCTTCTTCCAATTGTATTGATTGTGTATGCTCTCAAATTAGAGACAGAAAATACAGACCAAAAGGTCTAAAATGGCATACAAATTTAACAGGTTCTCTATACATATGAATACAAATATGCCTACAAAGTTTTATTTCTCTGTCTCCAGAGTTTTTCTTTACAATGCTAACATGGTTTTTGTGACAACAGTTTAAGTTCCAATGTGTAAATAACTGAAACATTGCAACAATGGCTTGAAAGTCCAATCAGGTCACTGATATATGACTACAGTATATGAATATGCTAGCAAAATTTCATTTGTCCAGTTTTTGGTTTTTTTGCAATCTTGATAGCAATCTTCAAAGGACAGATGTAAAAATTTCAACAGCCTTCATGCCAGAATGCCCCATCAGATATGGCTAAATTCTGTGCAGTGGTTTTTGAGATGAAGTTGTTTTGAAAGTTTTCCTGTTCTCAGTGGATGTGGTCATATATGATAACAGACTGGCATCATTTATTAATATCTGAAAGGTCTTTATGTCATTATACATTCTATCAAATCTGTTCAAATTCTCTTCAGCACCTTTTTTCGGAAGGATTTTCTAGACTTAGCAGTTGTTGTTCTGGGTTTAAAATCATAGCTCAGCACATGATAGGTAATATATGATGGCCAGTATAACTATTGGAGAAAGAAACTGTGAACCCCCTTAATAAAATTACTTAATGAGAAGCTGCTGGCAAGCTTTCTCACATATCTAAATTGGCCAAGCCCAAGATTCAGACCATTGCAGATAGAAGTGATACAGCAGTGATCTGTAAATGCAACTTTCAACCATTCAGCCACCTTGTTCTTCTCTAGACTTTGTAATGGTGGTAATATATGATGGTGGATTGGTGTTATTTGTAAAAAAAAATTAAAAGGTTTTCATGCCATGATGATTTCAATTAAATTTGGTCGCATTCTTTTCAGTTTATTTTTTCTGAAGAAACTGTTTGTAATGGTAGCTATAACTGATGGTAAATTAATACCACATACATACCAACCCATGGCATGGAAAAAAGTGTAATCCAAGTGGACAAAAAGAGTAATCTGAGCAGAAAAAAAGTAATCAACATATATTATAAAAAAATTTAATGAGCATATGTACAAAATGATTCATTTACCCCTTTAATCATTTTACATCAATAACTCCTTAAAGTTTTCATATGTAGTGCTTTTAGCTTTAAAAAGCAACAGACTCTCATAATGCATTTCTAAACACTTTGTACCAGCTGAAACTATGAATGTTTTGCAAAAGTAGAGCACTAAGTGCTGGTTTTCTGAGCCGGGATCTGAATTCAGCTTTTTTTTTGCTAACAATACTGAACAATCTCTCTCTGTCAGCATTAGAATGGTCAAGAACCAATATTCCTTTCATAACCAATACAAAAAAGAGAAAATGTTTATCTTCCAGTTATTGGGTCTTTAGCTGGGAAATAAGGTGCCATTGCAGATCAACTGTCCACAGGAAGTACATTGTCAGGTAGAATGCCAACTTGATACTTCAGAAGTTCTTCTAATTTACAGTATGCCGGATTATTCGGATGTTAATAAACATGAAAAAACAAATTATATATATATTTTCGGAGCGGGATATGCTGAAAATGTGTAATCCAGATATGTTTACGCATAAGGTGTAATTTAGTGAAAAAAAGCATAATGATTACGCCAATAGAGTAATAGTTAGCATGTATGATACCAGCTGTAAAAACAAAAGAGGCCTTCATGCAAGAATGCTTCCTAACAAAATGCTGTCACATTCTATTTAGTTATTGTTGAGAAGTGGTTTTAAAACTTTTGTTTTAAATAATGACAGCCATAATTGAAGTTGGATCGACATCATTTGTATAAACATAGAAGGCCTTTTCATACCAGAATGCCTCCTGCAATTTGTTTAATAGTTTTTAAAAAATGAAAACAAAAATTTTAGACAAATGCAGGGTAGAAGCAGAACGATCATAAGTCACTTTACCTTACAGTGAAGTGATTGAAAAATTCCACTTAACTTAAGCCTGAATCATGTTAGTGAAACTATCTAATCACCATTTACACTGCCTAGAGTAGAATAATATCTATTCCAAAATGCGATACTGTGAAGTCACAATTTTCATTGATTATGTGATTGCTACAAACAATTAAAATTAAAAACCCAATGAACAGTGTGCATTTTATGTGAAAATAGAAAGACTTCTTTCCCAATCGACAAATCCAAAAAAATGTATTTTTTAAAGAATCATGAAAACTGACACCTTCCAAAACTAATGAATTCACAGTATTTTAGATAGACTGATACAATATATTTACACAATGAGAGTGTATTAATGTCTTTTTCAGTTGTTGAAATTTGAAGGTCGGCCTTGCTATGAAGAAAAAAACTTGACTGAATAAATGTTTTTTAGGATTTGCCAAAACTTGGATATAAAAAATTGCAGTGTGCATGAATAAACACAGACAACAATCACCAAATGATACAATGTTGAAACACCAGGTCAAGAAAAGAATTAATGGAACAACTGTGAGACATTCAAATCAATAGCAAATTTCACAAAATAAGGATTTCAAGATGTAGTAAACACCTTTACACCACTAAACAATATACTGACATTGTCAATGGATGTTCAATAATCAACAATACTAGCTTACATTCTGTAAGAAATATGAGATACAAATAAAGTAACAATATATGCTGTATCAAGTGAAAGATAAAAACAACTGTAGTCACCAAGCAGTGTAAAAGGGAGGTAATGTAAATGGCTGGAAAGAGTTTCTTCCTTCACAAATAAGGTACATCAATAAGAATAACATTTTTCATCCTTCTTGATTGCTGGATGCAAAAGGCAGCACAGCTTCATTCCTAATGTTAATATGATCAATGAATGTATTTAAAGAAGACCAAATGGAAATTACATTTCTGAGATAAAATGTAGTTTAGTCTGAGTTACAAATGTGCCATAGATGTAAATATTTCCTTCCAGAAACTATGTAACTTAGAGTTAGACTATCTTCAAAGCTTTATTTTCTACAATTCTAATGACTAAAAGAAAGATTCCTAAGCATATTTTCAATGCTTGCAACTTCAGAACAATTAATAGCTGCTTAGTCCATAAATCTTATGCCCATAGTACTTGAATAAACTGCTGAATAAAATAATTACTTGTACTAAATTTTTTCATAGACAACTATCACATATTTCCAAAAAGATAATAATTATTCCCTTTGCATAAAAAGGTAAGAGACAATTTACTTTCAATTCCTTCTCTGGGCTTCTGAATTGAAGCCGCTGCGCTTAAAATATTTTTCCCTGCTAACTTAATGGGAAATTGATTTGATATTTTTACCACACTGAACAGGGGAAAAATATTTGACAGTTTAGCTTGGATTTTATTTATCTGGCTACAGATATGTACATACTTTGACTTTGTCTAGCACCTCCTGGTTTTTTGTGGCTGACAGATAACTTATCATGACTCCCATCATACAGATATCATATATGCTTGGTTCATCAGCCAACAACAGTTCCCTGTAAGCATCCACATGAGAAGGACTCTGGAATGGTGATATATTAAGGATATTGTACAAGTGTGCATTTACATGTATGTAATAAGTTCAAATAGAACTTGAAGCATGTGATTTACTGTATTGTTCCAATTTAATAAGTAACTGCACAAATTTTACACAAATCCATGATGATTTTACAGGTTATTTCAGAGACTGACTTACCGTCTTATGTTGCAATATTAATATTCCAATATATATTATCTATGTATAAGTCACAAAAACGTTTAACCAATCAAGACAGTTCTGACCAAAGTTACAGATTAAAAAAAATATACAAAATGTATCCGTCACTAATATAATGTAAATACAGGCAGAGCATACAAAGCAGCATGACTAATGAAGCACACAAAGCACATTAGCACATGTACTCTAGGTCTATTACAGCAGTTAATAATTTTGGGGAAATTCTCCCTCCAATCATGAAGAAAAATGGGGGAGGGGTATTTTCTTCACATAAGGGAGATTTTAACAAGACAAATAATGGCAGAGCTTGTACATATAACACATAACTTTTGTTTTGTTGATTTTCTGGAACAACTTTCAAGAAATCTGCAACTCCTTCCTTTAAAAATCCAAATTTTTCAACCACTTTCCACATCTATAGACAAATTCCAATTATGGTACATTCCAAGATTTAAAGTGCCCATCTTCAATATTTCAATATAAATACACAAGATCAGACACATGAATACAACTAAAAAAATAATGATATTTCTAGTTTTTTTAATCATCATAAAAATACTACCCTAATTATTCTTAATACTCTTATAAACTTCATTTGCTATATATATATCACTTGATAATTTATAGACATTTTTTTAATATTATTGGAGAAAGTACTGTAGAGGTTATTTTTTAAAAGTAGTTGCTGTGTAGCAACTATTGCATAATGTATATTAGGTACATAATCAATATCATGTCTAATAATCTGCATAAATTTGAGTTGCCTCACTTGTCATAAAAATTGAACTGAAAGACCAATGGAAAGATACTTTGTCACTAAATTATAACACGATCAAGTAAATATTATTATTATTATTATTATTATTATTATTATTATTATTATTATTATTTGGTAAAAGGAGAATGGTCTCTAGCTGTAAGGCAGAGAAGGACTAAAATTCAGCCAAGCCAAAAAGGGAAATTGATAACCAACAAACCTGTCTCCATACTGAAGCCATCTTTTTGTAAGCTGCCTTGATAAAAACCCCTGTATCCACAGCTAGGGAACGGTACAGCAATCCACACTGTATATTAATCTAAACAAAAAGAGCCTTCATTAGTTTTACAATAATGCCTTATATTACAGCAAGGTGTTTTGGATGAGCTGTACAAGGGATGTTTTTTGTCCCCCTACAAAGACTAAGACACTGTGATTTGTCAAACTTTGAGGGACATGGCATTTGGGCAGGAAAATATCCCCTAATTATCTAGGCATAACTTTCCAATTTCATTAATGCCAAATATATTCTCAACCACAATATTTAGGCATCAATACATTTTAGCATATTACATACATATTTTTGCAAATTATTCTGCAGCAAAACATATAGGACCTTGATCACCGTTTTACCCTTCTTACTTAAAAGCAATACAAGCCTGCATGCCAAGATATAACAATCAGACTAAATGTAGTGGGTCATTTTATACCAACGCAAGGCATTATCAAACTGCAAATAACATGAACTGTCTCAGAGAAAGATTACAGACAATAATCAAATCATTTCTTAATAATGTCATGCAAAAAGTCCATCTGTCTGCTCATCAGAATTGATTTTGATGTTTTGTAGCTCAGCAATACAATTGGGTTATTTAACGCCAAGGCAACTGGAGTCAACTTTCTAGCCTAAGAACACACCAAGGTCACTGACCAAGGTCATCTGTTGGTATGATTCAAACTTTCACAACCTCTATCACTGCAATTATGTGAAAATTGCTACCTATATATACCTACATCTGGTAAAAATGTGAAAATGGCTACCTATACACAAATCCGGTAAAAATGTGAAAATGGCTACATATACCTACATCTAGTAAAAATGTGAAAATGGCTACCAATATATACCTACATCCGGTAAAAATGTGAAAATGGCTACCTATATATACCTACATCTGGTAAAAATGTGAAAATGGCTACCTATACCTACATCTAGTAAAAATGTGAAAATGGCTACCTATACATAAATCCTGTAAAAATGTGAAAATGGCTACCAATATATACCTACATCCGGTAAAAATGTGAAAATGGCTACATATATCTACATCCAGTAAAAATGTGAAAATGGCTACATATACCTACATCCAGCAAAAATGTGAAAATGACTACCTATACCTACATCCGGTAACAAATATTAAGAACTGTTCATTCAGGACGATGTTGACATGTATGACATAACAAATATTTTCATCACAAAGCTTATGTAGGCCAAAAATATAAGCACAACCCAATTCATAAAGAAAAATATGCATCTGTGATAGTGCATACCCAATAGTAATATGAAGAACATCCACTAACTCACCAATCCCACCCAGCTCATCAAGGGTACCATGAATGACACAGTATATACACACAATATGATTAATACCCCTCTATTTAAAAAAATTCAATTTTTTGTGCTAAAACCATTTATCATCTTTCAGACCGAATTTGACCAATGCCCTTTACATCCTTTCTCTCATTCATAAAGCTCTTACTTTTAGACATCTCTTTTCTATCTCTCTTCAAAATATATTCATGTGATAATGACTATATGATATGATACACACTTTTAATGTCACTTGATGATTCACCAAGAACCATTTGTGTTGAATATTATATATAAACTACCTCATTATAAAGCAACTTCAACTATAAAGAGATCTTCTTTTGAAGCACCCATGAATAGTGTTCTCATGCATGGAGTACGGTAAATCTAAGTACTTTCAAGATAAAATTATGCTAGCAAAATTACCATCTTTTTGATCTCCTCTTTGGGTACCTCCTCATTTTCCTGAAGAACAGCTGCCAGCACTGCACAAGTCCATGTCAGAGCAGCAAGGGCATCACCAGAAGAACTTCGACTGTTGAGGAAATTTTTAAAAATTACCTTACCAATGATTGGTAATTCTATAAAGTTTGCAATGAAAAATATTTTTCACTTCGGTCAACTAACTTTGATAACTTTATGACCTAAAAAACTGATCTGCCCTTTTGTCAGCTGCATTTGAAATCTGGCCACCTATCATGCATCAGTATTTAAGTTTCAAATCCTATAACACGCTTATTTTTATTTATTTCCTAATATGCTTTTTTGCCATAATTGGGAAATAGAATTATCTTACTTTCAATATTTTCTGCATGAATATCAACAAAACACGATAACATACACAGTCAACCAATTGATGGTGGGGGTGCTTTACAAAATCTTCTACTTCAATTTCTTAAACACACTGGATGTCAATATGTTTGAGTATAAAATAAGAAGAAAATCTGCTGGTTCCAAATGAATAATCAACAAATTTCATCACATCTGTAAAACCTCAAGTTCGACACTCGATAAAATGCATCAATTTTTCACTGAGAACAAACATATCCTCTAAATATTATAGTTCATGACAAGACCATACACACAGAGAACTATTGCACAAATCAAAGACAACTTGCTGTATGGCAGAGCTCTTGATGGCAATTTCTTGGACTGAATATATTATACAATATAGAGAATTTTTAAAACTTCAATATTACATCACATTCATCATATCTAAAAAATGCCAAATGAAGAAAACTCAAGGCACACTTGGATTATGTGATTCTATTTGATGCATGTTTTCATCAGATTGAACACTGTCATTTTAAATAAACATTAAAGATTCCAAACATGTCCTTATCACAAGATTATATTGAATAAATGCAATATGTCATTCTTATGATGGCAAATATGCTGAAAATCTTAAACAAAATCATTAAAATTTAATTCTCTTGCAAATCTTAAATGCATCTAAACAATTTGTATTACATTTTGAATCAATTTATTGGTAAAACACTTGAATATGCCACAAATCTTTATCTCAGGCAGAGTTATATTAGCACCCTAATATTTTCTTAAAGTCAGTCTTTACTGAGGGAACTACAGTAGCGCATAATCCAAGGGTCACAGGTTCAATACCCACCCAAAACAACCCTGGTTGGCTACCTAGGTTTGAACTTAGCAAAGGCATATTGCTCCCATTTCTTAAGCATGATGTGTGATTAATGACCACAACAACCAACCAACCAACTCTGCTGGGGAGAAATTTATCATGTATCGACACTGTCAATAAGACTTCACAACAGCATCCTGCAAAATCAATTACTTCCTTATTTCCTGGTGAGAGGGGCCTAAATGAAGCATATTGGAACTGGTAAAGATTCAATGGGTTATGCTCTTACAAAACTAGACAGCATCTTTATAGCTAATAACTTTCAGACACTGCCTTTGATTGGTTTATTATTTACAGGACATTATATGAAAAACTGACTCAAATTCAGTGTACTGATAAAGTTAGGTCAAAGTGACACTTCCAAAGCGATGATGCAATATTCTGAATAATGGATCCTTAGACAAAGCCACAAGACTGTACATTCCAAATTATGTGACACTGACTAATAGGTCAATTCTCTCCAAGATGAATCCACACTAAATGATGACCTTTATAATGCCTTAAAATACAGAACTAAAGAAATGCAAAAGCCAATTATAATGGAGACAAGTGGATAGACATATGAATAAACAGAGGTTAAGACTATATTATAATAATTATAGAAACTCTGAAAGAAAAAAAAAGTTGCCTCCATGTATAAAATATGCAGATCTTAAATCTAACACCATATAGCAAATCTAAAACAAAAATTTTAATCTGACACTTTTTACTTATCAAAGTAATATTTGTATTAAAACCTAATGAAACTCTCTCAATACAAAAATGTTCCTGCATATGCATGTAACCAAGCACAATGAATGCTAACTTCAGCCTATCTACATATAACAACCCAAAACACAACCATTATCTTGCAAGTTTTCCTCATCAAAATAATATTAAGCAACATGTTTACAGATGACCTTGAATCCCATCATAAACAGGAGCACATCTCAAGTAAGCAAAATATGTACAAACTGATAATATAGGAAACACTGGAATCACTCCTGAGAATTATGTCACTGAATTTGGCAAAAATCAGCCTACCTAAGATCCATTCACTTACCAATTTTCACAAATGCAAGTGAAATAGGGTCTAAGATATCAGTTGCAAAAAAAGAGCTAAAATACAGAACTCATTTGAACATGAAAACTCAATCATTGTGACTTAGTTCTTATGTGAAACAATTAAATCACCCTAAGATGTAGCCACTATGAAATTTTCTTATGTGTAGGTGCATTAGGTTCCAAGATATTGAATAAAACATGCAGATGATAAAAAAAGTCACTTAAGCGTCACAAAAACCCATTTTTGGTATGGTTCAAGCTCCAATCATAAAGATGCATCAACATACAAATTTTCATTAAATGTAGGTGAAACTGGATTCAAGATAATTTGAGCATAACAAAAAGCTGAAAATACATGCAAATTAAATTAAACTGACCTAGTCTGTATATGTTTAAGTTACTTTCATCCATAACTATCAATGTACCAATTTTGTAAAGGTGACATTGAGTGCAATATATTGATGCTGCAAAAAAATGAACAGATGAAAAGACAAAAGTCAATCATTACACCAGCGAATATGTCATGGTTGAGTCACTTTCATCGAGATGTATCTACAAGTGTGTAGTAAAATTGCCACCAAGCTTTTGTGGATGTAACGAACAATCAAATGAAAATACAAGTCTCTGAAGTATGCAAATGAGGTTACAGTGACCTAGTTTTGGTATGACTGAAATGGCAAAATAGCTCTTCATGAATCTACATATTAATTTTCATAGTTTAGGTGAAAACTGAGATACTGATGGAGAAACGAAGGACTGAATGAGCCAAAATGTTATGACCCCTCCAGTCAAAGGTTAGTATAGCCAGACCAATGCCTTTTAATAGACAAAAGTGAAATTCAAATGCACAGTCACTTCTTACAAACAATACACAACACTTAACGAACAAGAGCATCTTGAGGAGACTAACACTATACAGAGCTAAAAGAACTGAAAGAAATTCAGAATAAGACTTCTTTTCATCTTTAAGTGTCAGCTGTTGAAACCATCTCTGATATTCTTCAGCAACAACAAAATTTAAAATAAGCTGCTGCAATACAAATAATGGATGTCAGCTCACCACCACTTTTACTCATGACAAACTGGACATCATTAGAAGGTGTTTGGTCAAAATCACATTTTATAATGGGGAGTAGTGATAGGAAGAAGTTTAAGACAGCCATCATGGCAGCCATATTGGAGGTACAACTGGCACCATTTTTATTTACAGCCATAAGAACAATATTGCTGAAAACCCCATTTTGATATAGCCATCACTTTAGGGAGGAGTAGAAGTAACAATATTTTTCCAAAATCTGACTTTCCATTCAGGAGTAGCAATAATGGCTATTGTGGCAATAATACTGGGCATTAATTGGTACCATTTTCATACAAGACCAACTGTTGTTGATGCTGAAGGGTTTAATGCCATTTTTCAGCACAAGTTAGGCTATACTTGGTGTCCAGTATAAATGGTGGAAGAAGAACCCAGGAAAACTCCAGAAGAACCTCTGATGCCAGTGATCTGTTAATGGTGAGCACTTTAGACCACACAGCAACTCATGGCCCCCAAGACCAAATGGAGACCACGAGAAGTTTTCTGGTGAAAACACAATATCCATGACTTTCTATTCAGGTAAAACTAATAAGATTTTGATGTCGTCTGCCATGGTGGCCATATTGAATTTAAGACTGGCATCATTTTTATTTTACACCAACATTGAGACAATTTTTTTTAAAAAATTACTTAGTATATATAGATGCTTCAGAGGTAATCAGCTTTCATTGACGTTGCAGCATAACTATATTTCCTGAGGTTTATTATTTTTTACTTTTTTTAAATTGCCATCGTGTGGTTGACTAAGCATTTTACATTTCCGTCCTCGTAGGTGGTTGATTGTAACAAATCAGTTGTATGGCTAGTTTGATTATATTACAGCAAAATATCAGCATAAGCGGATTAAAAAATATAACAATGTGCTGTTAGGGTGGTTTGTCAATATGAACTAAGGATTTGTTTATGTAAGAACTGATTCCAGTGCATTTTTGTATCCAAGTTTACAGCTTCCTGTAATGGTGCCTTTGAATTTCTCCACTCCAAACCCAAGACTGAATGTACTGTTTTTATTAGCCAAAAATGTTGTCATAAAAAATATCGCCAGATGGTGTATTTTGTCACCAATATGTAAGAAAAAAATCGCAATTTGCAACATTGCGAAGCCCAGCGCGATCACAGTTGATTTCATTTCCGGTTGTTGCTGTATAAATATTCCCTGCGAACTCAAAACTGTTTGCAAATTTATACAAGTATTTTGGGTTAAAAGGAAAAATGATGAGGATTTCAATGAGATTCAGAACTGTGCTAAAGTTGCTAGAACTGATAGTTTGGATGCAACAGTTGCCAAGTGTAAGAAAGTATGTGATGTCTGGCTTAGTGGGGACTGCAACTTTTGCTGGTGGGACTGCAACTTCTGCTGGTGGGACTCCTATATTTACCAAGCTAGGAGTCCTGGACTCCAAATTTTAAAATCCTAGAGAGACCTCTGCCACAGGATGAAAGCATGTATATAAAGTGTCAAGAATGTCCACTAAGTAGCATGAAATAGCAATAACAAACGACTGGTAATTGACTGACCAATGACAGATTATGAACGATAATTGTTGTTGTTATAGGGTTTAACACCATTTTTCAGCACAAGATAGGCTATACATGGTGGCCAGTATAAATGTTGGAGGTAGAACTGGAGAAACCCCGGAAAGAACCACCGACCCACTGGCAACCATTCTCACATACCAACAGCCTGAGACTTGAACACACACAGGCAAAGGTGAGATGGCAGTGATCCGAAATGGTGAGCACTTTTAACCACTTGGCCACCACGATTGGATAACAAGCCATTCAATAAGTTCTGGTCTATGGCCATTAGTGGTAAAAACTTTTAAAATGCTATACAGAGCAAACTTTACACAAACTTCAACCATTCCTCAGTCAATTACAAAGATAAGCACCATAACTAAGTTCAAAAAGCACTGAAGAAGGTAATACAACATAGCTGTGAACTTTATGCCTACATCCGATAAAGGTGATGCCAACATTAACACCTCCAAAGTCATTTGAAAAGTTCTCCTGTACTTTGTACAACTGAACTAAAAATTTAAATTCTCCCCTGAAAAAAATTTTTTAAAAATTAATTTTGAAAGAGACAACTCGACTTACTATCTTCCTTCTATGAGATTTACTTTCTTCCTTCTAGGATGTGCCAATATCACTTAATTTTCATAAAAGTTGATTTATGCAAAATAAATCATGAGTCCAGTGACAGTGAAAACAAAGGCCATTTAAGACTACTGCACATTTTATTCAGATCAGTAAAAAGCAAAAAAAAAGAAACTTATTTTGTTTCAAAATAACAACTTTTCTCATTTATTACTGTCCATATAACCATGCTTTTGTATAGAATCTGATGTTCCTCACAACAGCTCAGCATCTCAAACCTGTTTACATGCATGTTGGACCCAGAGGGTTACAGGTCCTGGACCTGCCATCTTCAAGCTCTGAACAAGTATGAACATTTGCAACCTTTTTATTTTCCTCATTTATCCCATTTTTTTTACGTGGTAGGGATCTTTTGACCCCATTCTTTTCAATTTTAGAACAAACACTGTATACATATGAAAACTTGCATAAATTATAAATATGTTGCAAACCTTGGTACAATAGGACCTTTTGCATTTTCTGCAAATTTAGACAATGCAGAATTAATGTTCTTTATGGCAACTGCTGGTTGCTTCTTCACAATTGTCTTCACCAGTGTTAGAACAGCCTGCCTTGATTTAGCATCTCTGTAGCGTCCCAGGGTGAGCAGCAGATACCTAAAAATGCCTTTGTATGCATTTTCTGGTAAATCTGTACAGAAAAAAAAGACAAATTTTACATTTTTATATATAAAATTACATATTATTAATGTAAGTACATATACAGAACACAAATTTCATTATTATGAAATAGTAATTCAGGCTAAATATCATACTTTCTTAGTTACACATTTTTCTTAAGCCCCTTATCCATTAGCAACACCCCTCCTTATCCATTAAGACAGATATTTGTTTTTAACCATATACCTAAAGACATACCATATATATCTGCTTGTATGACAAGTAGCACTGCAAACCGCAAATACCAAGATATGCTGTCACAGAATGCTCAGAAAGATCTGGAACTGTATAGTTTATTAGGAGTCACCAGTTGAATATACAAAATATAATCTGATCTGCAGGATCATCATGTTATAGCTGATCAGGATGTTTATTGTTTGCAGTTTGACTTGACTTATAAGCTATTATACTTTATTCTACAGTTGATCATAACATTTATTTGGGAGATTTTATTACCCATGCCTAATAGTCAATTTATTTAAAAGATGAGTTCCTTCTCAAATGTTTCAGTTTTTGTGCTAACTATGTAAGCTTTTCAATAATACTGTCAAAAGTCATGACAAGTCATGTTTAAGAAACAAAAAACACTAGATCAAGATTAGTACTATTTTAAAAACATTTACATACATATGTAGAAATACTATTCCTAGCATATTCATCGGAAAATGTGGTAATGATGTGTGTTTCTTATACAAATTTTCATTAATAATTTTTCTAGTTACTATTATCTTATTAATTATTAATATGATAATTTCTACATATATACATACCTGATAAACCTTTTATATTTGGAAACTCCTAGTTAATTATTAAATTTAGTTTTTACCACAAAAGTAAAAAAAATTTACCTGTATAAAATAACATATTTACACGAAAAGCATTAGGCAAGAAAATAGAAATCATGATATAATTAAAAATATTAATACCAGTCTGATTAAACATGCACATAATAGTTTATAACCCATATATCAGATGACATCATGTCTTTATTCATAAATCCTGGGATTGCACTGGGCTTCACTGATGTTGCAAATTGCGATTTTTTTTTCATTAATGGCGACAAAATATACCATCTGGTGATTTCTGTGTTAGCAACATTTTTGGTTCTTAAAAATTGTATTTAGTCTTGGGTTTGATGTTGAGAAATTCAACAGCACCATGACAGAAAGCTGCAAACTTGGATACAAAATTGCACTGGAATCAATTGTGACACAAACAAATCCTTTGTTGAAAAACCACCCTAACATGGCATTGCCATATCATAATCCTCATATGCTGATATTTGGCCTTGGTATTATGTGCTGTAATATAACCCATATAGTCATGCTACCTGACTAGCTACAATTGACAACCTCTGAAGGTGGGAAAAGGAACAAGTACAATCGGCCAGACGACAATTTTTTTCTTTTTGAAATATGTACCAGAAAAAAAGTTTTGCTGAAACTTCAAGGTAAACTGATAACCTGTGAAACAGATTGTTTAGTGCACATATTCAAAAGAAATAAACAAAAAATTCTGCCTCTATCAATGTTTTACATTATTTGAAGTTGCTACAGCAATAATAAACAGTCATTTGTTTGGTCCTTCAAAACAGGTCTTTAGTGGCACCTTCAATTCCAATCACTGACAACAGGTCATCTCTAAAAATTTCACTTGTATGCAAAATTTCAATTTATTTTCAGGCTCCCCCTCAATTACCTATCTAAACATCCACTTAAGCTGACAATATTACCTTTGTCCCTAGGATGCTGAGATTACAGGATGGTACTGTATTATGAAACTGATATTTTTTTAAAATTGGCGACAAAATATTGCTGTGGGCGATTTTTCTGGCTACAACTTTTTTAAAGCCAGCACCAACTCTGTGAATCCCATCATTATTTAATGACAATGCTTCAAAATGTTTTGTAAAAACTAAAAGCAATCCAATATGTAATAAAAATAACAAATGATAGTTTGGAACTAAATGCCAAAAGAACACCAAAAGAGAAATATACACAACAATAACCAAACATACACAAACAGGACAAATATTATTTATCCTAATTGGATAGAGTAGTCCTATATAATCTTTATAATCTTTAATGCCATTTACTTTTGCATATTGTGAGCACATGCTTTATTTTTAATACAGTTACATAGCATACGAGTTTGTCTCCTTCCTTTGAAACCATTATGATCCTGCCATAAAGAGTTCTGTACAAACTTATTTGTAACATCATATAGGTATTCTCCAATTATCTCTATACTGGCATTTCTTTACTTCAGTGTAGTCCTCCATGTAAGACCTAAACATTGATATTTATTTTAGTCATTTGGTCCTTACATCCAAAAGAAAGGCACTGTGCAGCATGTCAACAAACATTCTTAACTAAAGTCAAATTTTCAGGAATATCTCACACACAACTGGCAGCCAATAACAACACTTTTCTACACAGTAAATCATAATGTTTCAGTCAGACTTTACTTACTCTGATGTCTTTTCTATGATAAATTCAAATTCGCTCAAAAGAAATGGACCTGTTTTCAAGTTTTGTTGGCCTACATTTCAGATGGCTGGAAAACAATGAAAGTAGGGAATACCAAAATTGGGTTAAGTTGAATTAATAATCTTTATTGAAATAAATAAAAATGTTATCCCTATTGGAACTGTAAACAATGTTTCATTTCATTCAAGAAAAATGTTTCCCACAGAAACCTACTCCAACATACTTTGGCAAACCTTGACTACTGTCAAAATTCAACAAATTCAAATGTATGTCAATGAAACATGACAATGTGTCCATTTATTTACTAGTGTCAGATTTTGATTCCACCAGGATAAAAACAGCACAGCAAGTATATTAATTAGATATCAATTTGTGGAAGAATGTCAATATGGGCTGCCAAGTGTATGAGATATTCCTGAAACTACTCATTCTGATGTCAACATCAGAACATGCTATACAACACCATTATTTGGGTAATAAGATATAGCACTATAACATAATAATATGTGATACATCTCACACTGTAGGACTATACTCCAGTGATGCCTCCTGATGTAACATAGTCCTACATGCAAAATCTTGACAGTGACATTTGTTTGGGGCATCTGGGTCTTATAGCCTAAATAATGGATCTGTGTAGCAGGTTTTGATGTTGACTAACATCATAACAAAAGTCATGAATATCTCATGTAACTGGCAGCCAATAATGATGCTTTTCTATAAAGTCATAATGTTTTAGTCAGATATTACTTACCCTGATGTCTTTTCTCTAATAATTCAAATTCTCACAAAAGACAGCACAGTAAGTATATACATTACACATAAATTAGTGGAAGACTTTATAGGCTGCCAAGTGTGCGAGACATTCATGAAACTTTGACTATCCGTTCTGATGTCAACGACAGCGGAAATATCTATGTAAGACTTATTTAGGTAGTAAGACTGAGCACATAAACAAAAATATGTGCTATATCTTACATTGTAGGACTAATTGTATGACTAGATATAACGTTGCAATGCACAATCGTGAATTAGTTCTATTTCTCATGTTTCCCAACAATTCATTATAATTCCATAAAATACACGCTGCAGTATCACCAGCTTTCACATCTGATAATTCTTTGCTAAGTCAATGATTGTCAGTTTTCACCTACCTGAAACGTTCACACATTGAGTAACTTCCTGCAGAATCTGCACTCTCTCGCACGTGCTACTTGTTGTAATCCTCTGTGCAAACTTTTTCAAAACCTCCGAACTCTATAACAGAAAAAAAGTAATTTGCATTTAATTCCAGAATCTGAAAGGAACTTGACAATGTTCACGAGTTCAAGCATCTACTTACCGAAACAACCACATGTTCCGCCATATTGGTTGTGCAATATGAAACGTAATAAAATGCTTCTGGATTTGATTTTTATAATTTAAAACTGCTTGAAAATACAAATGTTTTTTTCACTAATTTCAATTAGTTATTAAATTTATATCTAGTAATAATATACACATTTTTAAATAGTTTGTTTCTAGTGATGAATCATAAACAGAGAACAACGAATGTAGTATATTACGAAGTCACTAATTTGCTTGTATACGCATGATACGTTATGGAGTGCTTTTCTAGGCAATCTTCTCAGCCAAACATAAAACCGGGAATTACTTTGGACGAGTGGAAATAAACATATTATAAAAAATCAAAAACTGATATTACTGTACCGTATATGAGCCTGTTCTTTGTTGGGTTCATTACACACACACACACACACACACACACACACACATCCTTCGTTTTCTAATTAAGTAAATACATTATAACATGAAAATATAAAACTTTATACATTTTTTTCTATCCTATGCAATTTGCGTTCAACCGTTTTAAACGCTGCTGCAAGAGAAACACCGACACCAGATATTATTTAAAAAATGGATTTAATGAAGTGCCACTTGAAATTATGCCAGAGCCGGTCATTAGCAGAGGTAAATATGATATTACTCGCAGTATTTTGGTATAGTATTTAAAACATTTTTGACGCACCAAAGATTTTTTATGATAGTATCTGTAATATTGCATTAAAGCGTCAACATCTTGTTTCGGAATGTTTTCTGAAATATGATTGAAATTGACTATATTTTTTTTCATTATATAATATTTGTTTAGATATTTATAAAATCATCTAAATGACTAATTTTGGGGTTTCAGCTACAAATTCAATACACCACCAGTAAGTAACTGAAGTTAACTTTTTATGATTCGCTATCAGCATAAATGTTTCCTCAATATCTTTGTTTAACACAATGTACACAATTCCAGAAAAATCATTGGTCGAATAACGCCATGGAAATGTTGTAAATATACTAAACTTTGCACTACTAAACAAAGACAATCTATATACACCAGTGACAACTGCGATATGCTTAATAGTGTTATTTTGCTGCGACTATCTTTTATTTTCTGATGAAACTATGTACAAAATATTTTTAATTTGTTTGTGAGTAATTTTAATAAGATCAGTTTTTTTAACAATATCAGGAATGCCACTAGTGATATCGTTAAGTCTTGAGTTAGTGTCAGCAAGATTAATAATAACAGCTGATGGAGTTCCAAAAAATTCGTTAATAGTTCTATTTAAATTTCTACGAAAATTTAGAAACGTTTTCATGTGATTATAAAACTCAGTTCTAAATGCGGCAACTCCATCATTGATTGTCGTTAACGAAGTCGTTATTGGAATTTCCTTATCGTCAACATATTTTTTAGTTGCAGCGTCGAAATCTGTGACTGGTGTTCTGAGATTAGTAATACCATTATTATTCATATTAAGAAATGCAAGCATAATACCACCGCGCACTGACACGTACTTAGATCCTTGATCGTCGACGTATTTTTTTGTTGTTGCATCTGTATCTGCGGTCGGGTTTCCAAGATATGTATTTTTATTCCTGACATAATGATGTCACCAGTAAATACATCGACAGCTTTCTTAACCAAATCTTTAACGGACTTGCTCGAATCTTGTATTTTACCTTGATCAGCATAAGTAACTATATTATTAACAACCACACAACCACAAAGGGAATTCGTACAAGTACATCTGATAGTTGTATATTGCTCGTTTTTACTCGTCTTTCTTTATCTTGAAAAATAACAACTTCGTTTTGATCGATACTTGTGATATTTAACTAATTAGTAATTTCATTTTTGAGTTCATAGTGAGTTGCGTATCTAGATAAGTCACATTGCTGAGCATACGCTGAATCTCATACTAATGCTCCAAATTTCGAATAAAAACTCATTATTTATTTACCGCTTGGTAAAATTATATACCATAATAGTAATGTTAAATCGTTGATATTAAACTTTGATACAGAGCGATTGGTAAAGCATCAACATAACAATGAGCTTTCAGATTGTCATTATCTTATTGTTGGTAGAACTGGATCTGGCAAAACAAATTTGCTTATGAATTTACTTTTAGGAGATAATTATAACTACGAACGAATTTATATTTACAAAATTAATCCGCAACAAGATAAGTACGAGCTAATTAACAATTATAATGACAAAACTTCGTGACGATGTTGAATCTGACGAGGGTTTCTTTATTATCAAACAACCGGAAGAACTTATTCCAGTTAATCAACTCGATGCGTTCGAACACAAAATAGTTGTTTTTGGTGATATTCCGCTAAACAACGAGGAAATTAATAAAATTAGATCGTATTTTTCACTGTCGCGAAATAAGAAATGTAATTCTATTTATCTCGCTCAAGGATATTATAATGTCGACAGATTTCTTAGGCGAAATTATGGTTGTTTATATTATTTCCTGGACTTGACAATTTTGACGTTAGAAATATCGCGAACGAACAATGCGGTGACGTAACAAAAGATAAATTTATTGAACTATATCGTCAAGCAACGGCAAAAAGATACGATTTCTTTTTATTCGATGAGTTAACAAATGATAAGAATAAAATGTTTCGATGTTGTATTGAAAACTATCTACAATAATTTTTATAGAAAATAGTATATAATTAATGGAAAAACAAGCAAAGTACAGGAAACATAACGAAGAACTAAACAAAATTTGCGCAATCTAAGGCAAAATTTAAACAGTTAGTACAGCAATCTCGACGTAGTAAAGTTGCTGAAGCAGAAACAATAGCTACAATTTTCAAACCAGTTACTGAGGCTTTATTCGGAAAACAACCCGAAACGAAACCACTTTTAGTAGAAGTTAAAATTCACAAGAAAAAGGTTTACTCGGATTAGTTAGAGAACAACAAGAGGCGGCTGCTGGAAGAATTATTGAAAGATACGATGCAGAAAAGAAAAGAGTAGTTGAGGCACCTGTAGCAAATATATCTGATCCTGCCGCGAGACAAGCTACATTGGATCATTTAATGAATAATACGCTGAAACGTGAAAGAAGATTAGCAACATTAATGACACAAGAAGTTAAAAATATTTTTAAAAATTATCAGGAGAAATAAAGATATTAAAGACGAGCAAAAAAGAGTTGGTGAGCTTACTGTAAGGTTTGTGGAGGATGGAGAGCAAAGAATTTTTTTTTAGAAAAAAAGCAAATGAATTAATATCAGAAGGTGAATACAATGAACTTTTAAGAGAAAAAATATAAATGATATTGATAATATAAAAAATTGGGAAAAGGAAAGATTCAAAGCACTCAATGATATGTTAGAAAAGATAATAATAGACGCTGACGAAGCTAACAAACAATTAGGTACAACAATAAAACAGGAAGATATGCTTCCACTTCTTGATAGAATAAGACAAGGTGTTATAGCTTATACTTTTTTTCGAAACAGCGGATGATGGTAGAGAAAAAGGTTCTGGTAAGAGGTGGAGTTTTAAAAGATTGTTTTACAATATTTGATTTTAAAAACGTGCATAAGAATATAGAGAAGAAAAAAACAGGAAAAGGCGTCAGAATATTCGCATCAGTTACTTAAATGATCGGCAGATTAATGTTGTTAATATCATCAAAAGAAGCAGGAAATGTTGGTGCTGAAATCGACAATGAAATCATCGACATACTTGATAATTTGAGATCGAGAAATTTATTAACATCTGACGAATACGATACTTTGCACCGCGACTTAATTTTATAAAAATATAATAATAAATGTCAGCAACATTATTACTCGACTCAATCTGATAAAGACAGCGCGAACTTTTCAGTAAAGTATATTCCGCTAATAGAACTAGATCGTGAAAAACAATACGAAATTGGATTAATTTCCTGCACTTGCTCAAATGCCATGGCAAATGTTAAGGCTGGTATTAATGATGGGTTTAAATTTGTAAATCTTAAAGGAAGATGGAAACAGTCAAAGATTTTTAAGAACGATGTAGAAGTTGCTCAAGTGGATGTTGAAGATATTGATAAAAAAAAAATTAACGAAATTCACAATCTAGAACCTAATACTAAACTCAGTCTTCAAGCCATACTTGATGAACGACCTGTGATAGCAAATAAAATTCCAGAAGGTGTTTTTAATATAACTGACTTGAATAAAATGATAAAATAATTCATAAAAGATAGTGGATATGATGATAGTGATTTTGAATTAACACCAAATTATACTATATTGCGAGCTAGAATTACAATAAACGTGATTTGTTTTTCGGTCTTGATTCACCATCAAGCATTGCATCATTTATAGGATTTAAACATTAAAAATATCCAGGAGATAATTATACAATTGAAAAAAAAAGTTATATATATATCGGTGATTTCCCAGTAAAATAACAGAAGTTAACACGATACTTGTAAATTGCTCTATTGCATCTGGTTATTATTCAGCCAAGGGCTGCAAAGTTCAAACTATATACAGCTTCTCTCCAGAAATTCCACCTGGTTCTCTCATGCAAATCAGTCCTCGTCATGTTATGTATTATCCGCTAAACGTCGAAAATCAAATAACAGAAGTAAATATGCAACTGACAGACCAATCTGGAAGACAGTTGGATTTTAATAACGAGGTCATTACTTATTATCTTCACCTACGCGAACAACAGTAAACATATTTTGAAAGATTTGGCAACAAAAGTATACATACAACACCAGATATATAATGAAACAGACAAAAAGTTTATAGAAGAAAAATAGTAGAAGGATTTTTCGGAAATATATTTTCTAAAATTGTTGAAAATATTCCAGGACTAGCTCGTAAAGTTGCACCAATCACACGTGACGCTTGTAAAGCTTTTGCAACTGGAGCTGCATCTGCTGCTGGAACTGCAGTGGGACACAATATTTGATAAAATAAAATTCGAACCTAAAGCAACACCGTCAATCAAGCAAGCTATTTCAGAAATCGCACCAACAAAAGAAACCCAACGAGCAATGATAACAACAACGAAAAAACTTTTATCACCAAAAGTCGAGCAGATCATACAAAATTTAATATCTAAAGATACAGCGCCGCAAAATTTTATATAACCTAATAAAATAAGAAAATGTCTGAAAAATTATCTTGATTTTGCAGAATTTTCTGATACAGACAACACAGTAACGAAATTTGAGTATATTGAATATCTCTATGAAAATTCAAATGAACCTAACAAGACTGGCGTTAGAGCATTTAATACCAGAGACGAGCACGTATTTCTATTGCCTCACAAAGCAATGTTGGAAGGTCGTGGTCGGATTATGACAACAGCTGTTCCACCTATCGCAGTTGTGGGTAACTCAGAAGTAGCTCTTATAAATAATGGTTGTTGTTTATTTAGAAGTGCTTGATATCAGCTGGCCAATCAAACTGTTGAAGATATTTCAAATCACTTACAAGTTGCAAGTACTATCTTAAAAATCGTTTCGTTTTCCTACGATTACTCCAGATCAGTCACAACTAATATGATGTGGTTTAAAAATGCTGGAATTGGAACATCAGGATAGGAGAATTTATATACAAAAAGAACGTTAATTGCTGGAGCCAATTCTGATGCAAGCTCTGTAAATGTAAGAGCTTTCCTTGTTGAAAACGCTGAAGAGCTAGGCATAGCCGTATCAGATGCAGCTGCTAATGCAGATGGTGTAAGAGTTTCGCTTGTTGCTGCCTGTAATAACCTTAGTATAACCGTACCAGCAGCAAGTGATGACGGTACTGTAATGTTTAATTTAGTTAAAAGATCACTTAACGTGAGAAATAAACGTTATAATGAAGGTTTTGCAAGGCGAAAAGAACTCTCAGCAGCATCACGTCAACTTACAATGATGTTGCCGCTAAGGACCATATTTGGCTTTTGCAGAAACCATAATAAAGTATTTCGCAGAGTTAAACATAGGCTTATTTTAGATCGAGCAGAACAAAATGATTGCCTATTTAGATTTGGTGGTGCTGATGTACAATTTGTCATAAACGAACTTGTGCTATGGATGCCACGAATATATCCGTCAGTAAGTAAATCATTAGAATTAGATAATATACTGGAAAAACTCACGAATAAAATTCATTTTTAACAACATAAAATATATCAAACAGCAGTTTCGAATACCACCGACTAGACATGGCTAGTAACAATAACATCGAGTGAACAGCTGCCGCGTCATTTATTTGTTGTATTCCAGCAACAAGTTCGACGTGGAAACCAACAACAAAATAATGGAATACTTGATAACGCTGATGTCAGACGAACTTATGTTACAATAAATTCAAAGCAATATCCAGAAAAAGCGATCGAGTGCAGTTTTGCTGATGACTTTAATAAAAACTAAAAACTAGACCGTACATGTACCTGCTCGAGTCAATGCAAAAATATCAAGATACTGGAGACGAAACTCAGATATCAGTAGAAGAATTTCGTACACTTTATCCGCTATTTTACTTTGATTGCAATAAACATAGCGAGCGAGGTGTTGACAGTACAGCTGGTATTGTTGTTAGGTGGCAATGTGGACAGGGATAACAGCAACGCGAATTGTATAGCCACTGGCTCGGGATTTCCTTTTGGGGGAGGGGCCCCCACCCCTAGCCCCAAAAAATAAATTCGTATGTTTTCATGTATCCCCATTTGAGGTGTTGTAAGTGTATTTAATTTAGAAAAAAAAATTAAACCCCGATTTTGAGGGGGGTATTTTTATGTCCCTAGTGGTTGTTTAAAAGATCTGTTTCCCTTTATAATTTCATTTACCAGATTAGGAAACTTCATTTTATATTCAGTAACCTTTGCCAAAGGTCTCTATTTCCTGTGTTTGCTGTCTAAGTAGTGCTATACTGTGTGTATGCTATACGTGTATATGTAAGGACGGCAAAATAGACAAAATGTTCCTGTATTTTCGTACGTTTGAGATTTAATTGTGATAATCGACGTATTCGAACTCTGTTACAATGTCGCCAGTATCATATTCTTCGGCAAGATCGAGATGTAATTTAGAATACATTATTTTATAATCGCTACTCAAAATTAAAAGGCAGCAGGGATTCATCGACGTTGTTTTCTTTACAAGTTTACGTACTATTTCTTCTTCGACTACACCGGTAGCCTAGTGGTTAGAGCGTCCGTCTCGAATGAGGAAAGTCCCCGGCCAAATCATATACAAAGACTTTAAAAAAACGATACTAACAGCTGCCCCGCTTGGCGCTCAGCATTAAGAGGTTAGTGTTAGGACTGGTCGGCCTGGTTTCAGGATAATGTGACTGAGTGGGCCATCATGCTCCATGTCTACGGCATCATGCTCCAGTGCTAGAAATCACTGTAAACTGTCATTCTGTAGACATAGTAGCGATATGACTTCAAAACTGTTAAAGCTACGTTAAAATCTAAATCACACACACACACACATACACAAACACACACACATTATATTTCTTTACCAAGCGGTGATAATATTTGCTTTTGTTGCAGCTATCTTAGCTCGTTTTAATTACGCTGTTGACGCAATATCTGATAATAATGCTAGTTTTTTTTTATTTCCGATGCGAAAGGTCCTCTAAGTTTATCAGTGATCCTACTGCAGTGCCCACCGAAGAAGCTTCCCCCGTTGCAAAAGCTTTACCTGCGTCAATTACAATTGGTGCAACTTTACACGCAATTCCAGGTATATTCTCAGCAATTGTTGTAAATATGTTTCCAAAAAATCAAGCTAGCATTTTTATTTCTATAAACTTTTCTTTGTCTCAACTTCATCTATAATATGTGGGCTCACAAAACTGATCATGCTTTTGCACGCAGGTATAAATAATACGTGACAATTTCTTTGTTAAGATCTATTTCTTTACCTGATTGGTCTGTGAGTTGCATTCTTATTCTTGTTATTTATGTTCAAGATTAATCGGATAATAAATAACCTGACGTGGACTAATTTGCAGGATATATCCTGCTGGAACTTCTGGCGAAAAACTATACATTGTTTGTTCTTTACTGCCCTTGGCTGAGTAAGATTAAGGCGCAATAGAGCAATTGATTAGTATAGTGTTTACGTCAGTATCTGCGCAATTTCTATAATGAAATCCGATCAACGATGCAATATTTGTTTGCAGTATAAAACTAACTATTATATCTCTTAATTTTATCTTAGATCATAACGTGTTGTAATTCTCTGTTAACTCGAATTTATCAGGGTTTATCTTCTCTTTTTGCATAAGCTCTTTTATCGTTTTATTTAGATCAGCGATACTATAAGCTCCTTGTTTAATTTTAAGTGTTTTCCATCGTATTAATTTATTTAATGTAAACATAACTTCGTTATTGACATCAGTTTTCACGTTAGCCATAGAGTTCCATGCTGTACATGAGGTGTATCGAATCAAACAATGTTTTTTTCAGGATCTAGTTGTATTGGCGGATTGTAATAAACAGAAAAGTTTGCGCTGTTTCCTGTTGATTGCGACGAATCGAGTAATAATGTGGTTGACATTAAATGAGATCGCCTCAATTAAATTAAATCAAAGTATAAAATTTCATCCTAATCTGCTTCCAGTAAACCGCTCAATCTTAGATGACCTAGTATATCTACACTTTTGTTATCGATCTGTGCACTTTCATTACTAGCTTCGTTTTATGATATCATGAGTCGTGCAACTATGTCTGCGTTTGATGAAAACACTACAACTTCAGATCCAGTGGTTTTCTCTGATAATGTTGCATCTCTCTTTATTTCATACTCATTAAACAGTCTTTAAAAAATAACAGTCTTTACCATAATATCCTGGTTTATTTCGATATCGATTTGGTCTTCTTATGCAAATTTTCAGCAATAATTTCTTCTCTTATTGTATCTAACAAAGAAAATACTTCTTCCGTAACATTTTTAATTTCTTCATCAACTTTTAAAGAATCATTGTATACTCTTTGCAAAATATGTTTTGTTTGCAATAATCATCTGGCCAGTTTCTTATTTGCTATATGCTTTACAAAATTAGCCTATAAAAACGTGCTAATGAAAAACGAAATATCTTACCTGGATCACGCTCTAGGTTGACAAAAAAGAAATTGTATTTGTCCCTGGTTGCTTAATGATATAATTAAATAAACTTATTTCTCATTACATCACCGCATTGCTCGTTTGCAATATTTCTCACATCAACATTATCCAGTCCGAGAAATATAAAACAACCAGTATTTTGCCTGATAAATCCATCGACGTTGTAAAAGCCTTGGGCAAGATAGACCGAATTACATTTTTATTACGCGATAATGAAAAATAAGATCTGATCTTGTTCGTCTCCTCGTTGTTTACCGGAATATTGTCAAATACAATTATTTTGCTCAGATGAACCAAGTTCGTTCACTGGAATTATTTCTTCTGGTTATATTATCAAAAATATATCATCGCCAAGGTCAAGTTCATCACTAAGTTTATCGGTGTACTCGCTTAATTTGTTTTTATCCTGTTGTGGGTTAATTGTGTAAATATATACCTATCGTAGCTAAAGTTACCATTGAGCAAACGATTTAATAACATATTTGTTTTACCTGATCCTGTGTAAGATAATCACAATCTGGAAGTTCGTTATTATGTATATGATTAAATAATCGTTCGGTATCAAATTTAATATCTTCGCCATTGTTGTTATATAATTTTATGTCATATTAAACTGACTAATGTTGATAATTGTATGCAGGACAATAAATAATAATGAGCTATTACGCAAACTTTGGAACAACATTAGGAGATCCATTGGCCGAAGGTCATCGAGGTATCTCGAACACAACTCTTGATGATCTTACCCGTACTCTAGCATTTATATCTATGATTTATGGAGACTCCCTGTATTATGTTTCACTTCCTCTTGCATTTTCCACTTCTGGCCTTAAAAATAAGTAGTGATTTCTTTTAGCCTCAAATAATTTGTCACGCTGGCGACTCGATACCGTCGTCTTTGCAAAAAAAAAAAAATGTTCCTGCAGGTCACCAATAATATGGAAGTAGAGGTTCATTTATAAATACAACTTGGGAGATTTCTTTGGCGTATAGGTCTGAAACTGCAAGATAATCGTCTCTATTGAACACACAACCAGGATTTCGTTAATGCGCGATTATGAAACTCAAGCAGCCCCCAGCGATGTTTATACAAATCTTTTGTTTACATTTTATTTACCGGAGAGCGAAGCATACTTACATTTTGGCAAACAAATGAACCACAATAACTGCCTCCAGTCCTGCTTAAAAATAGGAATGTGCACACGTGATGGTAGTATGTGTTAATTGTGTTAATTGTTAATACAACTCGTGAGATTTCTTCGACGGGTAGGTTGGAAATACAAGATAATAGTCGCGGACGATTAACAATATCTAGGATTTCTTTTAAGTTTGATTGATGTTAAGAAATGTAGCACCCAATAGCGATATTTATAACAATCTTTTGCTTGCATGCTAGTTACCAGAGAGCAACACGTGCTTACATTTTGGCAAACAATTAAATGTACAAAAAAGTGCTCTAAGTCAATTGTTCTGATGCTTATTGTCGATTTCAATGCGATCCTATGATATATATATATATATATATATATATATATATATATATATATATATATATATATATATATATATATATATATATATATATATTAAATAAATGGAAAAATAATTAGGCGTTCAGACACACTTCGGTTCGGAGTATAATCTGATCATTTGCAAAGATTTTATCTCTCTGTCTCTCAAAATATGGACTGGCACTACTCAGTCCTTAAACTAATTAAACAAGCAAATATAATAAATCGATTTAAATCAATATATTCTAAACCTAATACACTATGGGAAGCACTTTATAACTATTGATTTGAATTTTTAATGAGATATAGAGGTGATAATTTTAAAAATAACTCACTAGTAAAACAAAACTAGCAATCTCAAGAAATGTTAAATTTATTAAAGAATTACCATACAAATATAGAGATGTAAAGGCATTATGGGAAGTAGATAAAAGTAGTACATATAACTGGATCTAGAAAGTACAAATTAAAAACAAAAGTGGAGTAGGATGGAAGAGGTAATTTGGGGAAATACATGTACAAACTGGACCAAAATTAAATCACTAAAAATACAAAGCATGATTTTTAAATATTTAAATAATGCCTGACTGACAGGAGATTGTGCAAAAAGAAGACATATGATAAAAATAATTGCAAAATTCCCCATGTATAAAACTACTTATTATACAAAATCGCAAGCTATAATTGGATGTAAAAAGACTAACCAGGAGAGATTAAAATTGATTTCACTAATTAACAAGAAGCAAGTATACCAAAGGAATATGTCACTAGTTTTACATGCAAAATTTGAGGGGGAAAAAAAGCATCAATGGAGATAATACATTTTATAATATCGACGATGAAAACATGTAGACAGGTGATTGTAATAAATAAACAATTTGTTCAACACCCATGAAATATATTTTAGCCATTAATCCGTCAGGGGAGGGGGATACGGTATACGGTCCAAGTAGGGGTATGTATCAGCCTAAGCGCGGGCTGGAGCCCCGGTCTCATCTTTCTACCCAGGGGCAAAATAGGATGGAATAATTTTAAAGTACAAATTGAAAATAAATGGTTTACTCCTTAGGTGTCCTTAATTGTTGTACTAATCAACAAAAATAATGGGTAACCTTGAACTAATTTATACCAACTAATATAAAACTGCTTGAATGAATGAATGTAATTACTATGATAATTTATACCAACTAATATAAAACTGCTTGAATGAATGAATGAATGTAATTACTATGAACGGACAGATCCTCACATGAAAGAGGTATGGGATATTGGTGTTACAAGGCTGTCACAAGGCGCAACGCGAAGTGAACAATTCAGTTTGCCGCACCAGCCTTGGACCACAGCACATCTGCTATTCCGCAAAAGGGTATCGTCGGTCTGGAGTCGATGTATAGTAAAATAAGGACTAATACACTTATAGAAGGGCTTAAGGTCCCGAATTTGAAAGGAATTTAAAATGGTCCAATACGTTGATGGTTGCACTAACTTTATAAAAGACCCCCATTTTTTTAAGCACCTTGAAAAAGAATATGAAACTTTTGGAAACGCCTCTGGCACGAAAATTAACGAGAAAACGTAAATTTTAAAAATAGAGAACTGAAGAGGGAACCACACTGCCACCACCCCCCTTACTAAAAGATCAGGTTGAAGGCTTAGGAATCTACTCTGGCAAACATGAGGAAAAAGAGAACTTTCAAAATCTTAAAAACAAAGTAAAAAGGTATACCTATTTGGGCACAAATGCCACTATGTATTTTGAACCGAACGCAAGTTACTAAAACCTACTTTTATTCCAACATAAATTACATCTTAAAATTTTTAGATCTAAAATATGTGTTAAATAATATAGATAAGGAAATAATAAATTATATCTGGAATTTAAAACTACATTATATTGAGAAGGAGACAATATATAGTGACAATAAATGGGGAGAGTTAGCATTACCAAATTTAAAAAAGGATACAGGAAGCTAATATTTTAAATAGATTTTTAAAAATGAAAGCGACCCTGGATATGCCGTGGGTAGCCCTCGATATTGATTGGTTTGGTTTTATTTAGAAAAATGGGATTGATATCTTTAGAAATAACTCTTTAACCAAAAAACTACTCGTAAAAAATTAAATATATAAACGAACTTTTTTTTTTAAATTCATGTATGTTAAGGAAATCTTGGAAGGGGGTAAAACATATTTAAATTAATAAGAAATTTTTATATAAAGAACCAAAAATGTAAAGCAGAAAGAGAAAATTCGGGGGTGAATTGGAATAACCCTTGGACGAATTGGGTAAATATTAAATCTTTAAAAATCAAAAGTATTATTTTAAAATATCTTTGATAAAGTTAGTGCACCCTTGCCGCACAAATCTTCGAATTCATCCGATATCGCCCCCTTTGTCATGTACCCAAGCTTTAATTTCTGTAAACAGAATATCAGTCCATTTCCAGAAGTTTTTTTCGAAGCTGTGACGTTTTACCCCAACCCCTTGTGTTATATTTGTACGTATAACTGGTTGTTCTGACTTAATGTATACATGTGTAAAATTGTACTCTGGCTGAACAGCTTCGATGTTGGAGAAGTTCCTACGTAAGCTAATCCCCTTACGTAACATGGTCTTTGTTCAGCTCGGGCAGATATTTACTTAGCCACTTCAAACGACCGAAAACCCGCCAAACATGTAGACTGTAACATATTAACATAACTGTAACATAACCCACAGACAGACATTCGGATGATTAACAGTTTGAACGACTGACCGAGCCAAGAGCCATCCAATCGAAATACGAGGTGGGTGAGCCTTTATTTGACCCTGGGACAATAACCGATGTTTCGTAGGAATTAGGTAGTTCGCTACAATAAACGATTTTGTTCAGAGGTAGAACTCCGTTGCCAACCGTAAATTGGCCAGATTCAGGGAATCTTTGGAAAACAGCTTCAATCAGGTCAGTGATATTGTTTGAATTTTGCTTGATAAGCTGTTGGTTAATTAAAGAGAATGTGTCGTATGTATATTTATATTGCTTGTATTGTAGTAAGAATAGTTAATTATGATATTAATATTTTGCATCTTTCATGATTTTAGTTAGTACTTTGTGTACGATTAATTATGATGTAAATTCGTTGCATCTTATTTCATGATGTTATTATGTTACACCTTATTTTGTGAGGTGATATGTTCTCTTCTTTCGTTAGTAGTATGTGTGCATATTATTTCGTGATTATTACGTTTACGCTCTTTTGAAAGGACGATTTGTATTCGTGATGAATTGTATTGTTTGCTAGCCGCTATAAGAATTAATCTTATAATTCTTATATAGGTTACATTATGGTAGACTAGAAATTTGTTTATGTAATGATATATATATATATATATATATATATATATATATATATATATATATATATATATATATATATATATATATAGAGAGAGAGAGAGAGAGAGAGAGAGAGAGAGAGAGAGAGAGAGAGAGAGAGAGAGAGAGAGTTAACGGCTTGTCGTTTATTAAACTTTGAATGTGAATATTGTGGATGTGATACGCTTGTGTAGGAAATATATATAGATAGTCGCATTGCTAATCGTGGTAATATTATAATACATCGAGATTCGAAATATTTGTATGTATATACTGACAGGACTCAGTATGTAAATGTTTGAATTCTTTGTGAGATTGTGTTATGGCGCCAATTTGGTGAGCGGCGGCAGTGTATGGGTATTTCGATATATGCGCATGCGTGACCAAAAATGTACCGCCATTACTGATGGTTCGATCTGTTTGATTTAGTGTGAGGTAGGATTTTATGACCCTAGGCTAATACCTTGTGAATTTCAATTAGGAAGCTTCGAGGGAAGTTCGAGGGTCGTTAGAGTGACAGTCGAGCAACCTTGAGTGACGTTGAGAGACATTGAGTGACAGGCGGAAGTAGAGAGAGAAAAGGGAAACGGATGTAGAGAGAGACAGTCGAGAGGAATACAGAAAGGGAAACGGAAGGAGAGAAAGACAAGAGGAAGAAGACAGAATAGATGAGTAACACACAAGGAGAAGGGAAAATTTACTCACACTGGAATCAAATGATGATTTAGGCAGTCACTTGGTCAAGAGTGACAGTGATTAATTTAAGATCTTTTAAAGTTATCATTTCATTTAATTGATATTATTTGAATTTTATCTTCGTATTTCCTTATAATTTATCTGTCGGCATTGCTGACTGGGGGGGGGGCTCGTTGCCATATATATACATATATAATATATTGTCCAGAAGTAGTATTCTGAAAGTGGACCAGGGGAACTTCCTCATAATTCTTTAAAGTCTATAGGAAGAACCCCACCCCTAGACCGAACCCCACAGAAGCCAAATTTTGTTAAAACATTTGCATATAGTTGTGTTCAATTCTATCGGAAACTTTCTCTTCGTCAATTATCACCATGGCGTTTTTTTTGACCAGAGTTCTATATATATTCAAGTGTAGTTTTTATATTAAGTATATTGCTTTACATATTTTTCTCCTTGGCTGCACATGTTTGATTCCTCTTTATTATTTTATCCATTCCCTTTTTAATCATGTTCGCTAAAATTCTACTTAATACTTTGCAATCTGTATTTAGGAGGGAAATGGGCCTCCAACTTTTTAGATCTTCTCTAACTCCCTTCCCCTTATATGTTAGTGTGATTTGCTCCCTCCGTCATTGTTTTTGTCATTGTCTTGTTTCTAAGAAAAATGTTATTATAGATTTTTTTCTAGGATCGACGATAACTCATTTTTGAATTTTTGATAGAATTCCGCAATGAGTCCATCTTATCCTGTTGATTTCCTTTTCACTAATTTTATTATTGTATTTTGTATGTATTCTATAGTTATGAATTCATCACATAAGTCCTTATGTTCTGATGAAATTCTATCACATTCTTTTTTTTTCGAGGGTGCTCTCCCAGTTGATCTTTTCAGACCATTTAAACCATATCTCTTGTCCTACATGTAAATGTTGTGCTATATTGTATGATTTTTTTTTCTATGATAGAGTTTGTGAAAGTTTTTTTTTGTATTTGTAATATATTTTATTCAATTTTTTAAAAAATTTTTCATTTTGTTTTCTCAAACGTCTTGAAGGAAATATTGTTCCACTTGTTCCGCAAGCCAGTGTTCGTCATGAGTTTCGTCTGCTAAGGTTTCGTCTGCTTGGAGAAGATATTCTCTTTCTGCCTTTCGTTGTTCATCCAATAGTAGCTTTTTCCTCCTTTTGGCTCTTCTGTGTTCTCTCTTAATTTTATTTTTCTCTCTCCATTTCAACCTTTGTTGTTCATGTTGTATTCCTGTTGCATTTGTATCTTTTAATTTGGAATGATTTGGTTGAAGGGGTTGTTGTTGCTGTGGTTGTTTAGGTTATTGGCGCTGTTGTTCTGTATTTTGTTTCACGTTGTTGATGCTGTTGTTGTAAAGTTTTGTCTGCATTGGATATGTTGTTGTTTTTGTTGTTGTTGTTGTTGTGTCTGTTGCATTTTCAGATGTTTCTTGTTCTTGTACTGCCCTCATTTGTCACACTTTTGTCATCGTTGCTGTCTGCTGATTTTGTTGTTGTTGCTGCTGTTGTTAATTTTCTTGGTTTTTCGGGCATTTATGTGGAGTATGTCCAGTTAATCCACATCTATTGCATTTTCTGTCATAGATACATCCTTTGTACCATGTTTTTGTCAAAAATCCACTTACATAAAAGGCTCTTTTCATTTCGTTTAGTTTAGTTCTTTCTATTTTTTAAAATTCTGTCTCCATTGTAGATTGTAGACTTTGGGATGGTGCTCAGTCTGGATGTTTTGACTTTAATTTTTAAATTTTTCTTCAAATCTTTCTACTGTCTCTTGATGGGGTATTTCCAGGGGGGGGATGTCACTTAGGTGTAACTTTCCGGTTTGCTTCTTTATTTTCTTTAAAATTGGGGTAGGCTCTCTAGCTATAACTTGGTGGTTCTTGATGAGCATCTCTCCATACGGTATAAGTGGGCTTTTATTTCTTGATCTTAATATATATATTCTTTGTATCCTTCTCTGTTTATTGAGTAAGTTCTTGTTAATATTTTGTGTTTAAAACTTTAATTGCTACCATAACGTCTGCTGTCTGTGGTATCTCTTCTCTCTTTATTTTCGACATGTCCAAGAATTGTGTACCTTCTTGATAACAGCATTCATGAAAGGATTCTCCATTTTTCATTATTTTTCTTATCTTGAAGTTCTTTTCCAACGTTCTAGTAAATACTTTGTTAGCTTTACAAAGTGCCATTTTTTCACGAGCAGCTTGCTCTTGTGAATAACACTTCTCATTCATTTTTGTACAATAAATTGTCCTTGTTATTTCATCTGTAGTTGTAGTTCAATGTTTCGTTTTCTGTTTTAGTTCTTAGTTCATGATTCAATAGTCCATTCTATCACATTCAACCTCTTCTAAATAGTTTTTTAAAAACTCATTTGAGTCGATCATTTGTGTATATTCTTGGTAATATCTTTGTATTCTATTAATTATATAATTTGTATTGCTTAATATCTTATTATTTTCGTCTAGCAATTTTTCGATTACTTAAACTCTCCCACCTGCCCGCCCCCTCCCTCTTTTTCCTGATTCCTCCACTTTATATAAATCATATGCTTTGGTATATATCCTTGAAAACTTCCCTGCTCTTATTTCCCATTTTTTAAATTTATTTATTGATTGATTGTATTTTCTCTTTCAACTGAGTTTCATTTCCTTTTGACTGTCATTTTTAAAACTCTTTTTCTAATTCTCTTTCTTTCTTTTGTATTTATATTCTCCTATTTGAGAATTGTATGGTTTTTTTTCTTAAATTTTCCTTTGAGCTTGTCCAATTCTTCTAATATATCCCATCTGTCACCTTTATATTTTGGTGCATTATTTATTTTAGATATTGCATTTCGGCTTGCAATCCTTTATGTCTTACATAATATTTAAATAAATTGTACCTCAGTCCCTAAGCCTGCCCTAACACTAATGAATGGATTTGGGTCAGGACGGCACCTATTCATTATATCGCAATATTAGTTGATGTTCGTGAGTAACGATCTGCTAAAGATCGTTTCGGCAATTGACAGAATATTTCAGCATTAAATTCAATGCTGGACCACATGTAGATCATCGTGCAGTAAAACAACCCTACCTCCTGCTGTCATTCCTAATTTGGCTGAACCTGACATAAGATATCTATATCTTATAAATTAACACTTCCCAACCTCAACCCCCAAACAAAACAATGGTAAACAAACAAACAAACATACAAATAAATAAAAATAAAACATCTGGCGATTAAGTGACAATCACGTGAACGGGTTCTTATTTGGATTGTAAAGGTGTTAACCGTGACGGTAAACCTAATAAATTGTATAAACTGAATTATACACTAATTGACCTCCTAACGGGCAGCAGTGCTGCAGGCGAGGGTCACCAGATGTTTCGGCCCATTCCAAGTTTGATTCTCAAATTCCTCTTTGACGACTGAACGGAAGAAGTATCTCTGAAAATGGCCAGGACAAAGGAAATTTCTCTTTGAAGAACGGAGACTACAGAATCCTGAACAAAAACAGAAACTAATGTAAACTACAATTACAACTGAAAAAAAATAGCAAAGACGATATTTAGTGCAAAAATGAACGCAAATTCCAATTCACGCGAGCAAGCTGCACGTCAAAAAATGGCATCATGCAAAGCAAACAAAGTGGTCACAAGGATGTTGGAAAAAATTCTTTACGATTAGAAGAATAGAGAGAAATAGTCTTGTCTCAAATGTTATTACCGAGAAGGTACACAATTTATAGACATGTCAAAATACAGAGAGAACATATACCGAAGACAGCAGATGTAATGATAACAATCAAAGTTATAAACCCAGACTATGCAACCCAATAATACTCAAGATACAGAGAAGGATAAATAAGGTTATAAATTAAGATCCAAAACCAAGAGCCCAATACTATTATATGGAGAGATGGTCGTCAAGAATCAGCCAGTTACCGTATGAGAGCCTACTCCAATTCTAAAGAAAATAAAATACCGAACGGGAGAATTACATCTTAGCAGAGGCGTAGCTAGGGTGGGACATGGGGGGGGGGTACATATGTCCCGGGCGCCAAGGTACAGGGCACTAAAATGAGGCTTACAACGTTACATTATAATAAATAAAATAGAAAAATGTGATTAAACGGGGAGGGGGCTGGGGCGCCAATTTTATAGTTCGTCCCCGGGCGCAAAATATCATAGCTACGCCTCTGCATCTTAGCGACATACTCCTAGAGACACCCTTGCAAGAGACCAAAGAAAGGTTTGAGGAAAAATTCAAGTCATATCTGCCAGACTAGATTCCATTCCCATGACAACCATCTATAATGGCGTCTGAATCCTAGAAATAGAAAGAAACAATTTAAGAGAACTTAAAAAAGCCTTCTATCTATGTGACAGAAACAAGGTACAAATGATATATCTATGACAAAATGTGTAACAGATGTGGATTACCGGGACATACACCACATAAATGTCCAATAAACCAAGAACAGCAGCAACAATGAAACCAGCAGACATCGGAACATCGGGAGACGATGGAAGTGAGAAGACAAATGATGGAGTAACAAGAACAAGTAACCTCTGGAAACACAACAGATAAAACAATAACAACAGCAGCAACAGATTAAAGTACAAGGAAGCAACAGGGAAAAATCCAATGACCCAGCAAAAAAGCAGATTCAACAAACAAGCTTTAACGTTGGCAACATTAGGTTCACAAATAGTGTACAGATTATACTGGACTGAAACAGAGAAAAATAAAGAAATCAATAGAGAAAAAAGAAACACCAAAAGAAGAAAAAAGTTACCCGCAGAAGAGTAAAATAGAGCAAAAAGAGAATACTTACTTTGAAAAGATGAAACTGTTGACGAACAATGAATTGAAAATATTGTAACAAAAAAGACACCCCAAACCTTGTATTAATAATAATAATAATAATAATAATAATAATAATAATAATAATAATAATAATAATAATAATAAAATATTAACATACATATTGAGGACTATGTCAATAAAATATATCAATGCTTTAGACAAATAATAACAATTTATTTTTGCAATAACACAATTCTTTACATGTAGGGCAGGAGGGCCTCTCTAAATGGTCTTAAATGATCAACCAGGGAGATAACCCTCCAAAAAAGGACAAATCAGACTATACTTGTGTGAAGAGAAGTATTTTGCTGGTACTTATTTTCATTTTTTTTATTTTTGCCTGTCTCATCACGGAGATTAAAATTAATTAGTTTGCACATTTCCCCTTATTACGCACTTTTCTGGTATTATCCCCATTATTATATTTCCTTATCATAGATTTTTAATTGTCTAAATTTTTGTGGAGATCCCTGAGCACTACTCGCTTTCAGTTATACAAGTATCCGTATCCGTACGCCTTTATAGCTAGGTCATGGCTATCAGTGGTGTGTAACCAACAATTTCGAATTTGAACTTGGGTAAGAAGTTAAGTGTACTCACCTCATAATTATACAATGACACAAGCGCAAGTGGACGGCGCATTGCACATAGAACAAGGCAATAGGCTTAGTAATACTTTAAAAAAGAATTAGATAAAACATATGGGAAACCTTTTCTGAAAATACATTATTCGGAAAGATGTTAGACACTCGACATTGGGGTAGCCCAGACAAGTAGCCATTCTTACTGCCCTGAAAGTACAAGGGTAGGACATATTACAAACATTGGGGTGCAAAGCGCAATCCACAACAAGTTTGTTGTATATCCAAGAAACTACATAGAGATAGACAATGAATTCATAGAAGTAAAGGGAACAGAAGTAAGGGTATACAAAACTTCCCCTATAATAAGAGAAACCCAAGGAAGACCCATAGGCTTTTTTTTTTTTTGTTTCAAGACTGCCTTTGGAAGTGGAAACGGAAGAGATTATTATCAAAATGGAAAAGAATTTCCAGATAAAAGCAAAACGCCATAAAATGGCGACTTTGGGGTTTCCAAGGTATAAAGCCATTATAATCAAAAATAAAAATTGCTTAAACTGGGAACAGAAAAAAAAGAGAAAAGGGTTCTAGAAGGTAGAATACTTCACGTTAAGGTCAACAATTTCAATATAATTAACACATATTTTCTGGTAAATATATACAAAACATTGATTTCATTGAAAATCTAGATAAATACATAAGTGAATATACTATGGAAGAATTAGTGCTAGGAGGTGACTTTAAATGGGTAAGATACAGGAGATTAAACTTACTCCGAACGGTATAATTGGTAGGTGAGTATAAAAATGTATTAGCTAGCAGATTAGATAAATTCCATGGAACCTACTTAAGAAGGGATTATATGTAGATGCTAATATTACGGATAGAAAGATTTAAGACCATAAACTAAATGAAATAAAAGTAAAAACAAAACTAAGAACTAAATGGGAAAGGGCACAGAAAATAAACAACAGACTTATATACAGTGGAGAATTTATAAAGGAACTAAAAGAACTAATAAACAAAAGGTTTGTAATAGAAGAGAAAAATATATTATTTCAATGGGACAGCTTTAAAAAGAAAATTAAAGTCATTGACATAAATTATAGCAAAAGATTAAGTGAACTAAAAAAGGAAACAGGAAGAGGAAATAAAGTTGCAAAGTCGGAAAAGTAAAGGAGAAAGAAAGACTTCCTTCCTTGCAAGGAAAACTGGAAGAAATCAGGAAACAGGAAAACAATGGAGCAGAGATTAGAGCGAGAAAGTTTTCAGATTTATATGCTAAAGCGAAGGGTCTATTCAAAAGGGAGGAATTTAGAAGGGGAGAAGAAAAAAAGATCTTAATATACTAATTGATGAGTAAGGAAATACTCTAAAAAAAAGAAATGTGAGATCATGGAAAAAATTAAATCTTTCAATAGTAACCTGTAGAAAACTCAGAGCATAAATGAAGACATAATACACTCATATTTGGATGATGTCAAATGTGAACAAAATACATGTCAAATGTGAACAAATTACATCAAAGCATAAAGATGTATGCGATGGATTCATATTTTCAGAGGAGATTATAAAAACTATCAACTCCCTAGCCAGAGGCAAGTCACCAGGAAGAGATGGACTCACATGGGAAGTTTATAAAAAAAATTCCAACATGAGTTAGCGCTTATCATGGAATCGTTATACAATAACATACTTTAAAACAAACAGAAAAAAATGATAGATATATTGAGAAAATGCTTAATTATATTAATATACGAGGGGAAGAGTGACAAAAAAGACCTAAAAGACTTGAGGCCCATCTCCCTCCTACACAATGTCTATAAGATCTTAAGACAAATAATAGCAAATATAATAAAACAGTGTAAGACTACAATAATAAATAAAAATCAAACATGTGGTACTATTGGAAACGATATTCAGAATTAACGTTTTGAATATTAGAACGGTAATTGATTTTTATAAAAGAGCCAGGCTAAGAAGGCGCTATGGTGCTTCTGAACCAAGAAAAAAAAACTTTTGATAGAATTTAAAACAACTATATACAACAAATGTAAAATTTGGTCTCAGAGTAAACGTAAATCGACTGAAATCCTGTATAGAGATATAAATCATAGAGTACATGTAAATGGAAGTACCACGGCAACATTTGTACTGCATATATCAGTCAGACAAGGCTGTACTCTATCGATGCTATTATACGTAATAACGATTGAAATGCTTAGTATACAAATAAGAACAAAAGGCTCCAACATGAAGACGACTGTATGAACTTTATAAAGAGACCGGAACTCCTTTAAACATATGGAAAAGGATGATAAAAACTTTGGTAAAGCATCGTGGTCGAAAATTTATCTTAAAATGGATATTATTTCCCTGGTAATTTTTTTTTAAAACAAAATGTTTTTACTAATAAAACTTTATATATAAAATCCAAGACACTAACATATTAAAATTAACATTCCTTTTATTGTAAATACTTAATATATTGATTTGTTTTCAAGAAGGCTAAAGAGACAGGGATCTACACATGGAGGAAGTAAGAGACAGGAACGCCACTCGGGCTAAACCACAGGTCGCTATGCGAAGTGGGAAGGGCGGTAGAAGAGCTTTTGGAAAGTCCATGTGTAGAAAACGGATAGACAGTACACAAACACAAGCGAAACTAATTTAGAAAATGGATAGACAGTACACAAACACAAGCGGAAATAATTACAAGTAAATGGATTCCATGAAAAAGTAGGGACTAACACCAAACCGTATTTTGTACATTTAAATACTCTTTGGATAATTAGTAATATTGGATTTAATCATTTAAGTGCGTAAAAAAGACTAGGTTATTGATGAGGGTAACATGCCAGGAAAATAAAAAAGACATGCGGCTCCTCTCAAAACCAACCGTATGATCAGCCTCTTATATTTCAAATTTAAAATAAGAAACGACACATAAATCACTCATATAAAGCATTGGCTTTATTTTTACTTCGCTATCAGTGCACCGTTTTTATACAAAGTTCTAAATTTTAAAATGTAAATAAAATAATCTCTTTCTCCGGATTATGAATATCAATATTTTAATAGGAAAACTAAAGGAAAATTGGGTCTGTTTGCCGTCCTTACATATACACCAATAGCATACACACAATATAGCACAACTCAAATAGCAAGCACAGGACACAGAGACCTTTGGCAAAGGTCACTGAATATAAAAAGATGAAGTTTTCTAATCTGGTAATCGAAATCAGAAAGGGAAACACATCTTTGAGAAAAACCACTAGGAATATAAAAATACCCCACTCTAAATTGGATTTTAAAATTCTTTTTCTAAATTAAAAACACTTACAACACCTCAAACAGGGGTACATGAACACAAAAACAAGTTTTTGGTTGAGAGTAGCACCTGTCTGGTCCCCCCCCCCAATTTTTTTTCCAAGTTTGCATGCTAAGAGATATCTTTATAAATAACTCATTGGCAAAATATTAACAGTTGAACAAAAATTAAACTTATAAAAGATTTAATTGTTAAATTCAGAGAGTTCATGGAAACTGGGGGGAGGAGACATATAATTTAGTAAGAGATTTTTATACTAAAAATGTAAGATGTAAAGAAGACAATAATAATTGGGGGTGGGGTGGAATGGAACAAATCCTGGACAAATTGGTCTAATATAAAATCTTTTGAAAATGCAAAGTCTTATCTTCAAATATCTTCATGATGCATGGCTAACGGGAGAAGTTGCAAAAAGGAAGGGATGGTCAAATTTATATTTGAATGTCCCCTATGCAAGAACAATAATTTTACCAAAACCTATGTCGTGATTGAATGCCAAAAGAAAAAATAGCAGAGGGCTAATATTATTAAATCTTTATAAAAAGCAGAAAAATACTCAAAAAACGAATATATTTGGATGATAAATTCGAAAAAAACAAACCCTTTTTGACTTAATAAATTATATAAGAGAAACGATGAGAGACCTAATTTTTTTAATTAATGCTTTTTGATGCATAAACTCAAAAATAACTTTCTCTGTTTTTTTTTTTTTTTAAATAGTCATACTATTCAACCTTATATAAATGGAATCCTATATTAACATATCTAACTAACAATTCTTATACTGTAACAAGTCAGGAAAATAAAGGCATGCGGTTCCTCGCAAGACTAGCCTTATGGCCAACCTCCTAAAATTCAAAATTAGAAATAGGAAACGACACAAAATACAACACTCACTAAAAGCAAAAGGCTTTAATTTTTTTCGTAAAAATAGTACACCGTTTATTATGCAAAATTCTAAATTTCCAAATGTAAAATTTTAAATTATGGATACCACTATTTTAGTATTAAAAAAAAAAACTTAGGACAAATTTGTTTACTCTGCCGTCCTTACATATACGTCAATAGCATACACACAAGATAGCCATCACAGATAGCATACACATAACATATGGGAATCTGGTAAAGGTCACTGAGAATAAAAATCAGAAGTTTTTCTAATCGAGTGATTAAAATCAGAAAGGGAAACTAATCTTTTAGATAACACTAGGGATATAATAAAAAAAAATACCCCACTCACAATTGGATTTAAAAATTCCTTTATTAAACTAGAAACACTTGCAATACCTCAGAGAGGGATACATGAAAACATAAATGTTATTAGAATGTTTTTGGCTAAGTGGTGGTGGTGGGCATCTGTCTGGTGCCCCCTAAAAAAATAATTTTAAGTTTGGCACTAATCAGTCAAAATATACCTCTTATGCCGATTAATGTCCTGTTTGACAAGTGAAGTGAAATCTTTCCGAATTAAATCTGAAAATGTCCCAGACAAAGCAGACTTAGCTTGGAGAAGAAGGAGAGAATGAATCATGGAATATTTTACGTAAAAGTACAAAATCATAAAATTGAATAGACAAAAGGAGAATTCATGAAGATAAAAAATACAAAATATACAACAAACTCGGTGCACGAGACGCACGAGCAAACAAAGATGGCTATTAACACAGAGATGACCGAACTGTAAAAATACGTTCACACAGAAAGAATTTATACAACAGTAGGATCCTATGTGAAATGTACATATGAAAAGGAATAGAAGAAATAGATAGATCAAGAATACCAGCAGATCAGAAACCAACAGTAAGTGGAGTGATGGCATCCTTACGTGTAAGGAATTGAGATTTCGTAGATTTAGCAGACAACATGAATACAGATGAAAAAAGAGGGTTTATACCACGATCAAAAAGAACTGAAGCAATTATTATGCCATATGGGAAATGAAAATTGTAGAGGGGGATAATTATTATTAAAAGGACTGGAACCATATTTGAAGAATATAAAAAAGAGGACAGGAGAATTGCACAGAGTGGATATCTTAATGGAAGTTCCATTGGAAGCCATGGTAGAAAAAATGTTTTAAAAAAAAACCCACTTCAAACAGGTTGAGTGGACATTGTACCTGGGTACAAAATAAACACTATTCCTGGGTACCAAAAAAAGGGGGGGGGAACAGAATACTGGATACTGGATATAGAAAGAGAAAGAGGGTACACTATTCCTGGGTGCAAAAAAAAAAAAACAAACAAAAAAAACAAAAACAAAACGGGAACAGAGCACTGGATATAGGAAGAGAAAGGCTATATACCATCAAAAGATACTTGGTTCCTTAGCAAATATGTGGTACAAAGCTAGTATCTTCCATATGAAATGCCATAAATGTGGAGAAGTGGGAAACAATCCCAAGAGATGCCGAATAGAGCAAGAACTGTTACAACAATATCAACATGTACGACAGACAAGCCACATTAGTACAATATTTCCAAAACAGACAAAACAAAATCAAGCAGGACAGAAAGAGAAAGAAAAGGAGAATACCCCAACACCCTTATATATATATATATATATATATATATATATATATATATATATATATATATATATATATATATATATATATATATATATATATATATATATATATATATATATATATATACATATTATAAGTATTTAGGATGCATATTTTCTTCACAAAACTTTTAGAATATGTGTCAGAAAACTCTATCCTTGCAGGCGCTAAAGGCTATGCATATAATGAAGGAAAGTCTTTACAAATTTGGCAGACTACCCCTAGCTGGATTACTTCATCTCTGACGCGAAGATAGCTCCCATCCTTAATTATGGGGTTGTAGTTAGTTTTTTTTTTTTACGACGCTCATGATAGTAAATAAAACCCCTCATTTATCAATTTGTAAGTATATACATGGTGCGTCTAAACGCAATCGTATTTAATTAATTAGGAAGAATTAGTGTGCAGGGTATAAAATATAAACTTATCTTGAAATATTGGCTAAAAATATTAAAAATGCCGGAAGACAGATATCCTAAACAAAATGCTATAATTCACAGTTACCGTAAGATAGGGGAAAATTGTGATTGCTAAGCTAACAATGTTAAAAAGCTTCATTTTTACCTTTGGGTTTGACAATATTTGGTGTGTTCGGGGAGTAATTGATTAAAATACATTTCTTAGATTGTTCAGCCAAAGATGTGAAGATATATTTAGACAAAATATGCAGGATGAGATTAAGTTGAGGGAAATACAACGTTTCTATAAGTCATTGCGAATAGAATTTACTTGTTCCAGATATATAGAATTGTTAGGAGATAGCGATATAGCTTTGTTATATAATCACTATGTTTAGAGTGCTGAAATTGCCATTCATAGATAACACGGGAAGATAGGAAAGTATTTGATATGAGGAAAGATTGCGTCAAATGTCATCTTGACATCTAACTGAATTCCATGTTATTACTATTTGTCTGCTATATGGAGAAATACACGATAATAATCACCCACCTTTGAATGTAAACATCCAACTTTAGAAAAATTTATGTCTTTTATGCCAAATGATACTAGTAAAATTCTGATGACAAATTTAGAAATATTTGCTATAAAAGCCTTGGAGATTAGAGAAACTGTTTAATCAATGACTTCTGCTACATGCGATTCTAGATCAATATCAAAATCATCTTCCATGCAGGTTCAAGGATTACCCTTTAATTCGTTTGTGTGATTACTGTGTAATGTATACTTGTATCGTATTTAATTTGAAAAATGTAATAATGAATACTTTCACGTATTCGCGTACTTCCAATATGTATGTTCTTTTGTTACGCACTAAAACAGCATATTGTACTGCATTATGTGTGGATATGTGTCATGAGCCAGTTGCCTCTATTACAAATAAACACTATTATTATTATTATTATTATTATTATTATTATTATTATTATTATTATTATTATTATTATTATTATTATTTTATCATCATCATAATCATTATTATTATTATTATTATTATTATTATTATTATTATTATTATTATTATTATTATTATTATTATTATTATTCCATTGAAAGGGTGTCTATAAAGAAGAATGAAATAAAATGGGCAGGTTCCAGAAATACTTTAATTAGATTAGTCTGACATCAGTTTGAGAGTGACAAAGTTAGACGTGAAAAGAAATACACATTCTATAAAATCTAATTCAAAAGTATCTGTCAATCAATTACTATAATTAAAAATTAATCACTAACCCATAATAAATCCTCAGTTATAAAGACTAAATATAAATGTCTAAATATAGAGATAGTTTTATAAATAATTTCTCGCATATTTCCTTGACATTCTTTGGAATTAAAAACCATCATTGTAATCGGAACCAACGTAAGCCTTTGGAATTAAAAACCATCGTTGTAATCGGAACCAACGTAAGCCTATTTGCACAACAACTCGCAAAGGAAAATCAATGATTGGACTTACTATCATTTAACATAATTCAACGCTTTCAACCACATATATTTTTATTCACTCTCAGATTGTAAAATCATTTGTATAATAATATTATTTGAGATTTTTAAAATGTATTTGATTGAATTGGAAAATTTAAACTTTCACAAAATACTTCGCAAATTGTACATGCTAAAATTATGGATACGTATGACTGAAAGCAAGTTTTACATTGAATGAATAGGAACTAAAGTTAATTAAATTTACCTACAAAAATATAAAACAGAAAAATTTATTTATCTCTGATCAAAAATTAATTTAATTTATATTTAAATGACAAAAATACTTCTTGGCAGGAAACAGTATGTACATTAGAAAAAATAACAAAAACTGTCATTTAGCAAATATTAGCTTTCACAAAATTATGTAATAACAATTCTCCAATTTTGAGGATTGGGGGACATATTCCTGTTTATTTGACAATGCACACAATCTGGAGATATAGCTGAGAGAGGGCCATTGAAGGATCATGTATCACCCTCACCGGTATATCAGATTTCTGTTTTGGTTTCAACGTGCGAAATTTGATGAGTTCATTTGTATTCACCCCAGGCTTTACCCCTACTTATAGTGACAAACACGTGTTTTAGAGTCTTATCAGTCTAAGTTATCACTGATCATTTGCACACAACTCTACTTTCGTTAAAGCATTTCCTCTCTGGCGGAATAGGAGATATCCTGATAACTATTGTAATCCTATAATTTATCTCTTACAGAGACGGAGAAAATATCTACTAATGAAACCACACTTAAATCCCGGGTGTTTTACAACCTACATGCCTTTAAGTATGTTCTTACACGAATAAATTCCTACTGATACGGGTGCCCGCGGGAATTATTCCGGGCGGGGAGCGGACATGGCTTTGTGTAGGCTGGAAGGGGGGGGGGCGGGCGGCAGAGATGGATGTGTTTGGGGTGAGGTGGCTGAGACGAATGTGTGTCAGTGGGGAGCAATGTCAAAATCAAAGGAACGACCATTCAAAGTAATACTCACATTAATTAATATTTTAAATCACATTGTAAGTTAGCAAATATTTAAAGTACAATATACTCGAAAGGAGTGTGGTTTTGTTTTAAATAGTGACAAAACAACTAATAAGAAAAAAAGCTAACGACATATTTGACAAAATTCAGGACCACAAGCTTAAGGTATAGAAATAAACGCAGGTGAATTCAGCAAACTATATACCAGAAGCAAGAGACATACATAAAAAAGAAAGCTGTAGGGGAACATAGACAAAGATGGCCTACAAATGTTACAGCACGTAGCTAATTTCGCAAATTTATGTGGGAGACGATTACTCCTGTACACGTTTCGAAAAAAAGAATACTGATATAAGTGGCATAACACACACACACACACACACACATATATACCTACATACATACACACATATATATGCAGTCAAATATAGTATGTTACACAATCAATACAATAAATTTAAATGATAACGTGCTTGCAAACATTGATTAACAAAGTAATACATTTTACATAAGAGAGAGAGAGAGAGAGAGAGAGAGAGAGAGAGAGAGAGAGAGAGAGAGAGAGAGAGAGAGAGAGAGAGAGAATATGTATATACTCAGGATTTGGAGATTTGGTTTGGTTTTCGTTGTGTGAGGTTTAACACCAGTTTGCGGGACATGATTCGTTATACATAGCGGCCATTATATATGATAGATGAAGAACCCACCGGGAGCGAGACTCGAAGTCTGAGTTAATTTGGCTATCTACAAAGGAAACTTAACGGTAACGGTGATATAAGTAACAGTGTCAGCATTACGACAGGTTAGAGAGATACAATTGGTTCCAAACATGAATCTTTTTTTTCGAACTCGTCGCTCTCACACTCCAGCGATCAAATCATACATTCCCTGTCATAATTCTCAGAATTGTATAAATTCAATAAGAATTATTATGTACCGAATATATTTAGAAAAGGTACTTTACAGAAGTCTAAGAAACTGGAATTAGTTTGATCGTTGACCACCAGGTGTTAAAGTCTAAGGATCAACTTACGACGCCTGTACTGCTATTGGATGACCAGGCTTGAGTTAATTGATTTCTCTATTATGGCACGACACAGGCTTGAATAAAGCAGGGTATATATCTACCTTTTGGTCAGCTTTGATGCTTTGCTCGATTTTCGGAATTAGTTCTTTGTTTTGATACGTTGATAAGGTAGCACGGTTTGGTCCCTAAATCCACCTGCCTCTTGATTGTATTCCTTGCTAACGCAAATTAAAATTATCGGTTAATTATTGATTCTAAATGGTGAGCATTATTCTACACATCTAAAACAACCTGACATAAGTTAAATTCCGCTTTATGAGTGTATGAAAGTTTCTGTATATAACATATTTACTAAAATTCGTTTTGGATTTATTAATACCAATTTCTGTAAGTATTATATTTTGGACATGTATAAAGTTTAAATTTTCAAGCTTATATTTAAAGAAAAAAAATCAGTGCATAACCTATTATTATTATTATTATTATTATTATTATTATTATTATTATTATTATTATTATTATTATTATTATTATTATTATTATTATTATTATTATTATTATTGAATATGGAGGAAAAAAAAACAAGAGTGGCTGTAAAACGCAGAGTAGGCCATATCAGAAGTTATGAAAGGTGGTACTACGGCCATACAGAGGTTAATATTGGATTTTTTTAAAAAGTATTTAGAATGTATACTTTCTTCAAAAATCCTTGGTATATGTGTCAGAAAACTTTATACTCGCAGGCGTTGAAAGCTATGCATATATTGAAGCAAAGTATTTCAAAATCGGGCAGATTACCCCCCAACTTAGTCGCGAAGATAGCTTCCATCCTTAATATGGAGTTGAGGATTGTGGGTTTTACGATGCAATCGATATTGGGAAAAACGCACTGTTATTTTGTAAATACATCCTTGGTACATCTAAGTCTACTCCAAATGCATTCATATATAATGCATTAGGAAGAAACAATGGGCAGTGTATAAAATATAAACGTTTTATTAAACATTGGTTAAGAATTCTAAAAATACCAGCAGACAAATGTCCTAAATGCTACAATTCACAGTTACGGTAAGATTGGGTAAAATTGTGATTGCTGTGCTAACACTGTTAAAAATCTTCTATTTACATTTGAATTTCGCAGTGTTTGGTGTACTGATGGCGTAAAGGATGAAAATGCATATCTTAGATTGTTCATCCAGAGATGTGAAGATATATTTAGGCAAAATATGCAGGACCAGTTTAAGTCGATGAAAGACGGCGTTTCTATAAGTCACTGGGAGTAGAATTTACTTATCATATATATATATATATATATATATATATATATATATATATATATATATATATATATATATATATATATATATATATATATATATATATATATAATTGTCTGGTGATAGCGATCTAGTTTATTATATTATCACAATGCTTATAGTGGGGAAATTTCCATACAGAGGTCATGCGGAAAGCTATAAAAGTATTTGCTATGAGAAAAGATTGTGTAGAATTTGTAACATTAATATCTAAAATGAATTCCATTTCATTACTTCTTAACAGCAATATGGAGAAATTAAAAAAAAAGAAACGATTTTCCCTCCGTTGTAAATAAAAATTAAATTTTAGAAAAATGTATGTCTTTTATACAAAATGGTACTAGTATAATGCTCATGACGAATTTAACAATGTTTAATATAAAAGCATTCGTGATTAAACAGACCCGTTTTATGGACGAATCCTGCTACATAAGACTTTTGCTACATATCACAAAACGTGCTCCATGCAAGTTTTAGGGTTCCTCTAATGTTTGTGTGATTACTTTGTAATAAAAACTTGTATCTCACCCAGTCTGAAAAATGCAATAATAATTACCTTCATGTATAGTACTTCCAACATATAGGACATTCTTTTCTTAATCCCTTTAACATTTGTTTGCAACGCATAATGCGTAGACATATATTATAGGCCAGTGGCCTGTATTACAAATAATCACTATTATTATTATTATTATTATTATTATTATTATTATTATTATTATTATTATTATTATTATTATTATTATTATTATTATTATTATTAATTTTTATTTTTATTATTAATACTAATCTTGGTAGGACCAAGTAAGTTTAATAATACAATATTGGTGCTGGTGAAAGTATGTAATGTTGTTGATTCGTGTCAATAATGAGTTATTGAAAGAGTTTAATTGTAACAGAAAATGTCTTATTTTTTAATTATGTTTATGAAAGAGATTTAAATAAGTAATCAATTAAATATGTTGTGCGACATCTTTGCTTATACAATAGTATCTATAATCCGCATTTCGTCATCAGGTCGTCTGCCAGCGGGTACATTGCTAAGTCGCATGTAATAATATAGGCGGATCCCAGCAACGTTTCAGCGCCGTGAATTTATCCAATTAAATAGTATCTTACAAGCTTTCAGGCAAGAATAGCACGTTTGATTGGTGGTGTATTCTGGGGAAGGTCATAGATCACGTGATTGGTGTTACGTCACAAGGATTCCCTCGATCCCTCGGATATAAAAGTCGAAATATGTTTGGTTTGGTTTTATTGTTCACAAATCGAAATAGCAAATTGTTGATCCTTCGAACATAGAGTAATGGCAGAAGTGTTTGATCTAGAATTACGTGACACCCCGAACGAGGAAGAAGACATCTCCGATGAGGAATTTTACACTCCTGAAGACACGATAAAGGTACGTTGTATCAACTATAATAATCGGTCTGAAACGGATGTTACCCATGTATGATTTAAAGTTTGGCATAATCCATATAGTCGCTTGCGTATCTCATGAAACATCTGCTTAACAATTAAAATGTTACCTTTACTACTTTATACAGACTATCTAGAATTTCGATTTCGGTTAACATCTGCCGGTAGGCACGGCCATTAGGTTAAAAAAAAAAATGCCCTCAAAATCAACTCAAGTGGCGATGAAAGCTACATCATCCCAACCCTTTCTGCTCGTAACGCAATCTGTCACAGATATCTAGCACACTTATTAATTTGTCGTCCATTACCATGATACATTTGATAAAGAACATATTTATATTCCGTCCTGATATGAGTCATTGAAAGCGATTACAATAGACAGTTTCGTTGGTATTTTCATACTACACAAGCGATGCTACAGTCGCCGGACCGACTATAACAATTAATTGTAACATTATATTACAGATTTGTATTTCCATTCTTGCAGAGAAAATACATGTTCAGTATGAACATTTTGTTTTAAAATTACATGTAGTTGATGTGCTTTGGGTAAGGAATAAGTGCATGCTATATGCATTACATAGAAAGGGAGGAAACTGGACAGATATATATATATATATATATATATATATATATATATATATATATATATATATATATATATATATATATATATATATATATATATATATATATGCAAAAAATTTAATGATAGCAAGGAAAATAATTATGACAATTGACTTTAGGTGGCACAAAAGGAAGTGAAATAAATAAACCCAACATAATTGAATGAAAACTGTTGTATCCTTGTCTGTTTAACAGGATTAGCAGCTCTGGCATTGAAGTTGGTAGAGCATTGAACTTAAATCCAAGAATAATGAATTCAGTATCCTACCACCCATAATCAGCTTCTACTGTGTCTTTGGGAAAGGCCATTTTTTTTCTGCATGATATAGCCAATAAAGTATTAAAGAACAACAAAACAAAATAAATATAATGTAATTTTAACCCTCCAAGGGGATGAATCAAAATCATAACATTGTCATGATGTTGTAACCAATTTAAATTTAATAGCCCAAGCAAGGCATAGACAGAACTTGAATATGAATCTGGTTTACTTCAAAACTATCCTTATATCTTTTTTTTTTTATAGATCAACAGCTTTTTACACTAATTTTCTAGGTATGTTTAGAAAATATATATGTAATAATTACATAAATTCCACTTGGCTATCTGACTTTAGTGAATATGATAGTCCAGATTGATCATTCTGGTAGCTATTAGTTACACTGACATGTATTAATGTGTTAAACAGTAAAGTTACTTGTACTCACTTTGTTTTGCAGAAGAGGGATGGAGCTTGTGGGAATGATGAATTGTGAGTATACTGTACCAACATGTCAAATTCTTTATAATTTTGAAAATGAAAATGATAGAGGCAACATTTCTTGGATTTGTCATTTTCTTCAAAATGTAGATATATTTTTGTAAAGTAAAGAGCCTGGTTTCTGGACAATCAATTTTTATAATAGATAAATCATAAAATTTTACATGCCTTTTACAAAGAGGAAGTCATTAAATGATACATTATAAACAGACCACATCCATTCATAGTGTTTTCTACTGTTAGATTGTCAATAAAGCAAGCTGGGCAGTAATTAACATTTGTAAGATAAAGGAATTTTCATCTTTAAGGATTAATCCATTTCAGAAACATAAATTTGACATTGTTCTAGGAAGATTTTTGTATGCTTACCCATTTGTTTGAACAACTCTTGCCAGGCAATGTGTAGACATTTTGTTTGAGTTATATTTGTTGCCAGTGGCATGTTGATTTCAGATATGCTGAGAAACTTCAAGAAGATCTGGGTGAAGTAATTTTGCATGAACATGTGTTGAAGCACTTTCTCTGTTGAAATTAAATTCCTGGGTGACACAACTAAAGGCAATGAAAGCAAGGACTGAAGCATCATGTTTGACTTAGTATACCTGTTTCAGTGGATAAGTCAATGGTTGGAAAATTTATCCAGAATGAATTTTTACAAAATAATTTGTAAACATCTTTCAGGGAGGAAGGTATGGAGACCTTGGAACTGTCAGAAAATACAGTCAATCCAGGATGCCGACGAGTTGGGCCAGAGGATTTTGAATTGCTCAATGTTTTAGGAAAAGGCGGTTATGGCAAGGTACATTATAATAATAAATGACAAGTGCATAATTGTTTCTGTTGAAATTTTAGCAAAAGTGATATACAAATTATAATTTTAAAAAAAAGAATTTGAAGAATAAAATAGTTTTTATCATGGACAAATGCTTACATATTTGCAGGTTTATTTTTTTACCTTTTTAATATTTTCTCATAAGATGTCAAGAAGGAATTATAGTAAATGCCTGCTGTATAATCTTATCAACAGACTCAACAGCAGGTAATATACACATAAAACTTGAGGTTTCAGTCCACTGTGATATGTCTCTAATTTGACCCAGAGTTTATTAAATTCATGATAGGTTGATACCTTTATTGAGACAATAGTCACTAAGGTTAGTGTTGATTATGCATTGAGCTAATCAAATGCCATACCTGTCAACTTTGAAGTTGCTGCTTTACCTTGTTTTGGTGGGCAAATTGATTGGAGTTAACAGCAGATGGGTAGATAAGGCCCAAAAAAATGTTTGTTTCCAGTCACGCTGGTTTTAAAATTAGGGTAGGCAGGTCTTTTGTTTTTCAACATTCTATATATTTAGTGCTTTTTTATTTTTTTATGATGGGGAAAAAGCACTAGGTTTGGCAGTGAAAAACGTTAGTCAGCCAACTGAAACATTGTTTTATTTGGCCTGATGAATGAACCTGACACCCCATTTAATCAATTAAATTCAATTGAATTTTGTCAGACCCTGTTTGGGAATGTTTCAAGTGAAGTAGTCTTATTGTTTGGTCTCATAACTGCCAGTATGAGAACAGGGAGATCATTTAGTGTATAGATCACTTGCATTTCACCTGTGTGCATGGTGTTTAAGCCTGGACTCAAGCTTGTCAGAAAGCTTGCCAGTAGCTTTTAGTTCTTCCCAGGCTCTTTCCTGGTTCTTCCTACACCAAATTACTAGCCACCATGTATATCCTCTAATGTGCCCAAAAATGGTACAAAATCACTCCATAAAAGAACAAAGTACTGTCTCTTTTTAAATAAAATTTGCTCAGCTGCAGTGTAAACCTAACCAGATTATTGTTTAGCGCATCACAGTTGGGCATGTGTTATCAGATAAGCAAGGAAATTTATACTAATGAAACTCTATACTCTGGATTCCTCAGGTTGTGGGTTCGAACCCCAGCCAGATCATACCAGTGACTTTAAGAACATGGTACTAACAGCTGCCATGCTTGGTGCTTAGCATTAAGTGGTTAGTGTTAGGATTGGTTGGCCTGTTGTCAGGATAATGTGACTGGATGAGACACCAAGCCACAAGTCTGCAGTATGATGTCCCAGTGCTAGACATCACTATAAACTCACACTGCAGACATCGTTAATGATCTAACTGAAAAATTGTTAAAGCTACCTTAAAATCTAAATCACACACAAAAATACACTCTGTACTCTGTGATACTGCATACTCGCTTATAAGTCAAATCAAATTGCAAACATAGATTCTGATCTGTTGTACCATAATGCACATGTATGTCAGGATCTGTGTTGCTTGTTCAAATGATTATTCCTTATAAACTGCACAAATCCAGGTCTTTTGGTGCATTATGTGACAGCAGATCTTGGTCTGTGCAGTTTGCAGTTGTACTGTCTTATAAGCAAGTATATATATGGTAGGTTTCTTGCTTTACTTAGTTTTATTTCATAGACATTGTTACATTTACCAATATCTTCATGTTCACAAGAACTATTCACCTCATCAAAAAAATGGGTCACAATAGCATACTTTTAAAACCCCATCACATCAAGTCCATGCAGTTTGCATTTGGACTGGTCCTGTAAGCAAGTATAGACAGTAATATTGAAATTTAAGTAATGTCAATAAGATAGTAGTGGAGCTGGCAAAATTGATAGATGTTGCAGTGGAAATCTAACCATTAGTAATGTTATGTTCTTCAGGTTTTTCAAGTGCGAAAAATTACTGGCCCAGATATGCGGGAAATTTTTGCAATGAAAGTATTAAAAAAGGTAAGAATATTTGTATTCAATAAGAAAAAGTAAGAAAAAGTGCCCCTTTCAATAAATGACATTCCAAGGCCAGATATCAGTAATGTGGAGATGTTAAATGTGAAAAAATTGGGCAATGAACTATTGTTTTATGTACATTAAAAGTTAAAATTTGTAATATGTAAAATTCTTTGCTCCTTTTTTAGAACAAATAGGCAAACAAGTATAATGAATTTTCTAAGTCCTGCTTTTCTGTGTTTTTAATTTTGGTTCATTATTTCTTATATAATTAGTTTACAGAAATAAATGGCTACTGGCATAAAGACCACTGGTTCATTAGCAAGTTGCCAACCAGAACAGGCAAGACATCATGTATGATTGGATTTTTAATTTTTTTTTACTCATTTGTATGGGGATAGTGCTGTTATCTTACATGTGTACACATATACAGATGTGCACAAAGATAACTAAACCTGATTGTTCAGAAGAAACTAGGTAAGTGGTTTTCTTTCATTACTAAATAGAAACATTGGCATCATTGTCATAATAATTTGGTTTCAAATCCTCAGGCCACAATTGCACGAAATGCCAAAGATACAGCACATACCAGAGCTGAAAGGAATATTTTGGAGTGTGTTAAGGTAGGTTAACATTGATACTGTTATTAACACTAAGATTGTTAGCAGTTAATTTGAGACAATTGCACAACACATGTGTTGTCATGTTTTTACAGAAAATAATATTCAGTGTGCTTTAATTTTACCTTGATATGCCTTGAAGTTAATAATGGGCAGCTCATGTTGACTTAAATTTTCTCATCTCACCTGAATGCCCACTTTTTCATTTTAAAGCTCCATCTTAAGGTCATAATGTTATAAATCTGCCACGAATGTCAGTTTGGAAGAAACTGAGAAATGAATAAAAGATGAATTGTATTGGTCGAAATTAAGGATTAATAAGTATTACCTTAGTAATTTGCAATTCATATGATAACCTACATGAATGCATGATTTTCAGATATAATTGTAAATATTTTATTTTGATACATAAATTCTTTTGAGATATCAATAAACAAAATATTTTACAAAGAAAATATACGTGCAGCATTTGTGAATATGCTCCCACAAAACTGCTGCATTTTTAATTTAAAAATCATGCATAAACCAGTTATTAGAAAACACCTGTCTTGAGAGATGCCTGTGTTGGCAGAAGGGGTGGTCTCACAAGACAAATGTTTCTATAATGCATTTTTGTCATGAACAGACTTTAATTTCCAAAATTTGCTTAAAAGATTTTAGAACTAATGTACTTATTGCATGCATATTTGCATATGAATGAGAATTGATTTATTTTTATCCCATTTCTTATTTGACATTTAAAAACTATTCAGGTTTTAAATTGTAAGTATATTATTTTAGTTTATCTAATCAGTCTCTATAAAAAATAACATGATTTTAGATTATGAGATGATAACCTCTGTTTATATATAAGTAATATATTCTGTTTGCTTTGTTTCAGCATCCTTTCATTGTAGATTTGATATATGCCTTTCAAACTGGAGGCAAACTCTATCTAATCCTGGAGTACCTGCCGGGGGGAGAGCTCTTTATGCAACTTGAAAGGGAAGGAATATTTATGGAGGACACAGCCTGGTAAGGAAACTGTCAATACAATTTTTGTTATTGGTCTAGAATTTACATATTTTTGCCCACAGACTGGATCATTGTGATACAATAATGGCTCTTTCTGCAAGTCCATCCATGGATTAGATGGTTCTCATGCAATAACTTTATATTGTTTCAGTTGGGTTTTTTTCCTTCAGAAACATGTTTAAAAAGTCACATGAATAGAGATAGGACTGTATTGAATTTTGGAATGAAAGGTTTAAGATTTTAAAATTAAGGTCTTTAGAAGACTGTTTGGGAATTCTATTTCTACCTGATCATCAAGTTTTCTACATCTGATTTTCACCTGTCTGCATGGCTTGATTTACCAGGGCAGAGACAAGTAGCTATTGATTTGAAAATACTCTGCTATTAAATCAAATCTTTTCCACTGAAACAACAGCGCCCTTAAGAGAGTAGAATATAGGGGATAATTATGCAGAACTATATCTGATGTACACTACTTTTTTGAGGGCAAACAAAATGTTTGTTGCATTTATTATGGAAACAATTACTGTTGCCCTCAAGACAAGATCCATTAAGATAAGTGTGTATGGACCAGATAAGGGATTTTAAAAGCATAGGCCAGTTAATGTTTTTAAAGCCACACACTGTGATGTAATTAATACCTGGATTAAACCAGGTCACAGGCCAGATCTGATCCAGGGTAATTGGTTGCATATGTCTGATTTAGATGGGTAAAAAATATAATTTTTTTGACCCAAACAGGATGTCAATTTTTTAGATGATAACACTAATATCTCATTCAAAACTTTGTATATTATACATACAATGTAGGGGTTTTTTTTATATTCATGTTAATAGAAACTTTTATTGCAAATTTTTGTAGTACAGTAAAACCAGTCAATAGTGGTCACTCATAGTAAAAGGCAAAACTGGCTGTTGCACACAGGTGATTGCTATTCACAAGTTCATGTATTAAAATGGAGCAAATGCAATATGACAAATGTTTTTGCTATTATTATTATTGTTATTATTATTATTGTTATTATTATTATTATTATTATTATTATTATTATTATTATTATTATTATTATTATTATTATTATTATTATTACTACTACTATTATTATTATTATTCTGTTTAATAAAAACCTAATTACAGGCATAGGTTGTTCTTTTGCAGATTTATGTTCCACACAAGATTACTGTGTCCTATGCACTTTAATCCATATTAGATATGAAATTATCACCAACATAAAATTATACACTGTTAGTTTGTTCATGCTATAAAACATTATTAGTCAAGATCAGAAGACAGTTGGGTTTGTAGAAGGCTATGATGAACAGAATTAATTGTGACCCATAAACCAAATTTTCATTCACCTGCCATTCACACTTTGAATATTCAGTCATCCTCGTCCATTATGAAAAGGGATGTAACTTGTATCTTTTCTCAAAGATGATCATATTTCTTAAGAGATATTAAATTTACAGGCAACTAGATAAAGGTATATAATTATACCTGTCATAATTGCAACAAGGTAATTCCATTTCTGCTGCAAAAACAGTTTCTTTTCTCACCATCCAGCAATTGAATTGTTTCAATAAACATACAAATTGCCTGCTTCTGAAACAACCTGTTGCCACCTTTGGATTTAACAGTGTACCTGGAGTACAGTTGAAACAAGAAATGCTTCAATATTGATTCACATGATACTATTTATTGTGTTTGACTTTGAGTTATTGGAACACAGTACGGTGGAGACATGATTCCCTAAAACATCAATTGACATGATATGCTTTCCGCTAAACAAGGTCTTGTCTGTCAAACAAAAGTAGGGTTTACATTTCATATGTGGAGCAGTCACTACTATGTTCCAGTGATTGCTTAAGGGAGGGTGACACCACTGTTTATAAAACACCTAGATGCTGACCAAAGAAGGCGGGTGACTGTCAACTACGTGGCATTTATAAAGTAAATTTGGCAAGATGATTAGTATGACTTTTATAAACAGGTGACTGCTGAACATATGACCAATTTCAAACATGGCTGACTATTTGACAAATTCAGGTCTTTGGTTTGTAATTGTTCATTTTTGAGCCATCATACCTTGGAGAATGAATTAATACACAGGATTGTCCAAAAAAAACAAATCCACTAAAATTTATGAAAGTGCCATATCTGCTCTCTTATGAGTCTAACTGCAAACTGCAGAGACCGAGATCTGCTTTTGTTTAATGCGCTTGCAGATCTGATTCTATGCAGTTTGTTGAAAGTAATCAGTAGAACATATAAAATAAACCCTTATTAACTGCTTAGGTTGTCTTTGTCTTTGTTCTTTAAGCATCCAAATCGGATGTGCGATACTGCAGGTTTGAACCCTGGCTGCATCATACCAAAGACTTATAAAAATGCTTTTAACAGCTGCCTTGTTTGTTGTTTAGCATTGTCGTTAGTGTTAGGACTGGGCAGCCTGGTGTCATGATAATGTGACTTGGGAGACATGATGTTACATGTCTGCATTATGATGCCCCAGTGCTAGACATCACTATAAACTAGCACACTGCAGACATCAAAGTGAAATGATTCATTAATGCTATTTTAACAATACGTTTTCCCCCACTGTTTTGCTGGCACATTATGATACAGCCAGTCAGAATGTTTGTTGTTTGCAGTTTGACCCGACTTTTTGGGTATATATGGCAGGAGAAATATATCGGATGATACAAGTAATTTACTGATACTTATTGTTTACAGATGGTATGTATTGTTTATTTTCAGTTTCTATCTGGCTGAGATAACACTTGCCATTGAGCATCTCCATTCCCAAGGAATTGTCTACAGGGATTTAAAGCCAGAAAATATTCTCCTGGATTTGCAGGGTAAAGTTCACTTCTTTGATAACATTATCAAACAGGAAGGGGGGATTACAGGAATTATCATACATAATTTGCATTTTAAAATCAGCTACTTTTATTTTGTTAACTTTTCATTAGACAATACTACACTGATATTAAGGGGAATTTTTAAGCTCACCTAGCCTGAAACTAGCAACTGACAAGTGCAGGCAAATTCTGTATTGGACATTTTATTTGGATGAACAAAGAATAATTTGTAAATGTGATTGATTGATAAAGTTCATTTGGTGTATTTCTCCATCCAAATTTCTTTTCATAAAATCATTTGAATTGCTTTTTTTAAAAGGTAAAGTCATTTCCAATAAGAAAAGAAAAGTATGTTTTTACTTTGCTAATGATTTTCAAGCAAACTTTGTTATCATGCCATACTGATTTTATAGTCTTCCTACTGGTATGAAAATGGAGGGTGCACTGTAGTTGACAATTTGTTACAGTATTTAAATGGTATGGATTGGATGTACTTTCAAGCAGAAAAAAAAAATATACAGAATGCCAAGCATATGAACATATACTGCTTTGATAATCACATTCTGTAAAACAATAAGATGCTTTTCTCTGCAGTTGAATTTGTATCACACTTGACATATATTTGCTGTGTATCCCCTAGAGGTCCAAGACTGAGAGTTGAAAATTTCCTTGGTGTCAAAAATGGGGGTCAGGCTGAGTTAAAAACAAACTTTGGTACCAAAATTGGGGGTCGAATAAAAATTTTAGTGTATGATGCACAAACGAGGGTAAAGGGAAACACTGATTTGGCTTGTTTTGCAGCAGTGACAGTATGAAAGTTCATTATTTTTTTTTTACCTCTGTACAGGCCATGTGAAGTTGACAGACTTTGGCTTGTGTAAGGAATCTATAGATGAGGGTGCTTTGACTCACACTTTCTGTGGAACTATAGAGTACATGTGAGTATCAAACCAAGCAAATTTGAACTGTAACCTTTTGGAAGAGGAGAGGGAGGCAATAGCTTTCATGTAAATTTTATAAACATGTAACTATACCATATACTTGTTTATAAGTAGTCAAACTGCAAACCCAAAAAGGTCCTGATCTGCCATAGCATAATGCGCCTGCAGACAAGGTTTTGCATTGATTGTTTTACTGATTATTCCTAACAAACTACACAGACCCATATCTGCTAGTTTATTATTTGATAGTAGATCTGTGGCTGTACAGTTTGCAGTTTGAGTTGTCATAAAGGAATGTATGCAGTAGGTTTCTTTCTGCACTTAGTTTTGTATTGTAGACATTGCTTATTTACCAACACCTTACTTTATATTCACAAGAGAACTATTCACCTCATGAAAAAAAATGAGTCCTGATAACAATTTCAAAAACCCATCACATTAAGTTTGTGCATTCATCTTATTCTTACAATCCCTTCGCTGTCTAGAATAGCATATAGTGTTTTATTGTCATGAATTCCTATTTTCATAGTGGTTTTACTGTCTTGAATAGCATAATGTTAGTGGTGTTTTATTGTCATGAATTCCTATTTTCATAGTGGTTTTACTGTCTTGAATAGTTAATTTATGTTATTTTCATTGTTTAGTTGTTGCTAACCTTAAATTTAGAACGATAAACTATCATTGATATCCATAATTTTTCAAATGAAGGACTTATCCCTTAATAAAATTTTGCAGGGCTCCCGAAATCTTGACGCGGACTGGTCATGGTAAAGCTGTTGACTGGTGGAGTCTTGGAGCTTTGATGTATGACATGTTGACAGGCGCTGTAAGTAACATTTCAGCATTTTAATGCACAAATTTTTTTAGTTTTTATCCTCCAGTATTTTATTCTTTGACTAACTTTGGAATATAGCACTTATTATGTCTGTCTGTAAACATTTTGTTTCTCGAGGATAACTCTAAAATATTTAAGTTCACCTTTTCATACTTAATTTTCTGCATTCTGTATTTTTAATAACGTTGAAGGTGTAACGTAAGTGAGAGTAGTGGAATATAGCGTACTTTCACAAGTGAGGACCGTTTGGGTCTTTTATGTTGAGTTTATATTTAACCAGGGGTCATGTTATCTCGGCAACCATTTCTAATTTTTGCCCTAGGTTTCATGTCCTATAACTGCGCCCTCAATTTAATACCAAACCATTGTTACCATCTAAAACTCTCAAAAATTCCTGCTACAAATTAAGAATTTTCCACTGAGTAAGGGTGCTGGGTGGCTGAGTGGACAATGTCACTTACCTGTTCAGCAGTATGGGTCTGAGTCTTGGGCTTGACCATCATGGGTATGTGAGAAAGCTTGCCAGTAGATCCCTATGGATACTCCCAGGGTTTTCCTTGGTTCTTTTATCCAAATATATGGCTGCCATATATAGTCTGTCATATGCTGAATTATGGCATTTAACTTATAACAGAGACCCCTAGTTGCCGAGTAGTCTATAAGATGCGGCGAATGTGGATTTGTGAGAAAGCTTGCAGGTAGCTTCTCGTAGGTCAGGGGTTCTTTCCAAGGATTTCCAAGTTTCTTCCTCCACCATTAATACTGGCCACCATGTATAGCCTATCGTGTGCTGAAAAATATCATTAAGCCCCAGAACAACAACAATAACTCATAACAATGAACCAGTCAACCTCAGAGTGTTTTCTTATAGCAAGCATTAGTTTTAAAAACAAGGAATCAAGTTAATAAATGGCTACACTTTTGTAACCACTGTCTGCATATACACCAAATCAGAAACACATGAGAAGGGCACATGAACATTGTTTATTTAGGAAACACATGTATGAAGCTTTTGAAGGCAGGAGACTGTTACATCTAGTTTTGTGCATGGTATGATGTGATTCAAAAATTTTATATGCTTGTTACAAAATCTCTTTATTATTTCATTGTGTGTTTACATAAAAGCAATATAGCTTATATAGAATTGTAAATATTTTAATTCATTTCATTCATTTCTCACTTACAGCCTCCATTCACAGGTGAAAACAGAAAGAAGACAATAGACAAGGTAAGTTGGAGAAGTTAGTACACCCCATCACAATAATAAGTGGAGCATGCAGTGTGTCTGTACCACCTAGGTTTGGTTTTGTGATTAGGTCAGATTTATGGTACCATATATACGCCAGCAACATAGATCAGGGTCTGTGTTTGTTGTACTGTAAATGTAAGAAACTGCATAGACTTTAAGCCGTCTCTGCATTGTGTGGTAGCAGATCATGCTCTGTGCAGTTTGCAGTCAAATTTATAACAAAGTATGTAAAATATTGTCTTCATCCATATCAAATTTTAAATCCTGCTTTGAGTTTATTCCAGTAAGTTCAAAACATTACTTTCCTATTTTATTTCTGATTCAAAGATGATTGATGAAAAAGTGTATGTTGTTTTTTTTGCAACTGATTATCCTTTAAAAACTCAGAAACATCTGTATATATCACATGTATGAAATGAATTGGTTCGATTCTTTAAATTTCTTCTGTTTACCTTCTGTAAGTAAATTTATATCCTTCATTTGCAGTAGATAAGTACTACTGCAGAATTAACTTGGTGGTAATGGGTGGGATGAAAGTTGGTAGGGAGAGGATGGTGAATGATCAGAAGCCACTTTTCCCAAAACTCAAGAAGTTATCAGATCTTAACTGTCAACATTATGCCTCTGAGACATATTTTATCAAATACACAGATTTGAAACTGGAAACTTTTTAAAGTGGAATATTTTCTTTAACAAATCTAATTGTCCAGTAAGTAGCTGTACATAATGCTATATCTACTCCCCTCTGATAATCTTCTAATGCGTGTTAGGAAGTGTTCAGATAAAATATTTTGTTACTTCATCATGTGCTTGAACTTAATTATGATGTTGATTTCCATGGATTCAAGGAGGCCCTTTATGGCTGAGTGGTCTAACATGCTCAACTTTACCAATTACTTCCACCTCATTGCAGGTCTCAAATAGTTTTTTTGCCAAAAAATGGTTAATTTTTATCAGATGATATCATCAAACCAAGTTTCTACTTTTTCTGCTTTTCCTACATGAAGAACAGTAAATGTTCATTCCACTTGCAGGTGATCTCATGACTACAAAAGATAAAAAAGAAAATAAATGGTGTATGTATAATGAGTAAAAACAACAATGTGCACAACTGATATGCAGTTAACAGTTATAATTTTTATGGTGGTCTGTTAGAAATTGTGATAAGTTTAAGTGCCTTTTGACTAGCATAAGTGCCTTTTGAAATTAACATATCTTTAATTCTGGAAGGTTTGCCAATTTGAGGTTTAGAAAACAACGGAGAGGCATAAATGTCTTAATAGAATCTTTTGCACTTACAGATATTAAAGGCCAAACTCAGCCTACCCCCCTATCTCACAAACGATGCCAGGGGCCTAATTAAAAAGGTGAGTGTTTTCATTTGTTTTTATAGTAATAGCTATATAAGTTTTTGTCCAACTGAAGTTCAACTGCTACATTATTTTCAGTTCATATTTTAACACGTGACCACAGATACCAATGCTTTTGATGAACCTTTAACAAGCACACCAGTTTTGCTGCAGCAGCTTCAGTTCTAAGATTGCTTAACAGAAATGCCATTTTTCCATATTGTAAGATGTAAATTAGAACATCATTATTAACACGCTGAATTGATGATTTTGTCACATCTATGTTGGTGTTATACCTGCCATACCTTTCTAGGAGTTCTGTTGTTTGTAGGATAACAATGTTTATACTCCTGCCATATCTTTGGAGGTGTCCTGGTGATGTTGTTGCCTGTCCATCTCACATTTCATTTCCATTTTTGAAGGACTTGTTGGATTTAAATTGAATGTCAGGATTTACATAAAGATCTAGATCAGGCAGAAGTTTGACCAGTTTTTGACAAACTGTTGTCAAAGTTGGAATTGAGAACATTGCCATTTAATGTCATTTATGTTCAAATACTTTTGAAGGACTTGATTGACCAAAATAAAGATTGGTACAAGGCTTTACAGTAGAAAGTCCTAGGTCCTCTTTCATCATTATCTTTGCAAAAAATGTTTATGGACTACTGTTGGGCATGGAAATTAGCCTTTCAATTTCCATTCAGTAACTTGTGTAATTTATTGAAGTCAAATTTGAATAGAAACATGTTATAAAGATCTGGGACAGGTTTCATTTTGATGTTTTCTATTAGCATTATGGAGTTGTGGCACATTTTTGACTTTGGCTTTAATCAATGGTTTCTATCAGAATCTTTATGAGTATGTATGAAGAACCTGGAAAAACCCCAGTAAGAACCACTGAGCTATGAGAGGCCCTTTGCAAGAGAGATATAGGACCCCTCCATAATGCTGTCAAATGGTGTTATCTAATGATTTTGTATCTTTTACAGTTGCTGAAGAAAAATCCAAAGGATCGATTGGGAGGTGGACCTGAAGATGCCAAGGCTATTAAAGTAAATAACTTTGTTTATACGTCAGGCATTTCTTCCTGGTTATCAGCAAAGTTTTCTTCAATAATTCAACCAATTTGCTGCATTGTTGTCTTTTATATATGTTGGTTGGTATACTAAGAAGAGGAGGTCAAATAGCAGGACAGTCATTGATGATTTAGTACCATGTTCATGACAAAATGACTACTTATAACCTTACGGGACAAGGTGGTTCATTCCAATATTTTTTGAGCAGCTGTTTGCTGCTACGATTCCACCATTGGAATATTTTACAAAAAGTATGTGCAGAAAAAGCATAAGGGTTTGGGGGTGTTTTATTCTGTAGATATGCTACATGCCATTGTTTTTATAAAATATATATCACTGAAGTACGGCACTAACTCCAAGCAACTGTGATCATGAGTGAGGCCATTTCATGTGATAAACTATTGACAAATAAAATAAAAAGGAGATTTATAATCATTAACGATAAGATGGTATGAAAGGTATGCAGAAAAAATTTAAATCTTGTATCAAGTCCATTCAGACTTTAAAATGGTATGGGGTGGGTAGGTCAGGTTCATTGTGATGCTAGAAATAGCCACATTATACTTAATTAATTTAATTAAGTGAATTAATTTAAAAAGGTTAATATAATTGTTGCGACTTGCATTCTGAAATAGAAGAGAAAATACAATCCATAATATCCTTTGTATAATAGAGTTTACAGTTTATACTATATTTTTTTTTCAGCACCACTCATTTTTCCGACATGTTGACTGGAAAGAGCTGATTCAGAGAGGAGTGGAGCCTCCATTTAAGCCATCAGTGGTAAGTAATTGCAGTAAAAAAAAAAGAACATTCAATGGAGATTTGTTAGGCCATGTATGCTGTAGTCCTTTAAAGAGAAATACAAATTGTTATCTGTATGATAGTTGCTATATTTTCTGTGGAAAATTAAAAATGTTGATTACTCATGGTTACATTCAGTGCTCTTTGACTTTGAGAAAACTTTGCTCTGTAACCTTGAAACAGTACTGAAATTGAAAATGTGCTCAAATTAGAATTTTAAAATTTTTCTAATTTAGACTGGGACTAGAGCTATACAAATTTTTGCATGTTCCCCATGTTTATAACTGTACAGATAGGAGATACTTCAATATTTTTAACTTCTAATTTGGATTTTTATTCTGGCATTGTAAGTTTAGTTTTTATGACAGTAGCAGAGAATAGATAGTGCACTGGATTGAGATCAATTTGGGATCATTGAGGTGAATCCTTGACTTTGATAGGTTGCCATAAACTTTAAAAGATTAGAAGCTTGATCATAGAAAAGTCATTACATTTGAATTCCTTAAATATATATGGAGAAATAAAAATTTTGAAAACTGAATTAAGCATTTATCACTTTTTTTAAGTTTAGAAATTTTGTTATAAATGTTTTACACATCAAAGAACAAATGATATAAAGTTGGGTGGATTAACTGATACATTATATGAGTAGTTACATGCTGAGGTAGGATCCATTTGCTGTTGTGGTATGCTTTTTCTTCTAGATTTGTTTTAGTTTATGTTGTGATAAACAAAGTAATATATAGAGAAAATTTAATTTCCATAATGAAAGTACTGCTTGAAACCTTATGTCCGAAAAGCCCAAAACTTTCATAATGGTCATTGCCTCAACAGCTGTCTATTGTAGGTTCTGACTTTCAATTTCTGTTCCTTACAAATTGTATGTTAAGGGGATTTTTATTTGTGTGACTAGTGTTTTTTAATGCAGCAGGCTATATCTTAATCCTGTTCCTAATTTTGGCTTTTTCCAGGTCAGCAGAATCTAACCAAACAGCCTTCATCATGGAGAAAACAATAAATTGGAAAGCTGAATTTTGAATAATGGCGATTGTTTTTTTTTCAAATAGAATTCTTTTAAGTCCTGAGATTACCTAATTATTGAAATATTCTATTTCCACAAATAATTGTCTACTGAAATTATGCTTGCAGGTCCTAGTGTTTTATTTTCAAGATCAGATGTTTTTCTTTGTTTTAGTTTGATATTTTAAGCACTAGTTGTCTGTGTGAATGTATACCATATTAATCACATAATCCATTATATTTTCAGACAAATTATGAAGATGTGAGTCAGTTTGATAGCAAGTTTACTAAGCAGACCCCTGTTGACTCCCCAGATGACACTGTGCTCAGTGAGAGTGCAAACAAAGTCTTTTTGGTAAGTTGCACAAATTTAAAAAACAAACAAATATATTTTTTAGCTTTACCATGTTTACTTTCTGTATAGCTCAGCTTTAGTTGATATTAAGCTATATAGATATATGCATATTGTACATACATACATACATACATACATACATACATACATACATACATACATACATACATACATACATACATACATACATACATACATACATACATACATACATACATACATACACACACACACACATCATATAGTGTTATATCATATGTTTAAATTTTTTTAAAGAATACTTTTAAAACATTGTTCAGTGAGGAAGGTATAACATTATACAGAAACAGTCTTGACTGCACATATACCAGATTTGCAAGATTATTTTATTATCTGCAAATTTGATTTGTTGGTTTTGGAGATGTAGACCCCATAACATGCACCAATGTTTTCTGCTAGTACAAAGCATTATTACATCTCAGACCTTAATGAACATGGTAAACCTCTGGGCAGACATGCAGGCACAAAGTTACTGTTTACGCCCTGCAATCTGCTACTACAAGCCCTATTAATTATACAGATGACACTAGACATTCATGTATATGGAATTAGTTCATATCTACCAAGTATTAAACAAGATGTAACTGAGCTAAAGAGAGCTGCATTCTTTGGAGTAATGTCCATTATATGCAGTGATTTGGACAAAATAAGTGTTCATTATCCATGTTAAATAATTGTCAGCTAAGTAAGGAACAAATATAAAAGTATTTTCAATATGGATCCCCAAAAGTTTCTGTTATGTGCATAACTGCTGAGCCAAGTTTTGTTGCACATGATTCAGATCAACTTAATTGCTTCCAGTAGCAATATGGTTGCTGCAAGCCTCAAATTTAAAAAAAAAAACAAAACAACAATGTAGGATGTATGTTCTTTCCAGTTAAAGGCAAATCCATAAATGTATAAAATGACCTAAGAAAATACTTTAAAGTGGCAGACTAATTGTTCAAGCTATGGGGAAGACAATAATACATAATCAGACAATTTTGAATTACCATATGTACTTGCTTATAAGATGAAATCCACTGCTGAATACACAGACCTAGATATGCTGGTGCATACTGCACTGGCAAATCTGGGCCTGTGAAGTTTGTTTGGTACCCACGGAAGGCACTTTAAAAAAATATATTCCAGGGCACTCTGAATACTGAGATGAAAACAATAGAAAAAATTAGAAATTGCATTTATGAGTCTGAACTACATTTTAATGGAAGAGTGCCAATTATAACTCTTTCTAGCATGTAATGCAACCTTTATCTATATGGCTGCTGAAATGTTAAGTGAAAAAGGAACTTCCTTTTAAGTTTTAACTCTTTTTCAGATCAGTCTTGAAAAATGATTCCATGTGTTGACAGTATTGCATCTCCACAAAAATGTTTTAAATTCAAATGTTGTAGCAATTAAAGTAATTGATTTCTCATGATGCACCATTTTATATCTTTTTCTATTTACAGGGGTTTACCTATGTTGCACCTTCAGTTTTAGATGAGTTAAATAAACCCTGGATATCTGAGAGGGAACCAAGGTCGCCAAGGAAAGTGGGCAGTAGTTTTAGAGCTCGTGACAGATTCATGTAAGTTCTGTGATATTATAATTTGGTCTCAATATAAAACAGTTCCAGAAATAACACTGAAATGTCATGGATTCCATTATACTGGTTGAATTTTATTCTTCTGTATATTGTGCCCTATGTTAAGTACACCTAGTAGACTTTTCAATGGTTCCCTGAAAAGCATGAAAGTTACATCTATAATTTGTCTACTTGCAAATCATTGGTTCGCAAGCTGTAGGGTTCTTCTTAACCCTTTCATCACTAAGTGACTTTGTAGGCATAGAGTCCTCAACACTAAGTAACTTTGGAGTTGTAAAGCAAAATGACTTGTGGACTTTGAAACAACATAACTTTGCCAATGTTAAAGATATCTGGCTAGATTAGGTGTCAAAATCAAGGTTAAAAATCAAATTTTATGACTAATTTAATAAAATGTGCATATCTATTACAACTGTTAAAATGCAGGTACAAACAGGTAACAACAGGTAAAATACAATTATTTTATTACCTCTTAGAAAACTTAGAATGTTCTCAAAACTTGTTCAATTGACCCTAGATGTACTAGTGAATAATCACAGTAGCAACACAAGTCTTTCTTTCATGGTGTCCATAATATTTAAAATTCTATAAAATGAACCAAAATGATCTCCAAGGTGAGATCTGTCCACACACCTAAGTGACCTATATCGCCTCTGCCACGTTTGATCATCGCATTGAAGTTCGTTAAACAGACAATTTTTCCAAAAACTTCATCTGAATAGAATATTTGAAAATAATCCAAAGCTTCCTGGAGCCATATAACTCTCGGGTGTGCCCAATTCTGTCAGAAGACTGAAACAAATCTCTTTGGTTTTCCGGCTTCGTCCAAAAAAAAACAACCATGTGGAGCGTACAATTCTTCTGGTTCAAAACCTTCAAAGTCATCTTCATCGTCATCACTGTCACCCACAAGTGCATTCCATTGTCTCTCCATACGTCTTCTCTCATTGTCAAACAAATTTATCTGTGTTCATCTGTAAATTTTATCAATGGCATAAGTTCAGTGTGGCAGTAACTTATGCATCTGTCACATACTAGATTAAAGTCACAGTTATTGTATTTTTAGACTAAGCTTAAGCACAGAAATGTTCTATTTCTAGTAGATAATATGGACACTTAGCAAAATTGGGTCTAATGTCACATCATAATAATAATATTACTATTTTATGTTTTTGTTTTTTAACCATATACTGGGCTCTTTCAAAACTATCTGAAATATCTGGAATGTTTTCTTTGCTTAGCACAAGGAATGAAATTACGCTATTGTGACTCGTATACCAGAAGCATATTATTGACACAGATTTATTCTTGGCATGACAAAAGCACTGTAAAGGAAAATGATGAAAATACTAAATATACTCATTTATTCGTCGAGTCAGACTGCAGACAACAAAGATCACAATCTGCCAAAGAATTCAGCCTGCAGATAAGGGTCTGTGTTGTTTGCTATAACAGATTGCACAATGATCTGTTGATGCATGATGTGGTGGCAGATCTGTGTGTGTACAGTATTTGTACTCATGAGTATGTACACATTAAGCAGTAAAGGTTAAAGTCTTTTTAAATACCATGTTTGGTGTCATAGCATAGTTCCTTGGCATTTACAATATTGTTTTGCTGCCCAACATGATTTCATAGGCAGAACTTCCTGATGCATAAAATCATTAACTTTGTACACTTCACAAGTCCAACAGCAAACTGCACAGGCCCATCACATATTCAGGGTCAGTGCAGATTCTTATGAGTAAAGAGTTGAAACAACATTGACCCTCATCAGCTGGTGCATTATGTGATGGTAAACCAGGGTCTCTTCTTTGCGGTTGGACTTATAAGAAAATATTGATGATATCAATGATACATTATGGCTTTTCAACTGCTATCAGATTGTAAATGATGTTTGAAGGAGACTCAAGGGGCTGCTATCAGATTGTAAGTGATGTTTAAAGGAGACTCAATAAGTTGCTTTCAGATTGTAAATGATTTTTGAAAGGGGCTTGGGGAATTGCTATAAGTTTTGAAGGGACTTTGGGAACTTCTATCAGGGTGTAAGTGATGTTTGAAGGGGACTGAAGGAACTGCTCTCAGATTGTAAATGAAGTTTGAAAGGGACCCAAGGAGGTGCAATCAGATTGTAAATGACATTTGAAGGGGACTTGAGGAAGTGCCATCAGATTGTATATGATTGAATGGAAACGCAGGGGACTGATATCAGATTATATATGATTGAAGGGAAACGCAGGGAACTGATATCAGATTGTATATGATTGAAGGGAAATGCAGGGGACTGATATCAGATTGTAAATAATGTTTGATGGGGAATCTGAAAGATTGTCAGTCATTGATTGAGAAAAAAATAATGTCATTTGCAAGCAGTGAAAACAATAGTCACATACGAGACATTCAGCTTCTGGTTTATAACATAACATGTAGACATATTTTAGAATTCATCTTTGATTTCATTTGTATTAAAATAAAGCTGTGTTTATGTTCTCAGTCCAGCAGTTGAGGGTTTTGCTGTTGCCAATGGAGCCGAAGTCTTTGAAGCCATGGATACATCAACATCTGGTTTACCAAAGAGACCAAGGTCACCTGCCATAGCAACAAACTATAGATCACCACATGTACGAATGAATTAGTTAGGTTTTAGAAATGATTTGAGAATAATTTGTACATGTATATCATGTACATACAATTGGTGCAGTATTTGATTGCATTAACAGATTTTTTATCAATCTATTTCACACAAAGATGTGATATTGTGAGTTTTAAAGATGGTTTTAGAAGGCAATTTTATAATCTTTATACCAAATATAGTTATGAGATCTGTTTCATTAAAACATTTATGGAACAAGTGTTGCAAAACAAAACAAATCATTTAAATCTCCAAGTGCAGCATATTTTTAAATCTGGGACCTCTAACCATTATGAAAGTCTGCTTTGCAATTTAGAATCAGTTTAGAATTTGTCACAAGTGTCAGAACTTGTGTCAATACAGTAAAGCTTTCATAATTTAAACATCAGTCACTCTGATTATTGCATGGTAGAAAAATTCACTGCATAATTGACTGGGACAACTTATAAATAAAACTTGGCAATTAAATGACTCAGTTTAGACTGACAGTCAGCATTTGTTTAAAATAGGTATGTTTGTAGTGATGCAGAGAGAACAAAATAGGGGTTTCTCCATGAAATGACAGTTGAAAAGTGTTCATTTTGGCTTGTGTTTTCCTATCATTTGCAAAAACTCTACTAAAGTTTTAAAATCTGTAATTAAATTGGAATTAAATTAAAGGTTTTTAGTTGGCCAGATGATTTTGTTTGGCAACCACATTTATAGTATGGTTTTTCCTTGGGTAACTAAGCTTTTTGAAAATTTGTCTACCTCAGACTTTATCAGTTCTTGTTTCATTCATCTTAAAAAAATAATGAATGTCCCAAAGTTTGGGCCTGCCAATCTGCATGTTTTTGAACTTTATTTACTATTATAAAAATACTTTCTTGTTTAGTATACTTGTTTTGATAAAACAATCTTGCAGGCTATTTAAAATAAGTTGAAATGTAAAAAAAAAATTGAGTACATGTAATTTATTGGACTCTATAATAATTATAGAGGATTGTTGGAAATGCATGAAGATTGTTTAACCTGTGAAATTGTAAGTTTTTTGCTGTGCAAGAAAAAAATGAAATCATGTGGGTGCTCATTTTCAATTGTCAGGTTTCATTTTAGTAGATATTTAGGTTTTTTGCATTTGTCAATACATCTTTGTTTATATCATATCTACATTATAGGTCACAACTTTCTCAGTTCCATAAATTATTTGTGTTTATGTTTAAAGTACTTTTGTAATGATGATGCAAGACACATTACTTTATGTGGACCTGTACATGTGCACGTTTAATGTTTTAAGAAAAGGATTCAGTTGAAAAAATTCAAAACAAATTGACATTGAATGTTTCTGTCTCTCTTCTGTCACAGCATTGTTATAATAGAGTCAGACATGAACCTCAAAGCCATATGGTCTTCATACTTAAGTAGGTATGGTACTACCAAACTGTAAGGCACCCCAGTATAATGCCATTTTATGGATCTCATTATTCAATAGTAATTTTATGTATCAAATACCACAAAATGCCATCTATATTCGTTTATGTGTCCAACTGCAAACTGCACAGATCTATAATTGCCTGTGCATAATGCACCAGCAGATCTGAGTCTGTGCAGTTTGTCAGGAGTACAATAGAACAAACAGTATTGACCCTGATCTTCATGTGCATGATGCTACAGCTGATCAGCATCTTTTGTTTTTGCAGTTTGACTAGACTTATAAGAGAGTATATATGGTCAAGCAATCTTCTATAAGGTGGCTAACAGGAATAGCATTACAGTGAGGGTGTACTGAGTGTGTGTCAGGAGTTCAAAAAGCAGAATGGTCTTTTGCCCATGGCATGTCTAACTCTTACCTAGAGTCTTTCCAATTACTTGATTATTTTGTACATGAAACCTCAAGGCAGGATGGACTGACAATTGTTTGTGGTCTTTGTGAGAATATTCTTCAACTTTTTATAGTCTGACTTGTAATTATATGGAACTTAGTATATATATATATATATATATATATATATATATATATATATATATATATATATATATATATATATATATATATATATATTCTTACAATGTGCAGGTGGTTACATTAGTAGGAATTAGCCTTTTTATGTTAGGAAATTTCACTACTTGGTTCATTCTTTTAGATTATCTTAAAAATACTTTAATAGGGGTTTCAGATATGGTGCATAATTATTGAAATCATTTTCCCCTTTCTGAAAAGATAAACTTGTCTAGCAGTAGAAAAAAAGTGCTACATTGTCATATGCAGGTCATAAAAGATAGACATTTGTGACTGATTAAAAAGACAAAAATACTGTCTGATTAAAAAAATAACATGACTGACATGATTGTTTTATCTTATGGTAAATTAAAGACAAGAAAACAAAACTTGAGAAACAACTACCAGAAAGTTTATATGCATATTCCCTGAAACTAACCTATGATTGGACTCATATTCTAAAGTTTGTATGGTGAGTTTTAGGTGAAACAAATTTCATCACTGTTAGAAGTTAACTTGCAGAACAGAAATTAATAGAATTGGCTTTGACATAGTGTGCTGACATCTCCCATTTTTGGGATCTGAGATAGCTCAGTTGGTAGAGTGTTGGACTTATCATCCAGCAAATATTTTTTTATCAAGTGACTTAAGTTGGTTGAAAATATCTAGAGTAATTTTTTTGTTTCAATATTAGCCACATTTAAAAATACAGCTGTCCTTGATTCAGTCAATATAATTAAAAAACTGGAAAATTCTCCAGCAAAAGAAGTATTTTGTAAGCATTTTTCAAATCCACTCAGATGGTTTCTTTTCTTGAGGGATTTTTATTTCTCTTGATAAATCCAAATTTTTCTAAACATAATTTTGTTGGGAAAATATAGATTGCTTGTAAAAATACATTAGGTAGGGTTTGTTTGTATGTCTTGAATTGTACATGATCAGTTTTTATTAGATTCCTCTTGCCATTATCAGCAGAGCTGTACAAAGAGCAAAATGGAGATTATATGATTATACAATACCTTCATGGAGTAAGAAGTTTTATAATTTATGTAAATAATGCAAATTTGAAGCATTCTTAAGAGTTGATTTAAGGTTCATGATGTGTTAGAAATTTGCTTATGAACACACAAAGTGGATTTTCATGCTCACAGTTAATTTAGAAACTAATATAAGAATTTAATGTAGAAATAGCTACCATATGTAGTTAAAAATTGCATTTCGAAACTCATCCTTTTGTAAATATAGTAGACATAATTTATTATTTTCAACTGTTGGAATGCATATTATTTTAGTTTATATATTTGCCTTGGTGTAGGAACACATTATTTAAGGTATTAATTTGTAAATTGTTCAGTGCTGCAGGTATGAACCGTTTGAATTGTACAGATTACTCACTACAAATCACAACATTTTGACACGTCTTGATGACAGCTAGCCATTTTTTGTTTATATGGACATGAAATCTCACAAATTCAGTGTTAAGATTGACAAGATAACAAAACTGTTTGAACTTAAGATGACATGCTAGTTTCTGATTGAACAATTGAACTTAAAATTTCATTTAAACCAATCACAAATGACATGCTAGTTTCTGATTGACCAATTGTGCAAACTCAGTCTGACTGATGACATTCAGTTATTGGAAATTCACCTACAGCAGTTACTGTTGATTAATTTCGCATTGGGGTCTGTTTTGAAGTGCAGTTCGTGTGATATTATAGGCAAATTTAAAGGCAGAAAAATATACTTGTGCTTAATATTTAAGCAGGAAGCTGTTTTAGATTTTGTAACTGTTTGAAAAGTTGTCTATAAGAAGTGGCTGAGTTGATAAAGTTACAAAGGTCATCGATGCATATGACTGGACAGAATGGACTCTTTTTCTGCCATCACTTTAAGCGTCAGCAAAATCATGGAATGCATTTGCCTGCTGACGGCAGATAAAGGTCTGATGTTAGTTGAGTTTGAATTGTAAGCATTGATACCAGTCTAATATGACATGATTCAGATTTTTAGAATGTGTTATTATATTGCTATTTTGATTGAAATATAAATTTTGGAATATGTTTGCGTGTAGATACAGTTTGAACCATGTTGTAGAACCTTAATATATATGAATCATTTTTTTAGCTTTGGTTTGGTTTGATGTCATTTTATGTTCATGAATTTGTTGCAACATATTTTGTGTTTCAAATTTAAAATTTGTTTAAAGGTTGGTACAAGCTTGCTCAAATCCCAGTGATTACACTTTGAGAACAGTTCTTGCTGACGCATTCTGTGTATCCCCAAAATAATTAGCATGCATTAGATAGTTAGACAACACATTTTCTTTATTGTTTTACCAAAGTCAATAAAAATATTCAAGACATGAAAGTAACATTTTGTTGTGAAAATATATTATACACAGAAACTGGGATCACTCATTGTAGCCACTGACCACATTGAGCAGGTGACTGCAAAATTCATGTGGAATATTTTCTAGTAGAAATCAGACTAATTGAATTTGACCATGGTGGTAATTAACCTTATATAGAGATGACCACCAAAACACTTTACTGTACTTTGTAAACTGAAGTGTGGCTTATAGTTCCAAACCTGATACTTTTTTTTGCTGTTTTAACTTTTATGTGTTGATAATTCATTACAAAATTTCATATATTTTATAATTTTAGAGTAATCAGATGCATTTCATCCTTTTCAGCTTTAATAAAATTTTATGCCATGTCACAAATTATAATTTTTAGCTCTACTGGTGATAGACAAAAAGAGCTTATGGGATGGTCTTTTTTCCATGGTCTATTCATTCATTAACACAAGTTTGTTATAGTCGCTTCATCAAAACTACTTGGAGGATTGCCTTGAAAATTGGCACACATTCATTTCATGATCTCATTGGTCCTAAATATGAATATCTTGTTGTTGCTACTTTTCTTGAATAAATGGTCATATGAACATGGGTTTTTTACTTCTTATGATGTCTAGATGGTCCTAAATGAAAATGGTACAGTGTGGGCACCCTGACAGCCATCTTGAAAATCTTATTATTGCTACTTCACCTGAATATATAAGTATGTAGTCGTTACATACAACATATGTCTAGCTTGGCCTAAATAAAAATGCTGCAGATCTGTCATCAAGTATGGAAGCCATCTTAAAATTCTCATTTCACAACTCTACTTTTTTAACAGAAGAATTCTTATGATTTTCATCAATACAGCCTGCTTCAAAATCTTGTTATTGCTACTTGTGAATGGAAAGCCATTTTTTAAAATTAAAAACGTTATAGCCTCATATCTTGAAAATGTTATCTCTGCTCATCCTCAAATGGATGGCTATTATCAACATTGGGTTTCGTCATTAGACTTCTTATGATACCTAGTTTGTCCTGAATACAAATGATACAATTTTTATATTCAATATGGCTGCCATGAGAACTGCTTTAAACATAGTGGTCACTACTCCACCTGAATGGATGACAAGTCCTACATGAAAATGGTGCCAGACATGCATCAGATATGGCTGCAAGGATAACTTCTTAAAAATCTGATCACTATTCCCCCTGAATGAATTAACATTATGACGAAGTTTTTATCAAAAGATTAATAATGCTTTCTACTTCCTCCTAAATAAAAATGGCACCAAACTGACATCCAATATATGTACCACATCAGATAATTTGAAAATCTTGTTATTGCTTTGAATAACAGGTTTTGAACAACAGGTATTTTCAACTCTGAACAGATGAAAGGAAGAAATGGTCTTGAATTCCTGGAAATTCTTTTAGCCCTGTAGAGTGTCAACCCCTTTGAGGAACAAAAATTAGGTACCATTTGTACTTGCTTATTAACTTCAAACATAAGCAACATAGACCCTGATGCAGCATCACATGATATGCTAGCAGATTAGGGTCCTTATTATTTTATTGATTACTCCTAACAAATTGCATAGAGCCAGACTACTGGCACATTATGTGATGGCAAATCTGGATCTATGTAGTTTTTAGTTGGACTTTGCTTGTAAGAGAGTACATTATGGTTCACAATAATTTCATTTTATGACATAAGTGAACAACAAATATGATAGTTGTGCACAATCAATTAGCTTATTGACATAGCCAAATCAGAATTAGCCATACCTCCTGAAAAGTATAGCCTTTTACTTTATATCAAAGTGTTTAACTATATTCAACATAATTTCTGGTTCATAGTGAACATTTATTGAATATTGGAATATTGGTATTGGAGAAAGCAATTTGGAACTATACACTTAAGTGTACCATACAAATTCAGCAAAGTGACTGACCTCAAGTTGACCAGGCTGCCATCATATCCCAAATGTTCTTGTATAATACCTCAGATTCCAGTCTGAGGAAGTTCATTAGGCTAAATAAACTACTCGATTGACAGCTGGTGGTAGGTGGGTGGAGCTTGGGGATGTCATTTATTGGCCCTTTTACGACATGATATAAATTTTAGTTAGAGTATTGAATTAAAATTCTCTGCAAATTAGGCAAGGCCATTATCATTAATTTTCCATTGCTGAAATGTCAGTAAGTACTATTTCTGATTTTCAGTCATTGCACTTGTCTTGTCCATCGTTTGAAAGTCGCAGATCATACAAGAAATGACTTCATAATAAATATTGGTTGCATTCTTTGAACTTAATCTTTTATCATGATATATTAGTAAGGTTCAAAAGACAGTGCCTATTGGTAAATATTATTTAAATTTTTGAAAATTTACTGGAATTTTGAAAATGTACAGATTTGAAAAGAACCCATTTTAAAGCCACATCAAATCTGACCTGATCAGTGTTGTTAGAATTTGAAAAAGACTAAAGACAACCTTGACTTGCAGACAAGTTGGAATCATGCGAGTAATCCTAGTTCAGCTTGTGGCTCATCCATTCTTCTTTTTTGCACATCTGATCAATTCAATTTGATAATAACCTGTTCAAACTATCTGCTTTATTCAATTTCATTATTAAGTCAATGTGACAGTGGAGTCACATTTTTTATGGTACCACTTCTATCAAGTAAACAACAGATTTAGTCAGTACTATGGAACAAGCATCTGCATAAAGTCTTAAATAATTTGAAGTACAAAAGTCCTTTAGAAAATAACGATTCACTTTCATAACAAGTCTTGTGTATACAACAATAAACAGAACTCCAGATGAAAAATAATATACTACAGCAAAGGACATTGATAGGTGCACTTTATGATAGTTTTCTTCATCATACAATATGTAATTAGAAGTCTGTTGATACTGTGTTTGGAAACAGTACTATAAATCTTGGTCATTATATTAGCCATTTTGTCTTTTACTTTATCACAAGTCTTCAAAAGATTTGTCAGACATTGAAAATCTTTGATACCATGTAAATGATAGAAATTCAGTCATAATGGGCAGTGTTAAGTTGATCCAGCTATTCATAAAGTTATTTTTGTAGAACATGCTTTACCATAAAAAAATTATTCTCATAAATTTTTGGTAATTTAAATAATAGATATTTTTTGTATTAATGCCATGCTGCAGCCATCAACATGAACACCCATCATTCTAATTTCAAAAATCAGAAAATTCAGTTTATTTGAATTGGAGGAAATTTATTTGAAGCAGGGAAATATCTTGTTCTGAAATTACACCAGTGGTTTCCAATTAGTAATAATGCTGATAATTCAAAACAGTCTCCCTGGTCAGATTTGCTGTTTCTTCTTGTGTGACATGGTGAACAACTCTGCCATGTCATAATTTAATTTTGATCTTGGTTAAAATGACTGGACTTAGCCTTGTTCAGGGATAGATTGGTGGGGCCAAGTCTTGTATTACCCTTTCTTTTCTAAAGGTAATATTTTCACGATTTTATTTCAATGCAAAATTTGTGTCATTATCTAGACATAAATGTGTGTGCTGGCTCTTCTCCAAAGAATGTTAAGTATGTTATTACGATTTCTGGGTTTGGATAATTGAGGTTCTGCATAATTCAGATGCTAAATTTACTTTCATAGTGTCTCTTTAATTGATATGCTACATTTCAAGTATTGGGGCCCTGAGTGGTCTAAAGCGCTCACTGTTACAGATCATTGCCATCGCACCTCTGTGGGCTTGGCCAATGTGGGTATGTGAGAAAGCTTGCCAGTAGATTCTTGTGGGTCAGTGATTCTTTCTGGAGGTTTTCCTGGTTTCTTCCTCCACCATTTATACTGGCTGCATGTATAGCCTATCTTGTGCTGACAAATGACTTTAAACCCTACAACTTTCAAGTCTTTATGATAGAGATACTTATCGATTGTCTCTGCCTGATTGGTTCTACACATTCAGATTTCACAAAGGCGTTAACAAGAAAGGTCTATACTTATTGCTCATATATTATGTTGTAACCAGAACTGCAAGTCTGTATAAACTTGGATCCAACTTCTTAGCATGATATCCTGATTGGGCAGTGCCTTAATTGACCAGAGATATGCACATACATAACTTACATTATTGTGAATTTTAGGTTTTACTTAATCTTGATGTTATATTCAGAGAGTTGATAATATTAAATGAGTTGTTCTTTACAAAGAACACTGAGCAATGGTCAGGGTTACAGATTTTGAAAGATTTCATTTTTTTCCCATTGATCATTGCCTGTAGATTGTTGTTAATTTAATGCCATTTCTCAGTGCAAACTAGTGGCATGAGAATACGGGAAAACCTCGATAAGAAAGACCAACCCGCAAGAAGCTATTAGCAGCTTTCCCACACACCTTCATTGGCGAATGGCCTAGCCAAGAGACTCAAACCCTTATGGACAGAGGTGAGATGATGGTGACTAATAAAGTGTAATCTTTTAGACTGTTGCTATTTATATATAACATGTAATGATTGAAGTGCATTAATGCTGAGAACAGCTGATTATGATAAGCACACTATTCTTTATTTTTTATTTGTATTGCATTGAATTGGAAACTTGGTATCTCAGGTTGGTATTATCTTTATCATGTATATATTTTTTGCTGATATTATCATCATGTTTAATCCAATGACAATGAATCACAGCATAATTTTTCTTTAATAAGGCAATTATTGCTTTGTCCCAATATTATATAACACAGAGAATGAAGCCCAGCTCCAGACTTTCAATTTTTTCCAGCAATTTTCTCTAAAAAATGTGATGCACATGAGGAGAGCAAAATTGATTCCTAGATGGCGCTTTTGATGATGATTATCTAGTAAAATTACTTCCACCACGTCTTCTGCATGAATATTGCAGAAATTCTCATTTTTAACAATTTATTTCCTGGAGTTTCAAACAAATGTCAAGAACAATATCAAAATTTTTGTTACTTGCATCAATATATGTAGCAATTTCATTTGTAGTTTAATCTGAATTGAAGGAAACAAGAACACAGCTACTTGTATTGAAACTGACCTGGGGTTAATTAGTAAGTGCAGACAGCAGTGTTCTTTATGATTCTCATCTGGGGAGCAGTTCAATGAAGAAAACTTATATAGATCATTCAGATTTCATTAGTTTAGACTTGAAAAAAAGCTTTAAACTTCATGTTTTACTTCTATATTAAAATGCTTTTTGTTCTTTTTTCTGATTCACCATTTTATTTTGAATCCACTAGTGGCTGCTTTCTTCATGATCTCCTGAAATATTTAAATCTTGGAATATATGGCATATTTGTTTCTAGAATGTATGCAAATGTGTTCAACATGATATCACATTAAAGGCGTTTTTGTGCCAATTCAATGTAAAGTTAACCAAGAATAATTTATCATCAACTAGTATGATGCCACTTTTTAGATAGATATAATATATGCTTCCATATGTCTAAACACTTTTATAAAATCCTGTATATAATACCACCATGGATAAAGCTAGGCAATTTTCTTGTAAATGTCAACAGGGAAAGTGAGACATATCCTAAGACTTTAAAGTATGGAGTTTTGATTTTTCTGCATCATGCACATTCAAACTGTTGTATATGCCTAGCTAAGCCAACCACCTGTATTATATAATGCATGCCTAACTGCAAACAGTTTAGATCCAGATGGTATTATCATCATGTCCTGGCAGATAAAGGATGGAGATAAAAAAAAAAAGTTGTGCAAATTTCCACCATCATCCAATCAGAAAGAAGCTTTCAAAAGTAACATCATTCATGATCAGTTGGAAATTAAATTGCCATTGGCTGAATTGGAAATTGGTGGTGATTTTAATATATTTCCATTAGGATTGGAGTCCTTTTAAATAGAGATGAGTCCATTTTTAACCCAGAGGACCTATAAAAGAAAACCCAGTTGAGTCTACACTGCTGGCAGTTGGGTGAAAATTGTAAATGAGAAAATATGGTACTTCACAGTTATGAATTCCAGTTGATCAGGTATTTGCAGACTGTGTTCATATGGATAGATTATGACTGTGTGTTCAGGCCAATTCTTAGTTCAGATGTTTTTGAAAATAATTGAAAAATAAACGATATAATATTCCCATCAGCTTTGGGTTTTTTCTTATTATTATGTGCCTGCCTTATTGTGTGTGTGTGATATAATATACCCATGTATATCCTATTCCAATATTGGATGACCCTTAACGGCATAATAGGTCTACCTTTGATCACTTGAGGACTTGGCATCAGTCTATGGTTTACAGTGTAATGTATTAAATCAAAAGTGATTTGGATATAAGAAAAAAATATGCCCAGAACTTGAAATAATTTGATCTACCTTTTGACTATTTAAACCTAGGAATGCTCGAGTCAAAGTATGTAAAGAAATTCAAATTTAAAAAGCAGGGTTGTTGGATGAGGATGATGTCCCTTGTCAGAAAAATGACTTTGATTAAATTACTGATTTTGTCAATATTGTATTAATTTATTATCTGCAGTGCCCAATCCACCATTATGTACATAAAATGAATCAAATATTTTTAAAATCTATTCGGAGCAGTAAAACCGAAGGAGTTAAAAGATGTATACTTAGAGCTTCATCTACTGATGGTAGTATTATCATGGACCATGTTCACTTTTTTATTCAATAGATGAGGATCACTTGGATTAAATGCCTTATTGTGAATGAAGGCTGTATTAATATGGTTAGAAACGTTCTAGGAAAATTTGGATATTAAAATTGGGGAAGGCAAAATTAACAGAAATTAGTAAATGTATTAGTATTCAATATTAGCAATGTGTTATCTATTATCCTTTCCTTAGCAAGATGGAAAAATGAGACCTTGTCAGTGAGAAAATACTACTATCAAGTTATTCTCATTATTGTTGATATTCAATTTCATTTCATTTCATATTGATTCCTATTAACAAATGGCAATCAAACAGAATCACATGTCAAAAACTGATTTGATAATGAAGAACATTTAATAAATTTTGAAATTGTCATTAATAATTATATTAAAAATGGAAAGAACTATGAATGTAAATTCTGAAAAAGAAGTCGACACTTAATAAAAATTTAAAATTTGTACATAAAGATTTAGTTTGTGGTTTAACACATTTCAGTGACAGGCAATGCATGGTAGCCAGTATATTTGGTGGAGGAAGAAGCCAGAAAGATTCACCAAACCATTGGAAGATACTGGCAAACGTTCTCACATACCAATGCCAACTGAGCTGAAACTTTAACCAAGGTGGCAAGATATCTGAGTATCTGTAAAGGCAAATGCCCTAGACCATTCAGCCACCTGGAACCCGAAAAAAGTTTGGTAAAGAGCTGAACAAACAGACCAACGTATCATGGTCAAGACAATATATGTGCCAGATGAGTGATCAGACCTGAAAAAAAAAACTCTAATTTTAGCAAAGAAGAGCACCAAAGATACAATCTTAATTGCCTTTCAGTGTCAATTCATGCAAATAATTATTGAAATAAATCACTATTTGAAAAATGTTAATTTTGTTGGTGGCTACATGTGCACTTTTTTTCAAAAAAAACTTGAAAATATCAAAACTAATTTATGATTATCTAATTACTAATAAATTTTAGAAATCTTTTAACTGCATGGATTAATTAAAATATTCAAAATATTATGATAATTTCAAAAAAGTTTTATTTAGAAAATAAAAGATTGGCAATGTAATTGGTTTTCATTTTGAAAATGCAAAATATCTAATTCACAATTACTGCTGTCCTTCAAAACAAGAGTTTGCAAGTTAAAAAAGTATGCTTATAAACTACTCTGACCTATTAGGTCTTGTCTGTTGACTTTGGATTGGGGGAAGACCAGTAGTATAAATACTTAAAACATTTTGCAATCCTACTGTTTAATATACACACTCCAAAGTTCTTCTGTCAACCACTCCAAGTTCTACACTGCAGTTTAGCTACATAGTTTCTTGATACAGTTGTCATTCATAGTATCTATCACTTCATTATATCTATTAGGTATCCAGTCTCTTGTATTAATTAATCCCCATCTTGTATCTCTTTTTACTAACCATATCTTGTAAGTTAAGTTCCCATTTCATATATCAAACCTGCATCTTGTTGTCATTATATTCTCTTACATCTATATATATATATATATATATATATATATATATATATATATATATATATATATATATATATATATATATATATATATATATATATACACACAATATATCATACTCCCACACCCACTTTCCTAACATACAGAATATGATTGGCAAACCAGATTAAAACCATAACTAAATGGTGCTGAAACAGCAGGAATATGACCCAGTTACCCAGATTTGTCATGATGCTGACCCATTTATCTTGATTTGTCAAAGCCTTACTGAATCCAACAAACTTGACCTGATATTGATGATTTCCAACTCTCATCCAATTTATTTCTAAGTGGAAACCTGATATTGGCACTGCTATTATGTTATTTCCTGTCCATTCAAAATTGTTAATTTTAAATTTTTCCTCGACTAAAAATCGTTTTGGTTTTAAACACTTGAAAAAATATTTAGAAAAGCTGTATAATAAAATGAACACATTGGAGGAAAAGTGGATCCTTGTTATTAACAGTTTGTAGAATGCTACAGTTAAACATAATATCTACCACTGAGTTCTGTATTTCTATGCAATATTTGTACGCATGTCTGTTTATGTGCATGTGAGAGAGAATGGAGAGTTTTTATCTATATCTAGTAATAAAGACTAAATAAACTACAAGTCAGAACCTTTCAACAACTATATATAACACCAAAAACTTTAAAGTTCTATTAACAAGAATCTATAAAATACTGACATCTGAAATGTTAAAATGCCAATAAAAATATATATCTTGTCCCACATTGCTAGACTGCATCTGTTCAGTCTTTAAAATACTTCATCCTGATGAGTATCATTTATTTAAGTACTGTATATTCAATTATTCCTGTCAGATTTGTTTCTTTTTATGTTCCTGTCTTATCCTGCTTAAGAGATGGGGGGGGATACAATTTAGCTGAATTAGTCCAGTTCTATCCCATTCTGTCTTGTCACATTGAATCTGCTCAGCCTTTAAATTTCTGATCATTACAACTTTTTAAACTACCATGTTTAACTAAGTCAATTCTAATTGCAAACTGCAGACCCATATCTGCTGTCACATAATGTGCCAACACACACATCTTAGACTATGCATTAGCAGTAATCAGTAGAATAGGCCTTGATCAGCTGACACACAGTGGGTTGACAGATCAGGGTCCATGTTGCTTGGAAGTTGGAACTGACTTATAAACAAGTAAAAAAAAGTACTTCGTTAATTGAAATGACGTCTGGTTTGGATTAACATTAGAAAGAACCATGTAAAGTTCAGTTTTCAACATTTTGTTGGGACAAAATATGAGTTATTGTCTCTGTTCAACATGCATATTGAACCAAGCTTTCTTCACTTAAACGATATAGAGACATTTCAAGTCTTTGCTGTTCTTTTAGACAATTGTCTCGACAGCTTTCAAAGAAAAGGATGAGGCTAGAACCTTATTTCTGATATGTAATATGAGTCAGCCAACTTAAGGACCTATCCACATATTAAGTTCTCAAGCACAGAAATTTCTGAAAAAATGTAAATTTAAGATTAGAAACAGGAAAGCCATCATTGCAAACCACTGGCAATATCTGCTATACTCTCTTTCCAGCCTTTGATAAGATTTCCTCATTTCTCATTACTATGCATTAACATGCTTACCGGTAACCGATTACTGTCTGACCAAGTAAAATTGACCCCACATGAACTTTCACATTGATTGTGTGAATCAATTATAGTTCCTCTTCCAAACAAAATCACTTATCAACTGATACAAGATAACTTTCATTGATAACTTGTTGCTGATGTATTCTTGTGTGTTCATGTCCACATCATACAATGAAGTTTCACAGACAGCCACAGGTGAAAAGGAAGCACACAAGATTTGTCTTGCAAAATTTCACAAAAAATGATTGGCAACTTTCTGACAATATTTTAATCTAGGTGTACTTGTAAAATGTGTGTAATTGTTTTTACTCTTTATACCATACTTATGTGTCGGCATACTTCAATCATTGAATCAGGTTATTAGGGGACATCAAGATCAGGGAGCCCTATAGTAATCATCTTTTCTATCCATCCATTCACACCTTTTGCAACCAACAAAACATGACATTTAAAAAATAATTGCATGCCATTTGGGAGGTGAACTTCCTACCATATGTAAATATGCCTTGTAAAGCCTTAGGCACTTTCAATTCAAATTTGTAAGATTAATGCCATTGTTCAATCAGTATTGAACTATTCATTACTGTAATCAGCATAACTCAAAAGCCTTCCTGATTTCCAAGAATGGCAGAAAAGAATACCTGTACATACCCATTTTACCTCCTATGGGAAATACCTCTAATTTTGCCTGAAACAGATCTTTTAATTTTGAGCTCTCAAGTCCAGTCTAGCCCCTCCCAAAGCCTTTACCAGGGTGATGGGCATAGTTGCAACCCACCTGAGGTCTCTAGTGACTCCCATTGTCCAGTGCTTTGCTGGCTGGTAGATACAATATCCTGAGGTAGTCCCTTCTTCCAGATCTGTCCTGCTGATCTGCCATGAATCAGTTGTGACTTATTACAAACCTACTTCAGTCAGTACTTCCTCAGTTGTCTACATCACTGGTTCACCTATACCTCTCACTCTTGAACTTCATAGTAGACTTGGTTATTTTAAAGGATTTCACTTGTGCACTAACCAGTTTCTTTTCCTGGCAAACTTAAGACTATACAAGGACCCTCTGACTTTCATCACCACCCAAGGTGGTGGTCCAATTGGGACTGGTTGTTGATCAGTGAGCCAACTCCTGTCTTGTACAATGATGAATTAGATTTAATTCTGAGCCAGAAGGGGTACCTCTTTAGGGATCATGGTGTTTGGTTGGAAAAATGGGTAGTTTTTCTTGTCCAGCAGGGGTATATCAACCAATTAAATGGCAATGGTGTCAAGGTCTGTCTCCTGATGACATCTTGATCACAACATAGCTCAGGAGACAAGATAAGCCACTTCTCTTCACAAAGATGTCTGGAACCTCCTCTGCTGGGCAGCCTCCTCGGAGATCATAATCCATGTGCATCATAATCCCAGCAATAGTAATAGGCTGAGAGTCTGTCCAGATGTGCAGTCCTTACGAAATGGTCTAGGCACCAGAAGGTAACAGAATCTCTTTTCCAAATGTGGCTGATGCTACTGGTGGACTTGTTTGTGATCTGAATAAATAGCATACACCCCTTTTAGATCCGAATTCCTAGGTAATGACTGCCCTTCAGAATGATTCTGAAAGTGCTCCACAAAGTCGCGAGCACTCAGCTTATTCAGTAGCCCCTCTGTGGTCCAAAAGGTCAAGGTTCAGCAATCTCCTCAACCTGTTGATAGACAAACCCATGAAATTACTACTGGGGGACCCGATGTTACAGCACAGGAAGTCTTAGTTTTAAAACAGCCCCCATAATTTTCACCTTCATATCTGGCATATATCAAGTGATCAATCTGCCATTACGAGTTTTTGAAGAAAGTTTCAAGCTATATCACCCTGGCTAAGAGGCAGAAGACTTCCAGGGTTTCAGAGGTAAGATAGAGAATCTTCTGTGATGGTGCAGTAATAAACAATTTGATCCCTCCTATCCCCCTTTAAATGAAGTTTGACTTTATTTTCTTTCTCTTAGAAAAAAGTGAATGTCGCCAGGACAACACAATTTCACAAAGGGCATTCTACTGGACCATAGTATCAAGTATGTTGAGTTACAGAGACCAGTATCTCCCTTTGTTGAAACTCCATTATTGACTGTTGAGTGAGCTTCATGCCTTATTTGTAGAAAAAGGATGTATACTATCCAATGGTGACGAGTTTGTTTCTCTCCTTTGTAAAATGAGGTTCTTAGCAAAAAAAACCACAGGACTCTGGTAACCACATTTCCTATTAAGATTTCCATTCTCGGCTCTATCTGGGTTGGGAATAATCAAGATAGGAACCTCTGCCCAGCTAGGGCATTATGGTTCTATCTACCTACTTGAAAATGGAAAAGGAAGGGTAAGAATCATCTCTTCTTACTTCGGATTCCACTGTTATTTTGGCATCCATTTCTATTTGGAGTCCTTTCTTTCATGGGAATTGAAGTCCAAGAAAATGGGTCCAGGGTCAATCTTATTCTACCATCACTGAAGGTGGTTACAAGAGCTGTATATTGGTAGCCACGCAATACTTTCTCCTCCTTTCAGTATCAATCTTTTGCGCATATAGGCCAAACATTAATGGCTCAAAATGTGTCCCAACATTCTTCTACATTAGAGCAGTGAACACTTCTTACCATAATGGTTAAGTACACCAGTTTATACCAGCTTCTTGAGGCCATCATTCTTCTGAAATGACAAAATCATCAGGGTAACAGTGACTAGTAATGTATTACACTGGCAAATTCATCAGGGTAACAAAGACTAGTAATGTATGACACTGACAAATTCATCAGTATAACAGTGACTAGTAATGTATTATTACACTGACAAATTCATCAGGGTAACAGTGACTAGTAACGTATTACACTGACAAATTCATCAGGGTAACAGTGACTAGTAATGTATTACTTCTATTGAAGTGTAATTGTTTGTGGGGGAGGGAAAGTTTACAAGTAACTCTAATCATTTAATAATACTTACCTGTCACTATTCTGTTTCAACTTCAGTCAAGGTCCAAGTCAAGAGGCAGTTTAATCTGCATAGGCCTAGGACATTGTGAGTCAAACTGGGTCGATTCTTTCTGTTCTAGAACTTTCCATCTAATAAGAGGTAGGAAGTATGAGCTTGGATGAGACATGTTACGTGTAAGTAAGCAAGACATCAGTGACAGGTAAATATTATATAATTAAAATTAGTTAACCATATCCACCCCAAACCCTATGTTTTTCTTTCTTAAGTGCATTCCATCAACAATAAAGATTTTGTGCCTGATCTAGAAGTAAAGTTGTGTGGAAATAATGCTTCATTATGTGATTAAATGTAACCTGACCTTTGACCATTTGGAATTAGCAGGTATCTTTCTAAGTCCAAATGCAAGCAATTCACCAAGTTTAGGAAAGTTACATGGTCTAGAAATGATATTATTTTTTCTTTTTTTCTTCTACTTGTCATTGTCAGATAACCTTCTTCTTCTTTGGGTCACTGTTACCATTACCACTGACTGTTTCACCCTGAAATTAATGTTTCTTCTTAATCTAAAGTTTAAGTCATCCACAGAATTGTGCACAGCTAACTGGTCTAGACCATGACATTACAATCCCAACTATAACAATTTACTTCCTTATACTATGCTGTCCACAAAAGACTAATCAGTGTATGTTGAAAATAATTTTATTGCAAAAATAAATATATGACAAACAAATCAAGACGTATACTAAATTACATAAGATATAAATATTTCAAGTGAATGATATTTACAATCTATAGATGACATTCAAGTTCTGAGGATCTGATGGCAACATGTCTGTAAACCGTGTCCACCTGTGACTTCTTGGTAAGTGTTTGTAGCAAAACAGTCTCTTGTACTGTGCAATAAACATAAAGAAATGAAAGTCTTGTGATTGTAAGTATTGCACACTGAAAGTACACTCTGCTGATAGTGAAAAATGAAAGCTCTATAGCTCCAGGCAGCATGTCACACCAATAACTGACATCTAGATTATAACCGACATCCAGTCACAATCCTGAAAGGAATGAGAAAAAAGTCATTTGAAAAGTGAAAATGTTTTAATTTTCTTTTGCTTAAGGCCATCTAGACTAACCAGTCAAAAATTCTAAATCATTTCCAAAGAAAGAAAGAAATTAATCACATTTAAATGTTTACTATCAATGGTGTCTATGTCTTGTGAAATATCTGAAACTTAATATTTACTATACAGCATGTTATTTTTTTCTGCTGTAGATTTTAACATGATTGTAATTATAATGTACAAGTTCATTATTTTGCATATTTATCTTTTCAACGGATTAAGAAGCCAAGATAATGTGGAATAATTCATGTAAAAATAATTGTTTTAAAAAAGACAGAAGGACTTGATACATTAAGATTAGTAAATAATTTGAATAAAATCAATATCTACTTGTTAATCAGAAGACATGAAAGACACCAACATGACATCATATTTTGCTGACCTTTTGAGTTCCCATTCAAATTACATTTATACTGTTAAAAGTTAAAAACAATATTCAGGACATAGTGCTGCTAAAGATTAATCTCACTGACACAAAATTTTATGTTTCACCAGCTAGACTATTTACAAATTACTCCATTACAATCATTGATACTCAATAAATCTTTATGTAATCCAAATGAAATTTGCAAACAACTGAGAAATCTGAAAGCAAACTAGTGCAAGAAAATAAAATATTAATCACTGTGTTCACCCTTTTTTTTAAAAAACCCAATGAATGCTGCCTTCTGTACAAGCTACTTATGGGTTGGCAAGTAAAGTGCAAAATTTACATTGAATCAGAATATGCTAAAATAATAGAGGACGTGTTAGGGTCAGGTAGGCTCACAACAGTAGAATAATTTTATTTCAAGCTCTCTAATCATTGTTAGCAATATAGTGAGAATGAAGAGAATGAGACTCATTACCATGACTTTTACAGGATGGTTGATATTTGTTGATATTTTTAAAAGATGGATCAACAAAAGATGGAAGTTTTGTTTCAAAGGCCTGTATTTCTATTAGTTCTGTTTTGGTTAATCAACCCATTAACAAGATTTTCAGACTGATACTGTAATGGCTTTAATGATTGTCAGTTCAGTACTGTTTTCGTTTAGGACCAACTAGACCTCATAAAAGTCTTTCAGTATATACAACAGTCCTATCATGTGCAGCATTGACAAGATTTTCATGGCCACTGTGGGGACATAATGGATGTCACAGTGGAATCTTTTTTTTTATTTATTTATTTTTTTACTTAAGACCAACCTAACAGTCTTCTAAAAAAACTCCAAGTCAGTATGAACTTACCATTATGGAAGAGAAAAGATAAGATTTCAAGATGGCTACTGTGGTGGCCATAATGGAGGCCTAAGCAGTACCATTTTCAGTTAGGACCGCATGATGAATGTGTATGTAAAGTTGCAATAAACAGACAATAAACAGGCCTTCCCACAAACTCTTCTGATTTATGACCAGTAGAGATAAAAATTTCTCAATGAAGAACACTGATGAGAGGAATTTTGATAGCTTCTAGACTGTGCAATTATTTAAGATACAGTTCTTACTGTTTAATTTTCTTTTTTTGTAAGCAGATTTTATAAAAACACTTTATGCCTGATTCAGAATGATCAGATTATTCAGCAAACAAAACACTGTGTAAAGTACTAAATCTTGCAGAATTTCACTGTAACAGAATTTGAGTGTGAATGTGCTAAAATAATTTTCACATTATGGTAATACCTGACAAGACATGAGCAGATTTTGTATACCATACTCTGATACAACTGTAAATGTAGGTCTTGCCTCACAAACACTGTTGTGTTCTTTCACTCCTGAATCCAACAGACTTTTAACATTGCTGAGAGTCAAGCAGTCCTGCTGCAAAAAATATACAACAATTTTAAAAAGTTCAATGTGAATAAAACTGATACTAATTTTAGATTACCATATTTTCCTACATATATCACGCGAGTTATACCAGATTTTACAAACCCCGCAAGAGGGGTGCGGTTTATATAAGGGCTCTATCACAATTTTTTTTTAATACACATAATATTTCATCCACCGACTTTGTTGCCAGAATGTCGAAACACATCGGAACTTCATCCAAATTAATAATGGCAGAATGGGAAAGGTCAAGCTTCTGAATTTTCATGGCGACAAATTCACAAAAATCATCCTTCTTCTCCCAATTCTCAGGTAGACGTTGGCAGACAGTCGTTCGTGTTCTGATTGACATTTGGTTCTTTTTCATAAATTTATATACCCATGTACTCCTCCTTTAAAATCATCAAGGTGTTTCTCTGCCACCATGAGTTTGGTCTTCAGTTTGATGGCAACTGTCGAGATTTGTCGGCTGTTTTCCCACTGGGTCATGATCCACTGCTTCAGGTCAGCCATTTTGCTTTAGGTCCGTGATGAGCATGTTTTCGTGGAGTCATCTTCTCCAATGCTCCTTTTTCTTTTCTCCAACATCGGAATACACTCTGATCAATATCAAATTTTCTGCCTGTGGCTCTATTGCCATGCACTTCAGCATATGTAATGGCAGTTAGCTTGAAGTCGGCTGTGTAAGATATTTGTATCTGCATTTTTAAAATTTAACAGAAAGAAATTATTTAAACTCAAATCTACACTTCAAAAGAATACAAGATTATTTAGAAATGTTTGTGTTTATGTAGCCTGTAGTTGAAGCACAGCTTTTACAGACAGCCTACGTGCACAAGCACTGAGTAATGGGCATGAACTGATGTCATGCGAGCTACATTCGAAATTGACAATTGTGGCATTCAGCCTCAGGACCTCACACCACTGCATATCTGGCTCACAAGTACCTGGCTTCAAATTTAAATATGCAGGCTGCCTTGATAGTGTAAATACAAATTTGCATGTTGGGCGGATGAGTGAAAATGGGTTGTAGTATCACTCGTCATCCACGTGTGAGCATTGACGAATTCGGTCCTTCTCAAAAAAGTAATGGTAGACATCTATTGTTGCGGGTTACACAATTATGTCAATGATTTTTTTTACACAAAATCCGTGGGCTATCTGTGTCTGCGGTATATATGTGGAAAAATATGGTAAACACCAACAATAGATGCAATGAAAACAACATCCAAAGGTCTATAGTGCTAATGATAAAGATTTCTCAACCCATGAAACTACAGTTCATTAACTGTTCAAGTTTGTTCCTTTAATGTGCTTCAGATTCCTTTTAAATTCCTTACAAAATTTAATAGCAACAGTCTGACTGGTCATTCTAAATGTCATGGGGACAAACCTTCAATGCATTTTTATCACCTAATAACATTACACAGTACTAGTGTATGAGTCAAATCAGATTCTAACCATTTCATTTCATATGTTTTTACTTCAGCTGCTAAAAATACCCTACCAAACATGACAATGGAAACAAATTTCTAACATTATTACAATCATTTTATACAATCATGGCTAGATATCAAATTATTTATTTTAGAATTCTTATTGGATCACATTTATGTCATGAAAGTATGCTCCAGAAAAGAGTATGGTTACATTCACAGAGAGGCTGGAAAGGGTTTACTATAATGTGATTATATGGGGTGGCCAGTATAACTGTTGGAGTAAGAACCTGTGAAAATCCTGGTAAGATCCACTGATCCATGAGACTCAACTGGCAAGCTTTCTCACATGCCCACATCGGCTGAACCTGAGACATGAACCCACATGAACAGAGGTGAAATGGCAGTTAAGAAATTATTGTGAATACCCATGGACTTATGTTGAGACCAAAAGGGAAACAGGTATACTTTTCCTTGGTAGGCAACCAAAATAACTTGCGAGAGGTCAGGTGAATTGGGAAATGGAAACATGAAATAGCCAAATCATGAATGATTATAATATTGTCTAATTTGATGGAATGTTTGATTGACTTGGCCATTTCTCCTGAACTTCAGCAAATAAATGAATATGTTGAGACTACCAAGGTCAATTTTATTTGCCTGAGCTATTCATTTGACACAAGAAAGTGATTGGAATAAAAGACTAGAGAGGACAGTTTTAAATTATCTCCATAGCCAGCTTTGTCAAATAATTACCCAATCTCCTGTTGCATAATTTCAACTTGTTCCAAATCTGATGGCACGTCTGTCATGAAATGGATGGGACTAGATAAATGAAATCCAAAGACCATTTGAAACATGAATTGGTCTTCATTTTGCTAAAAAAGGTGAATCCAACATTAATAAAATATGAAGGAGTCTGGTGAAAACCACTAGGCTGTTTACAGGTGGTTGGGATGGAGAACTAACAGTTGTTATGTGGCATGGGGAAAGAGAAAGCTTGTTTCTAATCTACTTTATACCTCCTTAACTGAGGAGCCCTTTTTTTCCTGAAATTTGAGGTTGAAACTGTCATTGTTGCTGGGCAATATATGCCTCTTATTTCTTCTCTCATTATCATTTCTCTCTTTACAGATGATTCTTTCTCTGCTGAATGTCAACCTGAATGTCAGTACAGTGGGCAAGGCAAGTGGAGTGGCAGTTCATGTGCTGCTTTCCTTCTCACTTCCTCTGTAAGGTTGCCAAACAATCATAATGTCCCAAAGGGCATTGTAAAGAGTGTCAAGGAATGATGTGTCTTCAGTGATGGCCATCTATGGGATACATTTACTCTCTCCAAATCTAAGTTGGCAGAGGCTATCAGAGCATTAGCATAACCATAGAGTGGTGTGCAGCCATGTTAACAACCTTGGTAAATTAACCTGTAATTTTCAGGACCAATATTTGCTAAATTCCTAGCAATTCAAGCTCCAACATTGAAGATGCTGCCCTGATATTAAGCACAACATTGATGTGGTGTGAAAAACATTCTTGTCCATCTTCTACAACAGCAGGGTAGTCATATTCACCTTGCAATGTTCTTATACAGTGATGGAAGCATGGTGATAAGTGAATCCAAATGCAATCTTTAATAGTATGCCAAAAAATGTCACCTGTAGGCAACAGATGCATTATAATTGACCAAACAATGGATTTCATCTAAATGACAATCAGACTTTTTGTTTATATTCAGTTACTGGTGGCAGATGGAAGGAGGGATGTTCATCCCCGCCATACAAATTTACTTATGCATTGACCTTATAGGGCTGCTTACAGCTGGTGGTGGGAAACATTTGGAAGATGGAAACACATGACAAACTTCTTTGACTGCAGTCTTAAAACTGAAATCAGTTTGTTCCTTAGCTGGGTCTATGTGTGTTAAGTCATCTAGTCTGTCTTCACCCTCAATGTGTGGGTTAATCCTCATCAGGGAATGTTTCTGTCCATGTTAAACATCTCTGACAGCAAGACTAATGCACTGCCATTGTCTGAAATTGTATCACATGACTGTTCCAAAGGACAAGCCTTGAATAAATGACTTGCTTGTTGTGTTGAGCAATTTTTGCTGGTGTGGACAGATGGTTGGACTGTCATATAAATTATCCACTGGGTTGGATGCATAGCTCAGACATGATTTTGGTCTAAAATAAAAAAAAAGCTGAAAAATTGTAGAGGGGTTTAGGAGTCCTTGCCCAATGGGGTCTTGAGGGCAGCACACCCGATTTGGGGGTCCAAAAATGCATTTTATACCCCATAAAAACTGCTCCTGGTGCAACTTATTATCATAAATTAAACCAAAATAATCATTGGAAAACTAATAAAATTACCAAAAATGTTCAACTTGACTTCAATAATTTCACAAAATTTATTGTCACATGAATTTGTTCTCCAATACTATTGCTGAAGTTGCATGTCAGTGTCAACATTGTAATTAAGTCAAAATAATTTTTTAATTTTTACAGTAAATATATTATGCTTCTCTTTTTTTGATAACAAATCTGTAAAATAAACACCCAAGTACATCAACTATATACAAAAAAAATCCCAGAAATTACCCAAGTACATCAACCATATACAAAAAAAATCCCAGACATTAACTTGTCTTCTTGTGGTTTTTGAAAAGATTTCTTTAGCTTTCCTTTATCTCACCACTAACTTTTTTGGCTCAATGTCCTTCTAAATGACAGCCTTTTACTTTTCAAGCTGGTGCTTGTATCAGCGACATGTAGTGCGCATATTTTGACAGAGGGCTACATCTGTTCTCTCTCTCATATGCAAACAATCTTTCTTCTTATAGTAATTAATTGCAATTTTTCCAGATACCTTCTAAGCTTCAATTTTTCTGTATGTAGCTAATTTTGTAGATGCTGTTCCAAACTATTCTAACTGTGATTACCGTAATTCAGATCTTTCTTGCAGAGGTAACAAAATGCACTTGCATTAAGTTTTATTATAAACTGACCAACTTAATTTCTGTCAACTTTTCTCTCCAGCCATTCCCATTTCCATACATTTTTTTAAACCTTTATCAAAACTTTTCGTGTCATGGTCTCTTTCAACAACTTGGGATGCCATGTTTTGCAAGCATGCTTTTTCTTACCATTGCCACCAGTTTCCATTACACGAAGATTCATTGGATGAACTTAAACTTTTGACCAATCAGAATACTCTTTATGAGAGCAATGTGCTAATATATGGAATTAACACTTTATAAGGGTTGTTGTGGAATGGGATAGGACAGACCATTTTTAAAAAACCGGATCGGAGATGATATAAAAAGGGACTATATTAAGAAAAATCTGATTAAAGCCAGGAGAAAAGTGGAATTATTCTTTAAAAAGAAGAAAAGTCATATCTAATAGCTGTCATCTGGGTGGTGGCTTGCCAAGGTGATGGAATTTTGGTCACTGGTCAATATACAAGTCTGGCAAGATGGATGGACTGTTGGGGTGGCATCCAAAACTGCATCTTCTGACATAGAAGAATGTTGAAATGGATCAGTGAAAACAATAAAACCTATGAGCTCACACTTAAAGAGATCTAAAAAAACATGTGCCACATTTACAGGACAGAATGTCATCTCAGACGTGTAGGACATGCTACCCTTAAGCTCTAAGTTATCCATGGTGGTTTGTGATGAATGTGCAGGAAAAAGTTATCCTGAATTTAGCAACTGTACTGCTTCATTTACTAGTCAGTCATTGCAACTGTGACTCTTTAACAGGTTCTGGGAAGAATTTGTGGATGGCAATTCTACAACTCCTCATTCCTCCAGATCACCAAATCTAATCATTAGATGTAATCACTGCATTTGCCATTGTACATTTCATTGGATGGCTCAATAAGTTACAATGCTCCATATATGACATCGTGGGTCTCCTTGTGTTTGATACTTTTATGCAACACTGCATTTTGATAAACACTTAATGCAAGTTAAATCTTTCTCATGTGTGTCCTGTAAGATTTGAAATTCTTGCACTTACTGCAATTGGTTGTGCTTGTTTAATGAAATAGCAAGAATGATGATAATATTTTATAAATTAAGACCTAGAATGTGTTCACAGATCCCACTATTAATAACAATGCTTATTATATAAATGAATGGAAATATATGCAGTGAGTATAAATAACAAATATGTACCAATAATTATGTGCTTGATCACAAGGTTGGAACAAAGTCCACACAAGTTCACTTAAACACTGATAAAAAATGGAAAGACCTTATTACACTCTAATAAACTGGCTTTCTGGATAGATGGGTTAAAATCATTGAAATGTTCATGAGATTTTGGTAGCTTTTGCAGGACTTCATTGAAAGAACTGACAAAAGCTTAAAAATGGAGCTAAGGATAGCTGTGTGGTCTACAGTACACACCTTTAAAAAGCACTGCTATCTCACCTCTGTCTCATCTCATGATCAGCTAATGTGGGAATGTGAGAAAGTTGCTAGTAACTTCCTGTCGATCCCTGATTCTTACCAGGGTTTTTTCTGGGTTCATCCTCCACCAGTTATACTGGCCAACATGTATCCCCAAACACAATTTACAAAAAAAAAATGGAACAACAGAGCAGTGGTCTAGGAAAGGTAATATATAAGAGTTTCTTCTCTTAGTCTGCACAGTACATAGATGGAATATACAAAATGTTTCTTTTTCAGGAGGCTGGATTCAGGAGGTAGATGAGTTTATATTGCTAAAATAAATATGCTTTGGGAATGTATACAAGGGAAAATGCACTGGCACAAAGAGGTGGACAAGAGCAAGGGAAAAGAAGAAAACCCACAAGTCCTGACTATAAGACACAGCAGCAAGACATGAGGACTCCAAAGAATAAACTCAGAAAAAGAGAAGTGTAAAGCGAATGTTTGAAATTAAAGCATGAATAATATGGGAAAAAAACCAATAGTTTTTAAAAATAGTTTCTTCATGTTTGGCTGTATGCAGAAGAAACAACTATTGCAAGATTTTTCAGAAGCAAGAAGGATAATGACCAATCTTTTGGTAATGTGACCAACATTTAACAAACTACTGCCTTAATATCAGAAAAACAAAAGGAAAAATGTAATGTGAATCATTCTATACTCATATATGCTACTAGAATAGTTTGGTTGGATAAATACTTCCAAGTTAACTATTTTGATTGATTCTAAAAGCAAGAATATGATGACTTAAAACTCAAAATTATCTTACCTCAGTATTGATCCTCATTCCACATTTACAAAATATCACAGCTTTGTTTAGAAGGATGGGGTATCTGTTAAGTAAATTAAGAGGTTTGTGTACCCAAACAAAAAAGAAACTTTTCTGAGATTAAAAATATTGATAACCCTAGTATGTTACAGAATTTTAATATTTTTAATAGATCTTTTCATACATGTGAAAGACTATATCTGCAGCATGAAAATATAATTTCTGTTTGAATTACTTAGCGCACAGGCTCACAGGCTCAAGTAACAAACATTAGCAAGAACTTTTTTAATGCATATTTTTTAAAATGAATATTAGTGCAATTGTGTGGCAGAACTAATTTACTTTAAGACCTGAAAATGAAATCAGTTTTACTTTCTATTTACCCCAATGAAAAATGCAGAAATCTCTCAATCCCTGCATTTTCAATTAATGTCATATTGAAAAAAAAAAAACAATATCATTGCAACACACAACTTTTGACAACTATCACTTGAGTTTGAACCAGGCATTCACAATCACATTCATACTGGAAAATTGTGAAGATTCATCTGTTCTAATTAGCTTATGATAAGTCATTGGGTATGTACTCTTATTGCCTCTGATGGCGTCAGTAGTTTCATACAACCATTCCCACAGACTTAACTGTCCAAATATCTAAGACTGGGGAACAGAAGGCAAGTGAAAACTTTAATTTTGATGCTGCCTGTTGGGGTCAGTTTTAATTTTTTAAAGTGCACTTCATTTAAGTTTCAGGTTTATCAGACTTCTGAGAAAACTATCTAAAAATACCTGCAGAACATCTGATTGTTTACAATAAAGGGCCATATTTCTATCCAGTGGAGAAGAAATATTCTTGTTAGTTCCAATGTTGATAATTTTGATCAGTGATCAAGTGCTAATAAGATGTGTCATCATGATTCTTCCTTTCTATAAGAGCACTTATCTTTATCTGAAGGCCTTTTTCAACACTCAAAAGGCATGTGGTGAATCATTGGTAGACATTCTATCACGTGGGGGATCTACCATATATACTCACTTGCAAGACAAGTCCAACTGCAAACTGCACAGATCCAAATCTGTTGTCACATAATACACCAGCAGATCTGGGTTTGTGCAGCTTGTCTGCAGTTTGACTCGACTTATAAGCAAGTATATATTGTAACCATTTACAGATACATGTAACATATTTTCAAATAATTACACTTGTTGAAATGATCAGTGCATTATGCCTACATGACCTACTGTATATAATCATTTATAAGTCAAGCCTAACTGCAAACAGCATATATCATAATCTGCCGTAACATAATGCACATTATACAACAGCAGATCTAGGTTTGTGCAGTTTGCAGTTGGACTAATAAGCAAGTATAGACTGTTATATGTACGTTATCAGTGAGCATTCTTTATAAAAAAATATGGAGGGTTTAAACGGATTTAAAATTGTCCTATATTTGTAGGACCCATATTAGTGAAATTTATCAAATATAATTTTGATTCTAATATACCTGTACACATTTTGCCGAAAATCAGCCATATTTGAAATTTTAAAATGAAACAACTTCCTAAACCTTTTCGATGTTAATCACTTTAAACATCACTTAAAACTAGAGTTTGGATGTACCACTGAGTTGAGGAGTTTTGTGAATTTGGGGGTGAAGCAATATTTCTTACCATCTTAGAAGATTATCAGTGTACATACTTTTGACATAAAGGACAAACTACTTCCTCTGTACATAGTTTTTCGATGGCTGAACACAACACTGACTCTTCATGATGAAGACTGTCTTCATACTTTTCAAATTCTTCCAGTAGTTTCAGTTCTGTAATGATAAATGTAAATGTTGATATCAAACTACTTAGATCACATCATTACCTGCAAGAAAAGTAAAAGCATGTGTTCCTTAAAGGGAATGATAATCTTTTGTCTAAAAAGAGTTAACAATAAGATCATTTCTTCTTTTTAACTGCAAAGTGTTGAAATTATCTCTGATATTTCTGAGCAATAAAAAGATTTCCAAATTAGCCACTGTGTTGATCGTACTCAATATAAGATCAGTCCCATTTTCATTTACGACAAACCAGACATCTTTACAAGTCTTTTGGTGAAAACGCCATGTGAATATGTTGGCAATAACAAGATTTTCAAGATGGCAATCATCATGGCCATGCTGATTTCAGATCAGCATCAGTTTCATTTATGCCTGACTAGATACCCTAAGATGTCTTGTAGTGAAACACCTTGCCAATAATACTTTCAATTTAGTACAAGTAGTTACAATATAGTTTCCACAGTGAATGTTAGATTGGCACAAATTTTTTTACATAAAAATGTAGATAATATAAGAAGTTTTCTTGTAAAACCCAATATCAATATGACTTTTAGGTTTCGGAGTGGCAATAACAGGTTTTCAAAATATCAGCCACAATGGCCATAGTGGATGTCACATCAGCCCCATTTCCATTTAGAACAAAAAAGACATTTCTTTTGATGAAAACTACATATGAACATGACCATAAATTTGGAAGGTAGCCTGGTGAAAAAGTAAAAACGACAGACTACTGAGATATATCATACCCATTTCCAAATGGAATAGTAAATATTGGATACAAAATTTTCTGTGAGATAGAGCATCCCAACTGAAACAGTACAAATTAATGATGTAGAAACTACTACATAATAAGGCACATTAAACCCAGCTAGAAAGAGAAAAATAAAATAGAAATACTATGAAATAAAATAAATATTTTCCAGCTGGAACAGTAAAAATTTAAGAATTACAAACTGCTCTTTGACAGAGTACATCATTTACAGATAGAACAGTAAAAATTAAAGATATAGTAATTATTCTACGCTAGAACACTTCATTGCCAGCTGGAACAGTCAAAATTATGGACATCAAACTTAATCTGAGATCAATAACCTCATTTCCAGCAGACATGTTGTGGTTCCAGTCTTTTCAATACAAGTCATATATGGTATATAAAGGTTTGTTCATCTCAGTTCTGTTCACAACAGGTCAGAATGCTACAGCTTCTACAGACATAGGACATGCAGAAATGGAAACTTTTTACCCTAGTGTTGTTGGAATGCTGATTTGTTGTGAATATGATTTAATGTAGCTTTATAATTTTTTAGTCATATCACTACAATGTCAGCAGTGTGGCAGTTTATAGTGATGTCTGTCACTGGGGCATCATGCCGCAAACATGTAACACAATATCCAACCCAGTCACATTATCCTGATACCAGGCCGACCAGTCTTAACACTAACCTTTTAATGCTGAGTGTCTAGAGAGGCAGCTGTTAGTACCATTTTTGTAAGTCTTTGGTATGACTTGACCGGGGATTGAACCAATGACCTCCTGCATCCTAGGTGGACAATCTAACCACTAGGCCACCGGAGCGGTTGGAACACTGATAAACCAGTTGAAAGGTTTAAAATCATTTCTAAGTCTACACACATTAATTATTGGATATAACCCTTTTCTGCATTCCATACTTCCTCCCAAGTTCCTAATCATGAATGGGGCCCCGAGTGGTCTAAAGCGCTGTCCGTTACGGATCACTTCCATCTCACCTCTGTCTGCGTGTGTTCGAGTCTAGGATTCAGCGAATGTGGATATGTGGGAAAGCTTGTCAGTAGCTTCTCGTGGGTCGGCGGTTCTTTCCGGTGATTTCCCGGTTTCTTCCTCCACCATTAATACTGGCCGCCATGAATAGCCTATCGTGTGCTGAAAGTGGCGTTAAGCCAAACAACAACAACAACCTAATCATGAACGTTTATTTCAAATTATATTCAATAAAAGTAAAAAAAACATGAAAATGAGACAAACACTTAATTAGTTTACAACCTTCATTCAGTGTTCACTTTTACAAATTAACAATTTATCATAAGAAAAGAAAATGTCTGACCATGTTATTAAGATTCTTACCCTCAAGCCTAAGTTCATCTTGGATGTCTTCAAGCATATTTAGTATTTGGTCTATGTCTAAATCTTCTAGCAGGTCTTCCTGTAATGAAAAAGAAACACCACAAAGTTTTAGTGCTATAAGCATGTCAGTAATAGTGCACATCATAACCTCACATTTGAGCATAAGATCAAATTCACCGAGACATGCCAAGTCTGTGCAATTTTACGATTTAAAAAAAAATACAAGTTCACTGAATCTAGGTATAAAATTATTCATCAAATATTATACTTCATTTGTTGAACGCATCTCAATGTATCATATTAATTCTTTTCATACCTACTGAATACTTATATTAAAACACATATTTATTTCTTGGCCACACTCCAGTTTCCTTAAAAAAAAACCAACATCAGGTACCACTGCAATTTTCTTGTGCTAGCATGGTCTACATGCAGTGGGGTGAAAAAAAAATCAGCATTTAATAAGAAAAAATTATTTTTATGATAATAGCTACCCAATCATAATAAATTATGAGTACATCCATTATCTTGCAAATCCTGCCTGCCACAGCAAAGACATTGACCATGTTTTTCTGCCTGTTTTACTGAAATGCTGGACTGACAAGAGATCACAGACTCCAAACTCGATATCACATTGACCATACAGCAAAGGAGTACCCAAAAGCTTATTCCATTAATGCCAAATCTGATTAATACATGCAACACAGTACAGACCATTTCTCTTCAGCTTGTGATAATTTTTGTCTCAAAATCAGTATTAAGATGACAAGTGATATATCAATCTTCACCAGGAAGCCTTGCATTTAGTCTAATGTCATTGTGTGTGTGCCTGTGTGTGATTTGGATTTTTAATGTAGCTTTAAAAAATTTCAGTCATATCACTATGATGTCTGCAGTGTGGCAGTTTACAGTTATGTCTAGCACCGGGTTTTCTTGCCGCAGACAGGTAGCATCATGTCCCACCCAGTTGTATTATCCAGACACCAGGCCAACCAGTCATAACACTAACCCCTTAATGCTGTGTGCCTAGTGAAACAGCTGTTAGTACCATTTTTATAAGTGTTTGGTATGACTTAACCAGGGTTCGAACCTGTGAGCTCCCACATCCGAGGTGGATGCCGAAACCACAAGGCCACTGAATAGGTCCTAATGATGTAATGAATGGAAAAACCCTCCAGAAGTGGACAAATGAACCTAACCTGGCAAAATACTGTCACTTGCTGACCATACTAATGATGAAACCAATGCCAGAATTGCTAAGCAAGCATGATCTTTGGCAGATTATGTACAAATGTGTGGGAGTGCAGAGGCACTTAGATTCTCACACATGAAGGCATTCCAAGCATTCCTGCCTCTGCTAATGAAATCAAAAATGAGATGGACAGGCCACTACCAAAAAAGACCTTCTGCAGTGATCTAATGGAGACAAATGATCTCCGAATCTGGATGCACAGCTGTTTCAGGACTGCCCCAGAAATCTCTGCTGTGAGGCTGAGGAATTTATTAATTTATAACTTTTCCTGCTTAAAAAATCAGGATTAATTAACAATATGATTTTCTCTCACTTTCTGCATGACTTCGCGAGTCAGAGTGGTACATGGAAAAGTGTTTTTATCACAACCATTCTAATATAGGTAAATGAAGCAAGTTGTGTGGGCTTGAGAATCCAAACTCTATTCACTAGGAGCATGATGGTTGCTATAATGAATGGATGAACTTATTTCAATGTGAAGGCAGCATAGGTGAAGATTACGAGTTTATACTTATGTCTGGTAAATTCCTATGGGATCTCTCACATTGCTACTGCCTTAGATGTAAATGATTCCCATGCAAATCCAGTGAAAATTATACAGTCATGGTACAGATTGAGGTCATGCTATCTTGAGGGTGCCATGGTAACTATTTAGGCAGCAACCAGAGGCCTGACAAGACATTTACAAGGCATGTCACATTAATAGATGCTGGATAAAGTAGACATGCCATGACTGCACTGTCTTGAACTGAGACATGATGTTGGAAGGATAGCCTTGTGCCTATTGACAGCATCCTGTACATAAATACAAAACAAGGTTGTGTCATTAGTATGAACCATCAGAAGAGAACTGCATGTAGTTCTGATCCTTGGACTGAATATGCAGCTCACTCAGCCCGCAAGCTGAAGTTAGAGCTACTGGGATATGAATCTTGTATGATAATGTTAAAGATGGGCACAGATCTGGATGATCAAGACCCACGAGAAATTTCATGCTGGAAACAAGGTGAGTTAACGAGGGCAATTTATTTCAAAACTGGACAAGTCAGGAAGATCCTTGTTCTGTCAATATTGTGACTGTCACGGTGTCTGAATGCATCTTAAGTAGGGAAACAGTATCCATTGATTGCGATAGGGGATAGAATATTGTCCTAAGAGGAAAAGAAGAAGATAACTGATAGGGGGATGAAAGCAGAGAGAGGTTTGACAATGTTAATGTGATACCCACTGGTGAAAACACACCACTTCAAAGTGAATGGCTGCCTAGCTGTTGAGATCCTGCCCACAACTGAGATGCAGAATTCCTGTATTCACAGGCATCCCTGACAAAAGCCTGGCATAAAAGAGGAGTTTCTCCAGACAATGATGGAATAATGATGACCTCAACTGCCTGAGCAATGTGAGGGTCACTCTGATTTTCCTGGATATGTCCAATGCAAGATATGGGTCTGGGAATGAAAATGATGGTTGGTAGTTTGTTGTTCCATTTTTTTTCAAACAAGTCTAACATCAGCTGTCCCCTGAAGTGCAAACTCCATGAAAATGACCTTCACTTCCAAGAGATTGATGTGAAGAGCATTCTCATGCACCAACCACTTGTAAATGATCATTGCAAAGTCTGATAGTAAGTGGGCTTACCAACCTGACACTTTTGTTGCGCAAAGTGTAACTTGCAGTTGTAGGGTTTATAAATGAATTGCCACTGCTAAACACTCCCAGCATTGCCCTTAAAGCATGAAGTGTTGGATTTCAGTTAAGATCATAGACTGGTCATCTAAATGACCTGAAATCAGGTACCATTGTGCCAGAAGGAATATCTGCAAAGAGCACCACACATAAAAGTGGCTAAGGCAGAGCAGGTCTACTTCTGCTGAGGAGCTGAAGACAATCTCTCACTGAAGCTAATGTTCAGGCAGATAGCGTTTTCAAAATATGAATGATATTGTTGATGTGTTTGGGAAGATGAACCAGATTGATATGTGTTAGGAACTCTTTACCTAGATGAATGTAACATTTAGAAAAGACAAGGTCAGACTTCTCCACAATGACATTCTACCTTAAAATGTGAATGAGGTAGAGATTGTTGTTGTTGGTTTTGTTGTTTTGGGGCTTAACGCCATTTTTCAGCACACAATCGGCTATACATGGCGGCCAGTATTAATGGTGGAGGAAGAAAGTACTTAAAATGTGAATGAGGTAGAGATTGTTGTTGTTGGTTTTGTTGTTTTGGGGCTTAACGCCATTTTTCAGCACACAATAGGCTATACATGGCGGCCAGTATTAATGGTGGAGGAAGAAACTGGGAAATCCGCGGAAAGAACAACAGACCCACGAGAAGCTACTGGCAAGCTTTCTCACAGGTAGAGATTGAGATAGTGAGTATTTTGCAGAATATCATCCAGATATGTCACTGTCGCTGTGGTGGGATATGGTGCAGTCCACTGTCTGAGGTTAAGGCCTAACTTAAAGACATGGAATTGGTGGTACACCACCCTTTGGTCGCTGCAGTGAATGTACTTGCGAATACTGAATGTGGAAATATGTGTCAGACTGATCACCTATTCATTATGCTACACAGACAGACAAACAAATCTTGCTGTCTCCATCTTATACTTTGGTGCAGCAATAAAATTTATAAGCATTCAAAAGTCAATGACTGGTCTTGATCTCCCACTGTCTTTGCACAACCCTTCTTGTCTTCTTTATGAGCTAATACTTTATCTCTGTCATCTGAGCACTTGGGATCCCCTTAACAGATGGAGACAACATAAATGTATGGGGCTGGATGAACAAGATCAGAGATTCCTTAAGGACAATTTGAATCACCCAACAACTTACAATTTACTGGATTTGGAGCCAATTCCTATATCCCAAGATCAGACCACTCTTCTGGCTTCAGCCCTCAATGAGCTAAATGTAAATATTTAACTTTAACATATATGCCAAAAGCAACCACAATCATGTTGTTAGAAAAATAATACCTCTTGCCTATTTTGATTTTGTCTGAAAATTGAAGGTGGATCCTATAGAACAGGTATGTCCAACTCATGGCTTGCATGCGGCCCAGTCTGGATTTTCCATCAGACTTTAAGTTGGAGGGTAACTTGCAAAAGTTGATGGGGTGTTTGAGGGTTCTTCCCCAAAAAGGATACTGTTTTTTTAAGTAGTTGGGTATAAAGTAAAAGTAGCTGGGTAAATCACCAGACCTGGCAGATAAGGAAAACCCTGCTAGTCCTTCACATTGTGTGGCTAACAGCCATGTAGGCATATATTGTGTGGAAAATATATTTTTTAATTAATATGCATAATTAGTGATAATTGTTGCTTATGCAGCCTATAATCTTTGCCATTTTATCCATTTTGCCAAACCCAACAAGCCAAAAAGAGGTTGGAAACCCATACTTTAGAATATGCCTATGAGTTTAGCTCCCGAGTCACAAATATATAATACATTGTCAAAGATTTCTCCAATAGATGTGTACTTAGTCTACAACTTTCAATACATTAGTAAGACAGTGCTTTCTATATTGATAAAGAAAATTACTGTCATATTTCCAGCTTCTGCATATTTAAAATTCAAATGATACATGGTTTCTTAATATGTATCAATAATCAATAACCATTCTTCATTCTCAAAATCTATTGCTTTTACTGATCAGTGCTGAAAAACTTTTTTCTTTACCTCAGATTTATTTTCTTTACTGGACTTGATTTCTTTCTGATGGTGTTTCATGTCCAGTAGTTCTTCTCTCATCAACTCCTTGATGAAAGAACCTTTGGAATCACCAATCTTTCTGAATCTCATCTGAAGCTTGTTGCGATTCTCTCTTAGCCGATCCAGGCATCTCTACAACAGTTATTTTGTAAAACAACTTCAAATATAGATTACAGTAAAACAATCGGCAACTGTTTCCAAAATAGTGTTTTCTTGACGTGCTTTAACAGGATGAAATATTAGATAAAGGATTAATTTTAAAAGTACTGAACCTAGATATGTTTATCAAGTCATAACTTACTTCCAACGAAGCAACAAAAATTAAATTTTCATTTGCTTTTTCAAGGATCAAGCATGAATTTTTGGGGAATTCCATAGATAGTATTGTCATTGATGATCACATCAGCACCAAAACTGACTAAACACAGCACAAAACATTTTTGTGACTTTCCATCTCATATTTTAAAGGAAATAGTAACACAAAAGTTGATATTTCACTTTCAATATTAAAGCACTAAATTGAAACAGAAGGTGGTTGGAAAGTGAATGACAATAAGTCCAGAAAGATGAGGTGAACTTCAGTTTTTGGACTGTTTGGGTCAAATGACAAACTAAGGGGTAACTACTTCCCCTGAATTGCCCCTATCAAAGACCCAATCACAACTATTCTTAATCTTCATGGATGCTACAGTTTGGAGTGAATATTGCCATTTTTAAACGTACTGGAATATATTGCAATAGGGTTGTTTAACCAAGGACCTCGTGTGACATCATGAATCACCTCATACCTAAAAATAGAATGCAGCCCCATCTTTAGACAAACATTACAATATGATGGCTCAGTACCATTACACTTCACTGACAGATGATGTTCCTGGTGGAAAATTACCATATGCTTTGATAGAAAATCACTCAGTGGTGCAGCTGAAATAATGGTTAGAGTGCAGAGATCTCAGCATCAGTGGAAATCTAAGTGATTTGATCAAAAGGTATGTAAAATCCAGTGTGTATATACTGCATGCATTCCATGATATCAATAGAATGGTTAAATAGAACATGCATCATGCATATATAATATCTTCCCCAAAACAAAAATAAGTAAATAGACCACCAAAGCATCACCACAATTTTGCTCTAATTGTAAGAGGTGAATTAATTTGTAAAAAAAAATGTTCCTTGTATTGAAATCATAGCAGCAATGCAGGATATCACACCCTCAGTTTCAATTCATTAGCTCACAGATGCAAAATATTATCTTTTAACGAGCTGTGAGAACAAAGATATGTAACCCTTATCTAGTCTTTATCACTCCAAACCCTTAAGTGCCTGTAACATTTCTGAAACAGAGGACAATTTAATGATAAATTTGTTTGTTTTGTAATATGGGGTATATTTTTTTTGTCAGTTAGGATCACAGGGTTTTTGTGAGGTGTGTGACATGGAAACTAAATTTTAAATGGGTAGTTTATGGTACTCTATTATTATTATTATTATTATTATTATTATTATTCATCTATCTTTGCAGGGTAAGACAATGCATAAGAACAGGAAACAGTCCATTTCTGTATCTATATATATATATATATATATATATATATATATATATATTCTATAAAAGTGTCCTTTGTGACTTTTTCAACAAAGTTTTCCCTTCTGCAAGCTTCAACCCATTGGTGACACCTGTAAAAATCTTTGAGTTAGGGAATGGAATGAAAGTAACTCTCTTCGTGTAATCTTTATTTACATATCTAGGATCACTACGGCAAATACCATAACAACAGTATTTTACAACCATTATTTCAAAGTAAAAATAAATTTTATCACTTATAATATGATGAAAACAAGAAGGTTTACTGAGGGCTGTATTTATGTTTGTCTGCAGAAAACATTGAGGATGACCAAATCCCTAGTGGGTAAATAACTTCATATGATAGTTATAGTTGGCTGAACAACTCCATACAGAATACTCAGAAGCTTCCCTACGATTTTAAAAGGCCAAGACTGAAGGGCTAAACAAATATCTGCTTGTTATGGCTGCGGCAACATTAAATGATTGTAGAACATTGAGACAATTTTTTAATAACATTTCCTTGGTATATATCAGTGCTTCAGAGGTAATCAGTTTTCATTAAAGTTGCAGCAAAACTTTTTTCTGTTGTTTTTTTTTTTAAATTGCTGTTGTATGGTCGACTGTAATTATTTCACATTCCTGCCCTCAGAGGTGGTCAATTGTAGCTAGACAGTTACATGCCTATTTTGATTATATTACAGCATACAGTGTCAAGGTCAGATATCAGCATAAGTGGATTATGATATGACAATGCACTTTTAGTGTGGTTTGTCAAAATGAATTAAGGATTTGTTTATGTAACAATAGATTCTGTTGCATTTTTATATCTAGGTTTGCGGCTTCCTGTCAAGGTGCCTTTGAATTTCTCCACTCCAAACCCAAATATGCCGTTTTTATCAGTCAAAAATGTTGTCACCAAAAATATCACCAGATGGTATATTTTGTCGCCAATGAGAAAAACAAAATCAAAATTTGTGACATTGGCTTAGCCCAGTGCAATCACTGTTGATTTCATTTCCGATTGTTGCCATATAAATAATGCCTGCAAACTAAAAATCAAGAGACTTGGACAAAATAATGTTTGCAAATTTAGACAAGTGTTTTGGGGTTAAATGGAAAAATGAAGATTTCAATGAGATTCAGAACTTTGCTAAAGTTGCTGATAGCTTGGATACGACAGTAACCAAGTCTGAGAAAGTATGTGATGCCCATCTTAGTGGGGACTGCAAGTTTTATTGGTGGAACTAAAAATTTTGCTGGTGGGACTCCTATTTTTACCAAATTAGGAGTCTTGGCCTTTTAAAATCGTAGGGAGGCCTCTGAGTATTCTGTATGGAGTTGTTCAGCCAACTATAACTATCATATGAAGTTATTTACCCACTAGGGATTTGGTCATCCTCAATGTTTTCTGCAGACAAACATAAATACAGCCCTCAGTAAACATTCTTGTTTTCATCATATTTTAAGTGATAAGATTTATTTTTACTTTGAAATAATGGTTGTAAAATACTGTTGTTATGGTATTTGCCGTAGAGATCCTAGATATGTAAATAAAGATTACACGAAAAGAGTTACTTTCATTCCATTCCCTAACTCAAAGATTTTTACAGGTGTCACCAATGGGTTGAAGCTTGCAGAAGGGAAAACTTTGTTGAAAAAGTCACAAAGGACACTTTTATAGAATATATATATATAGATACAGAAATGGACTATTTCCTGTTCTTATGCATTGTCTTACCCTGCAAAGATAGATGAATAATAATAATAATAATAATAATAATAATAATAATAATAATAATAATAATAATAATAATAATAATAATAATAATAATAATAGAGTACCATAAACTACCCATTTAAAATTTAGTTTCCATGTCACACACCTCACAAAAACCCTGTGATCCTAACTGACAAAAAAAATATACCCCATATTACAAAACAAACAAATTTATCATTAAATTGTCCTCTGATACAGAAATGTTACAGGCACTTAAGGGTTTGGAGTGATAAAGACTAGATAAGGGTTACATATTTTTGTTCTCACAGCTCGTTAAAAGATAATATTTTGCATCTGTGAGCTAATGAATTGAAACTGAGGGTGTGATATCCTGCATTGCTGCTATGATTTCAATACAAGGAACATTTTTTTTTACAAATTAATTCACCTCTTACAATTAGAGCAAAATTGTGGTGATGCTTTGGTGGTCTATTTACTTATTTTTGTTTTGGGGAAGATATTATATATGCATGATGCATGTTCTATTTAACCATTCTATTGATATCATGGAATGCATGCAGTATATACACACTGGATTTTACATACCTTTTGATCAAATCACTTAGATTTCCACTGATGCTGAGATCTCTGCACTCTAACCATTATTTCAGCTGCACCACTGAGTGATTTTCTATCAAAGCATATGGTAATTTTCCACCAGGAATATCATCTGTCAGTGAAGTGTAATGGTACTGAGCCATCATATTGTAATGTTTGTCTAAAGATGGGGCTGCATTCTATTTTTAGGTATGAGCTCAATGGGAGCTTTTAGCGGCATCTTCAATAACACATGCACCTTCATCAAAACAAACCTGCGACCTCTGATCAAAGATGTCAGTAACAAACTAAAATAAATGTGTTGCTTTAGTTTTCATAGTGGTTAGAACATATTTATTGTCTCAAAACTTTTGTTGTTTGCAACAAAAATTTGCGTACTTAGGACTCCTGTGTGGGAGATTTTCTGCGCCCCCCCCAAATTTGTGTCCTTTCCCTAATCTAAACAATGATAGTGCGTCCAAATACATGTAATTAAGCGTTTCCGAGATCTCTGATACTGTATAACAATAATTTTCAATACATTTTGCTGCTCATGCTACAGTGTACCATTTTGAAAACTAGAAACAATGCCTGCTTTGTATCATTTACCCTGCAGTTAACAGTTTAATTAATTCATTGTTTGCAACAATAATGAAAGATCTGAGAACTTGTACACTGAAATTAACAACTACACTCATAATAGTGAACTCTCACTGAGGTGCCTCTTTAATTCTGTTTATTGCAAGTTAAAAAACTGGAATTGCAAAATGATTTTTCAAGAGTGATTCCAATGCAGAAAATTAACTGGGTATAACACAAGTTCGGGCTGAAAGTCACAGATGGATGGAAGTGATGCATAGCTGTCACTATATTAGTAGTCCCCATGGAATATTTCAAATATTCAAAGCACCTATGACATACTGCCAGCAATTATCATCTGCTCCATTATAGTTACATTTAAAACCAAAGTAATTCCAGAGATCACATTTTGCCAATTTATTGGTCATAAGATTTACTGATAACTGACTGTCAGCCATGATAAGACGTGTCAGACTGGTTACACAATAATGTTTCATCCATAAAAAGATCTAAACAAATAAAGCTAGTTCCACTACCAGTCCAATCAATATGCAGTTAGGAGTGATGTGATGTAATTATGATTTTTAATGTAACTTTAACAATTTTTCAGTCATATCACTATGATGTCTGCAGTGTGACAGTTTATAGTGATGTCTAGCACTGTGGCATCATGCCGCAGACATGTAGCATAATGTCCCACACAGTCACATTATCCTGAAACCAGGTCGACCAGTCCTAACACTAACCTCTTAGTGCTGAGTGTCAAGTGAGGCAGCTGTTAGTACCATTTTTGTAAGTCTTTGGTATGACTACCAGGGATCGAACCCACGACCTCCTGCATCTGAGGCGGACGTTCTTAACACTAGGCCACTGGAGCGATTACAGCAGTTAGGAGTAAAATACTGTTATATACCACTAGCTACTATATACTGTATGTACTCATATAGATAAGCCACATGCCTATATTTGACCTTAAATGAGTGACATGTCACTCATGTAGAAATAAATTCAATTTTCTGACACAGCAAATCCCCTTTTTGCATCACACATGAACTACTGCATGTTCAACAACATGTAACGTAAAATTGGCATTGCAACAACCATGTTTACTTCTGGTGTCCATGTCTTCAATGTTTCAAAATTATATATATCAAAATATATTTTAATTCAATACAAGAAATTTTAATTCAATACAAGAAACTATTTAATTGCTAACTGGAACAGTGAACTTTCCCTATATCTGAGCAACATATCTGACACCAACTACCTAAGTGATTGATTGAACCGCTCCAGTGACCTAGTGGTTAGAGCATCTGCCTCGTATGTGGGAGGTTGTGGGTTCAATCCCCAGTCAAGTCATATCTTCTGACAACACAAGATTTATAAAAATCTTTGTTATTGATAAATACACAATAAACTTGGACATGAACACAGTTTATGATGAAAATGTGTTTAATTAATCATATATATATATATATATATATATATATATATATATATATATATATATATATATATATATATATATATATATATATATATATATAATAGATGCAATAAACTGACGACGAACAGTACGAAACTAGCAGTTAGTTGCTAGTTTCGTACTGTTCATCGTCAGTTTATTGCATCTATTTTAATTAATACCTGACAAACGTGATCCCTTGGTGGATCCAGTACGCTTGAGAGGGTTGTTATTCGCCATATGATTTGTATTCTTTATATATATATATATATATATATATATATATATATATATATATATATATATATATATATATATATATATATATATATATATATATATATGCATCATGATTTCCACTTCTGATTAATTGATAATAATGTGGTTGTCCCTAAGGAAAATGTTAGGAATTTCAAGTTTTGATATATCACACCCGGTTTTTTCCTTTTTCTTAAAACAAGTTTTCAATAATTAAAAAGTGTGATATATCAAAGAGTATATATGGTAAATAGATAGCTAGTCTTGCTCTAATATTGGACAGAGAATTGCATGAAGTGATCGCTAAGTTGGAGGAAACCTCAAAATTAGTAGGAAATTAAAAAAAATGGGTGACCATGTGCATTTTCAAGTCAACACTATACTATTCAAACATAGGATATATGGGATGAAAATGGCAAATATGGTTAACTTGTGAACTTTTATTATATGATATTTTGATATATGCATATCTTTTTTCCCCTTAAGAAGGTGGACTTACCTGTCTGTAAGATTCTTTCCATGGAGGAGTTCTTGTCTTGTAAAGGTCTCTGTGAGCATGATTCACCTTTGAACCTGCACTGTTCATATTTCATGGACTGAGAGAGATGTGTCACTATTAAAGTTACTGGAATGTAAAGATTATCTGGTCCAAAATTATCAGTGCAAAAGTAACTGAACTATGCCCTTACCTCTTAAAAACAAAGACCCCCTCTAAATTTATTTTTTCACAATTATTATTTCAAATTAACACTTTCTTCCTTTCAAAGACCATGAAATTTTGTCTACATCATTTCAATAATTTGAAATTTGCTTTGGTATGTATCTACCCTGAGTAAATATATCAAATCAATAGGGAGTTTGAAATACTTTCCCATTTGGAGTAACATTTTGTTTTATCAGCTCAATTTAAAAAAGAAATAATAAAAAAATAACAAAACAAAGTGAATCTAAACGCTTTCCAGATGAAGACAACATGTCTGTGTGGTATGTTGATATATCATGATCAAAACTCTCCTGGTTTTCAGTGTCCATCACTGTAATATTAGATACAAAGAAGCTGTACATTTTTCCAGACAGAGCAATAGTTAAATTCTGTCCACAATTGTCCAAGAATTGGACCAGGTTCATCCATACATGTTTATCCTTATTTACAGAATGTTTCAATGTAAGTTTTACTTCTCCATTTTGTGTGCCTGTTTCTGACCAAAGAATAGTGAAATTCATTCTATTTTCAGCAAGAAGTTGCCCAATTCTTTCAGATACAACATTCATTGTGATATTATTTATGTTTAAATCTGCTTTGTGTTTTGCTTCTATTTCCAAAATCATTTTAACTTTTATGAATGATTCTTTCTCTGTTCCCATTTCAGATGTGATGTGTTTAACATCATTAGTATTAACTGACATAACAGAAGTATACTCCTGGGTAGCTAAGTCAGTCTTACAAATAATTTCATGATTTGCTGGACAAATGACTATTCCAAGATATCCTGGAATTGTAATATGGGTTTTTTCAGGACAATCTATCCACTCTGAATTTGCTACTTTAATCTGAATCATTTTTGGACCTATACATCTATGCCTGTAACATCTTCCTTCCAATTCAGAACTGTTTGTGCCCAAAGAATTCGTCAATGATATATTCTCAAATTGTCTGGTCAAATTTGATACAAAGCACCTGCTGTCAATACCATATACCTCTTTCGTATTCGTGTCTATTACTGATAAATGATTCATTTCCTTATCACATTCATAACCTGGCTTTGCTGAGAAAATTCCATGATCAAATTCAGTTGTTTCACATTCTGCTTTGCTGGTGTGTAGATAATGGCAACCTTTGACTCCTTCATTGCAGAAATATGCATCAAATTCTGAGTCACTAACCTTTTTCATACCAAACTGGCAGCCTTCTCCTCTTCCCCAATCATACTTCTGTGCTTGCTGATAATTGACCTTATACCAACCACTATCTTCAAAAACAGCTAAAGTGATTGGATCAATTGCAGTCAAGTTTGTCAAGCCCAAAGTGGGAGTCATTATTGTCCCATGTAGAAGTAAATTATCCCAGTGAGGCTGAACTTGGCCATCTAAAACTTGTAATGGTGCTCCAAAGTTCGGATCATTACAGGAAAAATGTTTCTGCATTTTTTCAATAACCTTTGGAGTTATCAACCTGATAATTCCTTCAATATTGCGATACAAAGGAGGATCTCGTTTTACGCAATTTTCTCCAAGAATAGATTTGGAGCAATCTTGAAACTTTTCAAATAAATCTCTTGTAAATCCTAGGGTATGAATTATCTCATGCACAGCTATCATATAAAGTCTTGTCTGGTCAAACTTGAAATAATGCAGTTCTAGTGGACAAAAATTGATCTGGCCTGCAACTGGTCTATCATACAAACCAAGCTGACAAAAGGATGCATATCCAATGACTGGGTACTTAAACTTTGTATAGTCTCTGGGTTTCAGGCATCTTGGAGTGGTGGAAGCAGAGACATACAATACAAAATCAGTATCTGGAATTCCTTTTCCAGCTTCAAACTTAATTTGGGTTGGCTTATCTCCTTTATATGGCCATTGAATAAGTCCCTCAAGATGTTCATTTGGAATGAAAAACTCGTCCAAACATTTTTCAAATCGATAACCCTGAATCAAATAAGAGCATTTACCAGCATTTGTACCATTTTGCCATGAACTTCTACAGCCAGTTCTTTTCAGCAGAAGTGGGCCAGTCAGAGGCAAAACATATAATGTATTCTGAAAGAAATCAATTGCATCAAGTACTGCAGATTTTAAAATGCTAAAGTCAGCCCTAATTAATTCTGGCATGTCAGTGAAATGTGGATGTATTCTTATGGGCTTGTACACCGGTTTGTGAATATGGTGATGGTATCTCCCAGCATCATGAAAGTTCGAAACTTTTTCCGAGTGGAGTTCGCACATTCCTTTGCTGTTTGTGGACATATTTATACAAATTATGAGATTCGCGTAAGTCAATACCACGATTTGAACACAGCGTGGCATTCTTAGGAATAGCCTGAATTGATGTAAGCTTTGTGGAAACTGCCTCCTCAAATGGTATCAAGTTTCACCAACATTTAAGAGGAGACAATCTAAAACCTAATATAAGACGTGCCCTACCCACCCCCAAGGTATCTACGTCTTAAAACAATAATCGTGCAAATAAAAACACAAAAATAAATTATTTCATTACGTACGTACTGGTATCGTCTTACTAGTGGTTATTTTAAGCCTATTTTCTTAAGAAAAACTAAATCCACCAGCGGGCTCCCGCGTTCAGTCATACAACTTTTGTTATCAAGAGTGCCCTCCCTCTAGCTTAAAAAAAAATAAAGCGTAAAGACGTCAAGACTGGTTTCTGACACTTTTCTTGTATGTATGTATGTATGTATGTATGTATGTATGTGTGTGTGTGTGTATTTGCGTTTTTCGCAGTGAATCTGTACGACATTGTTTCATGATACATGACGGAACCTAGGAAGATAATCAATTGGGGTGCACCGACTGTGTAGACGAAAAGTGATTCCATAGCAGTGGATACCAAAGTGAACAAGAATTTGTCCCGGCACCACTACCTTCGCCACTTTCTCTATGTTTGCCACACGTCGACGATTTTAAACAAAGGCAGAAAGAAGAATTGGAGAATATTTTACAGCAGCAGAAAGAGGCAGAAAAAGTATATTTTCTTGAACAGCAACGTGAAGAAAAAGAGGATAGAAGGAAAAGACAAAAAGAAGAAGAAGTAGTAGAGAAGAAACAAAGGCTAAAAGAGAATAGTGAAAGTCAATCGGCCACGGCATTCTTGGACATTTTGGCAAAGTTAAGAAGTCTGAAACAAATGTATCAGACGTTTTTAATACGAACCAAAAGAAAAAGACCTCGAGCCATACGGCCTAACCCTGTGGCTACACCAGAGATACCACCTCTAGTAATTTCTACGAAATCATTGACATGAGCAAGTCCACAAGTAGGCCTTAACCGTTGCAAACACTTAAAGCAGTTAAAGCAAATTGTTTTTCGTTCCTGAGTTTTTTCTCGGGAAGGAAAAAAAAAAACAACACCCAACGTTCCTTTTCAGGGTCACTCATTTAATTCGAAAAGAGATGATATTCATTATGCCAAAATTATTGAAAACTCAAAATCCCTTTTTAACCCTATCATGTGTGTGCGTTTGTATGTGTATGCGTGAGTAGAGACTCTTATTTTAAGAAATCAAAACCAGGAGACACGTTTGTTCTTTTTTTTCTGTCTGGTTTATTCTGGTACAAATATTTACAATCCAATTCACAACACAACACTTTTAAAAAAAAATGTCCATAGACTTCTTCACTTTATTTTTTATTTTTGGTTCACTCTCTGTTGTTTTTAAAAAAATTGCTTCACTTTCACAGTTTTTTCCTTCTCTTATTCCTCCCTTTTCTCTCCTTCTTTTCTTATCTTTGGGACCGTCTCGGGGTTCTTCCTTTTCCTCTTCTTCCTCCCCCTGCTCCTGTTGTTTCTTAGGTTACTCTGAAGAGCAATGTCCTCTCTCTTGACAATGATAAAAGGTATCTTGACTTTTGTCTTTTTTGACACTGGAGTTTTGATAGTCTGGATATTCTGTAGCCAAATGCATTTTATTCTTACAGATATAGCAAGTATCTAGACTTTTATCTCGAAAGGAGGAAGAGTAGTTCGTCGGCATGCCATAAGAAAACTTTCTTTTGGCACCTCGCAAATCTCTGATCAGAAGTTCAATCTGTGTGGGTTCTTCCATCATACTGGTCATCTTGAGAGTAGAATGAATACTGAGAAGGAAGGCACTAGCCTTTATATATACACTGATCTGACATGGATATAAAGATTACAATGTCGGTTCACATGTAGTCATTTGACTTTTTGCAATCAAGATGAAACGATTGCATAATTTTGTAAAGAAAGGAGAAGAAAGTAAGTGGCATAAACGTGATTTATCGCCTCGAACAGTAGCTGAAGCCTTGGCCCAAATTCATGCCAGCGATTTTGAAGATGAGATGAGTGAACCAGACTCTAAGCCTAGGGGGTTTAAACCAAACCAAAGTCCATTACAATCATTAAAACCCCAAAATTATTATCACTTCAGACTATTTACATTGGAAGATTTTATTGACATTCTTGACTGTTACCCTGAATGGCAGTGGTCACAAATTCCTCAATACGTTAATTACCTTCGCTCTAGGAGAAGTATTTGACTGATGCATGGTCATGGATACTGTGACAAATTGGCGGCGTGCAAACCACACCAACCTCTTTCACTACGGTTCGTTGCTAGGGAATGACCTCCGCGGTGTAGTTTACCCAGTGTGGATAGATAGAAAGAAGAATGCAGATCACTGAACAAGTATATTGAAGAAATAACAAAACGAGCCCCCTTTCAATGAACAAATATAAAATTTAATCAGTTTATCAACAGAATTTAAAATGAAAAGAAATCAATGACTTGGTTACAAAAGAAGGAAAATGGTGCTAACATGTACTCAAATAAAAGACAATACAAATTTCTTTAAATGTAAAATTACTTTCAACGTTAAATTACTATCTTCATTGCCAATGAGATGTGACCTTTGAGTGCAACGATGAGAGACTTCATCACCTATTTTATGCGGACATCAAGACTTCCGTTCGTCCCTGCTCTGCCGATCTTTGTCTCGCTGTTTCGTCTTGGACTCTTGTCCGTCGAGCTCTGACTTAACAATCGTCTCTGGACTTAGATTTCTGCGTAGAATTTGTTCTCGTCCTGTGATTGTTCAGGGATTTCTCGTGTGAATCCAGGAAAGCTGTTTCCTTCAATAAATAAAATGTCTCGCAATAGACAATAGGTCACATTCCCAAGTATAGCTGTATTTTTACACTAATTCGGCTCAGAAACAAAAGGCATAAATTCTGCCGCATGAACGTTACCTAACTCTTTATTTACATAGTCAGTCAATGCTTGTCCTGACCTTAATTCGGGTCACGCTAGGGATGGTCAATTAAATTCAACTCAGCCGTATGAACCCGTATGTAACCCCACCTTGACTTCTTACGCTACCAATCTAGCAGTGTTAAGTTACATATGGCTTAGACCCTCAGATCTAACTATTCTAAAATAGTTTACTCGACCAATTAAATATTACAAACTAGTATATGGTATACATGTAATACTCATTCTAAACAGAGTTAATCTATAAACTATGAAACATTACCCATCATTCCTTAAGCTTAATTCATTTAAATTCCTAATCACTCCTATGTATTCAAGATTCAATTACATGCAATCTTTTCAACTAATCTAATGAAATTTTAATTACATTCAATCTTGCCAATTCTCCAAATGAATTGATAATTAGAAAATCAAAGAATAAAATGTCATGACAAGCATTTCACTAAAATCCTGCAAAATGAAATCATACATACATACATCATATCAAGAATACATTTGAAATAGATCAACAAATGAAATAATATATTAAAATCGGGAAACTAAGATTGCGTACCTTTTGCCGTTTCTTTATTCGTTTCCACGAACCTCACGTATAGTCCGTCTCCTAACTGAAACAACTATCTGGCCCCTTACTCTATAATAAAAACGTACTTTTTTACGAAATCAGAATGTAGAGTTTACCTACTCGCTGAGACCCCCAACCTTTACTGCCAAATCACGATATAACATCTTACACGATCCTCCCGGAATCGTTTAACTTTCCTCGCGAAAGATTAAAGACTGCTGAATTTTCCTAAAGTAAAACCTTTAATTTCTTACAGAGTTACGCCCATAAATCCATATTAACCAATCGGAATAGACTGTTTCCTAAACCTGTTCCGTAGACTTTTTGGATTGACACGATAGCTAAACAACTAATCATGCCGTAATTAACATTACTTTGAACAATCATCTATAGCCAGCTGCCGCCCTTTAACCGGTCGATTTTGGGGAAAGGTCATGTTATGCATCTGACTCGGTCATGTTACGTCGGCTAGAACGAATTCCCTTTTGACGTTCAGAGATGAAATGAAAATAATCATCTATCTCTAACCCTTTCTACTTTAATTAAGTTGACTTTGATACAATTCCTTTACCAAAGCTTCTAAGAGTTTTCAAAATTCGACACATCACGGATACTTTACAGGGAACATTCGTGGCTTACATATGGAGTTGAGAGAACGCATTTACCGAGAGCTGGTCAAAATACAAGTCAAACGCAAAGAATCATTGCATCCGTTACGTCAACAATGTTTGAGTCACTGGTTCCTAAATGCTATAAGAGGCCTGATTCTGAAGAAAGTATTGAAGTGGTCAGACATTGATCAACCGCAAGTGGACGAAAATTATTGTATTGTTTGTAGTGATTATTTCTCCAGGGACACTTACTCAATCTAATTCCAAAAGAAGAGTTAGAAAGTTACCAAAATCTTGTACAGAATGTAAACTTAGTTGAAGAGGAAACTTCTGAACGACCTGTCATGAGTCAGTTATTGACTAAAAATTATGGATTCGATAACGGAATAATATAACCACTTTTGTGTGGAACGTACACTTATAGCTGCCGAAAAAAGAGGTTATAAAACGTTCTACCATGCTACGACCTTTATCGTTTGTGATACAACAGATACCTTGAAGGAGATTAATAATAATATCCAAACAGTGGAGGATTACCATTGCCTTTTACGAGAACTGTGTCCATTGAATTGGGGTCGACGTGTGGTGAGTGTCTTAGTGACTTGCTTTCTAGTATTACGTTTACCGTCCGATTCTTTGTGGACTCTTTACGAACCTACCACCCAAATAGCATGAAAATGGTCCCTTTAAATGTCCACGATAGATACTTCTCGACCTTTACGGGAAAACAAGATTCATCAACTTTTAGGTACTGAAGATGTATATGAGAATGTGTGTGTAGCTTGTGACTTACACCTTCACTGGACATGACTAGAAACATTGGGTTTTGAGACTTAGACTAAAGAAGTGGCCCACTATGCCCGAGACTTGTAATCCTAAAAAAAAAACGTCCAGTAAAAAAGGTCACTTTTGAACATGTGTTAGTCACAGTACCAGAAGAAGAATAGCAGCCTGTCACTGAGGAGAACCACTCTCTTCAGGACAGGATTGTCATTGACATCACCGAAAGACCATTCCAGGAGGAGCTTTGTATGACGGTGCCAAGGAATGTATAGACTCTCGGAGCATTACACACTGTCCATAGGACACTACATTTTGAATCCAAAAAATGCTGTACAGTAGAAACTTGTTTATATTTCACTATGATTCTTTTGATGTGTCTTTTATTCATGTACTTAACCATTTGGCTTTTATGTATTTTTATCTTTCGTGTTATTCACAATTAAAAAATTTACAATAAACGTGTACTGAAAAAAGTATAAAATCTCTTGTTTTGTATGTTTTATTGTCAAAAGATGTGACATTCCTTATTCTACTATGACTGCCTCTACTGTCTCTGCTCCCTCTTCCTCCACTTTCAAAGTCATTGACAAACATTTCGATCGTGCCAATTGAGAAGCTTTGTATCTGCGGCATCCACTTAACATACTCAATGCTGGACACAGTGGTTCAGCAAAACCAAATTTGTCAAACGGTTGATCGAACATAAAGATCATTTAATCGATTGTCTACCTCAATGAATCGTGTGGTGTTACAAAGAGTGGTAATCGGCGTACAGCCTTCTACGAGAAACTCAATGTGATTTTATAGTGTTTGTGAAGGCATTCCTGTCGAAAACGACGGAAACTTGTATGACCCCAGTCGAACCCATTTGATCATCTTTGATGACATGTTAGTAGAGGAAGAATAAGAATTTAAACTGGTTTACACGCAAATGGCATCACCGTAATGCCAGTGTCATTTGCATTACCCATTTTTTTTTCTACAAAGTAAAGCCCATTGTAGCATCAGTCTCAATGATCATTACGTAGTCTTGTTTAAATGTTCTAGAGATAAATCGCAAGTGCGAGACTTAGCCAAATACGGCATCAGTCGTGAAAAAAATCTACAAATATGTGCTTGTGTCTTAGAAGCCAGTCTTACGATGGTTTACGGTGACAGCACGTCAATAACTGCAAGTCATAATCGAGATTTCACATCAAACCAAACGTTGTTTTGAGAAAAACAAAGTAGCCTCGACGCAACTGGCTGATCCTCGCTTTGACACTCAAACCAAAAAGCAAATGATTTTGCAACCTGGAGATTGCGGATCTCTAGGAGGTGTCACCATTCGTTCTATATTAAAATGGGATCCTAATGCTCCCAATGTTATCCCGAAGAAACAAATTAACTCCCCGACCTACCCAGAAGAAAAAGTAAAAAAAGTAGCGGAGTCAAGACTAGGTCACAGCCTCAGAAAAAGAAAAATAAAAATAGCAATAGGGTCAAGACCAAGTCACAGCCTCAGAAAAAAAACGAAACGCACACATTAAACAGTTTCTACCCATAAGAGAGCATCTCCAAAGACTTCTCGATCGGTGATATCCTCTTCCTCTTTAGCGGCAGAGGCCGCTGATCACAAAGTACCTGCCCACAAAATAAAAGTCCAAGAGAGATCAGGCGTGGTACAGAGTTTACTGGATTTGTCAAAGTACACGAACTGGCCCGATTTAGTCCCTTGCGAACGCTTCCACGACGTATGTTGCCTGTCATCAGATTGATATGACGTAAAGACAATCAGTGGAGACGCATTCCAGTATTAAAAGGACCTGAAGCAAACCATACGGATCAGTGTTTTTGTACTCCTGAACGACATAAGATGGCCTCACCAAGAAAAGCACACCGTTGTTTTTTATTGTCCAGAAAGGAAAAAGGAAAGAAAAAAGAAAGGTCTTCTTCCTCATTTAGCCAAACATGAGAACAAGTTGTCCGTCCTGACCATAACTCATCCACCTATGCTAAAATAACACATTCAAATTGCCTCCAAATATCTTATCGATACCGTGTGCGAATGTTATCTAAATGTCTTGAAAAGCACGATACCTTTGTTTAAACACCCGAAAGAATGTTTAGCCGAACATCGACACGTTCTTTACCAAATGGTCCAAAAGAAATTCCCCATTCGACAAAAGAAAAGATGCTGATACAACGTGGAGGGTTTTTGTTTCTTTTACCTATCTTGCTGAAGGAACTATTGGGAATAATGATGGAAGGAATCTTTGGAAAAAAATTGAAAAGCCAAGAAGATAAAAGAAGGACACTGGAGTCAAAAGATCTCAGACGTGATCCTTAAAATCTGATCCAATGACGAAAACTGACTTTTGTCCCTTACAAACGATGGATGAAATACCATCGTTTTTTTTAGGAACAACGAATCCCACATACCCCCAATCCGCATTTGACAGAGATGTCCCAGTTGCAACAGGAACTGCAATCGTTGATGGATCGCAACGATTTGTCCTACACGGAAAAATCTCAACTGTACGACCAATCATTGCATCGACTGCAGCTCTTTCACCAAAAAGCTTTAGACGAAACAGATCCACCCACTTTGAAAGAGTTGAAGGTCTTGATACAAAGTCCATCACCAACCCCATTGATCAAGACAGAAAAATAAGGGTTTCAAACTTCAGCAGAAATAGTGCGCAAGTTAACAACACCACCTACATCCACAATTGGTTGGACTAAAAAGATAATGTCCACCCCTTCTTTGATAGAAGTGAAAAAGAAAGAAGAGAAACCAGAAGTGTTCCGTCATCCTACTAGTCGACACTTCTTGCTCGTAGGAAACGCAAAGTATTACAAACCACTTATTAAAAAATGTGAAAGGTCTTAGCATGCAGATACTACGATCCATCTCATCCTGATGGTTACGGAGGAGTTCAGAAATTGTATCGTGCTGCCAAAACATATCTGAAAAGTGTCCACAAGTGCAACGATTGTCACAAAAACAAACCACGTACAACTTACACAATCAAGAGACTTTAGCAATAGAATTTTATGACGATGAAGTGCAAAAAGGCATGGAAGAACGCAGTGCTGTAGCCGACATTATCAAATCAACAGACCAGAAAACTCAACGAACCACTTATCAGTTGAAAATTCCTGTGGGCTATTATTTTAGTGGTCATAATTGGTGAACATCCTTGCTGAGAGGTCCAATTTCATGTCTGCTAATGCCTTGGAGAGAACCAGAAGTAGTGTCACGATCGAGTACCACAAAATGGCTCGTCGCCTACTGATGAAATTTAAGGAGGACAAAGTATTGGCCATTACATTTTGTCCCGAATTGTATCACATTTTGTGTGGTGACCCCTAACTTATTTAAGGTTCAGAACAAAATATCAGCCCTAACTGGTAACTCGGATTTTGCCAAATATGTTTGATATCTTGCAGAAATGAACAAAGGACTGAATATGATCTTTTTTATTCTGATGTGGTGGAGTACAACGTAGTGGGACACACGTCTGTGCCGATACTGCGTGTCATTCCTTTCAAAATAGATTCTTCTACTGCTGCTGACAAAGAAGGTGAAAATAACTACCATGTTCACCGCGAAATTTTTCATCATCGCTATTTGCCCTTCAGTTAGTCGTTTTTCGACACTGTCAACTTTACTATAAAACGAGATCTGGAACAAAATATTCCATTCACCAAAGAGAATGTGACAGTGAAACTCCATTTTCGAAAACGGGTATTCTAACCTCTTGTCAGTCATGTATGCTGTGTACCAAAGAGTCGCTCAACAGCGATGACATGGTTTAGGAGATATACTCAAATTGGCCTTTAATACATTGGTTTCCGTGTTGAAACCAATGCTGACACGGTGATTGAACGCACTGAAAGATGCTGTTTTGACACACGGTAAAGAATTTGTCCAAAATAGCATCATTGACAAACAAATCCCCCAAAAAGCTTTCTTGACAGCAGGCAAAAATGTTTCGCTTCAAACGGGCAAAGACCTTTTGGGTCGTCGAGAAACTCCTATAAATGCCACGATTATTGCATAGTCAGACATTCCTGCTTCCCTGACACCACAGCAAGGAAAATACAGAGAACTTCACACTCTCAGAGCAAGAAAGACTAAGAAAAGAAAAACTGTCCGAGACTTAGATGTTTTTGATTATTAAAAACTTACAAAGAGAAAAATGATGCACAGTCTTTTGCTTTTTCCAAGCCGGAAATGATCTGTTTGCCTCACCATTCACCATGATGACGATGCATGAATCCTAATATGTCGAATTTCATCCTGTCTCCTCTTTGACGGATTCAGCTCCCATCAAGTTTTGAATCAAAGGACAACCCGAAGATCACATCAATCTGTATAGCAGTTAATTGTATCTGAAAAAGAATTTGATGAAAACGGACAACACCAATCCGGGAGCTGATGCCAGAATATCTCCCGTCAATAATTTCATGCATTCATTGTTCCTTATGGATTTGTACTTGAATAGCAAACTGGTCAGCAATAGCATGGATACTTACCCTTACCGAGTCTACCTAGAAAATCTCTTGATGTACGGAAAAGAGTTCAAGAACGCTCATCTGAATGCTTTCGTGGTTTGGAAACCTGATACCGCAGGCGAGGACACGTTTAATGACATGGAGGTGATAGAAGCTGACTATCCTCACAATGTAGGCTTTAACTACCTCGATAGAACATTCTGCATAGTCAAAGTTTAGGACGGTTGGATTATTGCATTTGGACATGTGGTTGCAAGACAAGTATTTTCTGAACGGAGTGGATATTCGCCTGAGACTGAATCGTAGTAATGCCGATTTCCGTTTGATGGCTCATACCAACAAGAACAAAATCATCATATAAAAGCCAGACTTTACGCGCGTCGCCTCGAAGGGCTCCTTAAACGGAAAACGATATTTGTCACACCTTGAGCAGAACGACCACCAATTATTCGATACGACGTGTAGAAGTGAAAACATTCACCATCGCTGCTAGACCCCGATGCAAGATCGAAGATAATCTGTTTCAAGGATAGTTACCCTAACGTTTAATCGTTGGTATCGTCAGCAATGCAACCCTCAATGGAGTCGTCACTGCCAATCCTTTCGAGTTTGAGCACTACAGGTGTTCAAGATCGAAGTCAGTCGCGATTGCAAGACCTTATGTACCAGACCCTTTGAGCCTAACTTTGCCCAGAGGAATTACTTGAGATAGTACTTGTCCCTGTACGAAGCTACCGGACAACTAGGAACTAACATCAGCCATGGTATTACGTACAAAGATTATGTCGGAGGTTACACTTTGTGGGCCTTTGATTTCACTCCAGACTAAAGCAGCGACAAGGGACATTTCCACCCTATAAAATCCGGTCAACATTGTGTAGAACATCAGTTTGCATATGCTCTCGCCGAGACGGTGAACGTCATCTTGTATGCCGAATTCGATAATACCATAGAAATCAACAGTTTGAGAGATGTTATTCTAGATTATTAGACACTATAGAAGACCCTTATCCTTCTTTGAAAAGTGAAGAATCTATAAAATCGGAGGATACCGTGAAAACATAATCCAAATGCCAAGACAAAGAGGACGAGGTAGTCAAATCCAGATGGCCAGAACAAGAACAAAATTTAGTGTCCTGTTTTGGCATATAACATTACATCCTTGAGCCAGAAAGATTGTTGGGAATGTCAAAACGATCATCCCAGTCAAAATCATAACGATATATGCATGATGATGAGTCAAGAAAAACAATTAGACAAGTATCTGGACTAAGCTTGTAGTCTCATCTCAGAATACGCCGGGTTGCGTGAGAGGTATAAAGGCTTGCGTGATCATTCCTGTCTTCCACTGTCTACTCTAGAGATCTATGGCATCGAAGCTCTCTTAGCCCAGAGTTGGGAAACAAGGCGGGAAAAAAGCGGTTACTTGTAAGATCTTTTGAAGCAAAAAGTCAGAATTGAATCGATGACTTGTCATTACCTGTGAAACAAGAGAAACAAAACAACACGGAAAATGGATACCAGGAAACTTTATTACCTCTTGAACAACAGTTCATATACTGCTCCTTTGAATCCCGTTGTGTGTGCTAAAGATGAACCGCCTCATTGCAAACCTCAAGACCATCAAGCGTTTGTCATCAACACGGACGACAGTCATCTTCCAGGAACTCATTGGGTAGCCGTATACTTTCCTCCAGAGAATTGTGTGGAGTATTTTGATTCGTATAGATTACCCCCTTTGGAAGACAATATCATTGACTTTATGAGAATAAATGTCAAAACGACACCATTCAATAATGTGAAAACACAAGGTAACGATTCTTTGGTATGTGGACAATATTGTGTGTATTTTCTTTATCAACGCAGTCTGGGATATTCTTTAGAACATTCTACTTGCAACGTCAACGACAGTTAGCGCGTATTTGTATGTATACGATTGATGTCTACCAATTTTAATGGTATCTTGTGGTAAAAACAAAATATCTGCTTGATGAACTTCATTGTGAGTACTGAAATCAAAATGTGCATACTGACTTTTTTTAGGTGGTGGTACCACTTTAGCAAGTTTTTCAATCTCTGCTCTGCTTCTCCATTATCATCCTGGGCTATAATAAAAAATATTCAATTAATATGATAATAATCAATTGATTAATTACCAGCCTCTAGTAATAGTTTACTTTCATAGCAGATTTTACTAGGAAGCTAGCAAGTTTCTCTCTGAGAGATTTATATTTTATGGAATTTAATGAGTGAATGAGCTTCACATCTGCGAGGTATCGTTGTTGCAGATCTTTACTTTGATATGCGACATCATGAACGTGACATGCTTGATCAATTGCATTTATTGGATACTCTCCAGATCTTAGTTGATCTCGTTTGTCAAGTCGAATATCAAGTCGGGTTCCAGGACCACAATAATTATACTTTGCCCATGGAGCTCATTGTAATTTTCCAAGTAAAGCTAGCTATATCACCACCTTTCTTTGCGATTAAAATAAATGTATATATTTTGTAACACATTTAATACATTTACCTGTAAGTGCGCGCCTGCTACTTTTTGTTATTATTGTTGTTAATCCACTGGTATGGAGGTGGATGGGGTGCCTTGCATCGAACACAACATAGATTCATATTATTTATAATATTGATGTAATTGACTTCTCAGCGACATGAAAGCAAGAGCCAGTCAAACATCATCCAGCGCTACCAAATTCTATTAGAGCAATTATCATAGGTTCATTTGGGTCTTGTAAGACACAGTTGATGCTTATTAATCTGATAATGTGATGGCTAAAGTGGGATAAGTTATATTTAGTGACACCATCTGTATTGTAGATGATCAAAGATTTTACGAAGTACTTAAAGATTTTAATGAAAATGTCACTGACGTGTCTAGATAAAGATAACGTTGCTATTAATTGTATAACCGATATTGATGAAGATGATCATAGATGATCTTGATGGATGTATCAATAATCATGTAGTATACAATGATGTAATGCGAGACAAACAATCAAATCCAGCTCGGATATTTTCGTGAGGCCGTCACAGTCGTGATTTATTTAACTCAGAAATACACACAAATACCTAAAGTAACCAGAGACAATTGTAATATCTTAATTGTGTTTAATGGAGTAGATAATTATACTTTGCAAAATATTTATTATACTTGGTGTTCAGGAGATATGGACATGATTAAATTTAAAAACTTCTTTTTAAAAGCACAAGCTGTTCCGTTCTGATTTATAACGAAAAATTTACATGACCCAAGATCTAGGTATTGTACAGGTATAGAGAAAATCTTTGGTTAATTATAGCAGCGGAGATGCAGAACGACCAGCGTTGAGTGACCAGCACGTAAACAGACACGCATAAAAAATAAAAACGAGTGTCAGTGATGATGTAACAAATTGAGCTAACCCGATTAGAGAAATCTCATAGTCAGTTAGATATTCTGGTTTAACGTTATGGACCTTGAGATTTCATTTTTGGTAGTTAACTTTTTTTTCGAAAATAAGGTCATCAGCAAAATGGTCTGTTCACCCTCTCTACTGCTACAACAACAGCAGCAGAATAACAACAGAAACAACATCAATAATAATAATAATAATAATAATAATAATAATAATAATAATAATAATAATGATAATGGTGATAATAATAATAATAATAATAATAATAATAATAATAATAATAATAATAATAATAATAATAATAATAATAATAATAATAATAAAATTAAATGTGTTCTGAAAATGGATTTATTTTATTGTGGTAAACTGGATAGATTTAATAATATATTTTCATGATTATCCAAAGAGGATGAATCGATATGTTATTCCTAAGCGGTGAGCAATAGGTACTCGTTGTGAATGAACCAACACGAAAAACACTAAAATACGATCAATTTAATTACTGGAATCAAATTTACGTTTATACTTTGATATTCTGACAAATCAATCAACATGTCTCAAAGATGTCAACTTTTCTGTATACCTTAAAAATGATTAAGTTTTAATTTCTTTTTGCCAGATGGCATAGGTAAGAACTATGGGCCTATCGATGTAGACACATTTTAAGTCGCGGAAAAAGTACCAGAGAACGATTCTCGCTACATTTCAGTTTTTAGTTACTTATTGTTATTAAACGTGTCAGATTGGTATACAAGTATTCTCGTGCTTGAAAAGAAATGTAAAATTGTTTTTGTAATTTGTGTATTTTGATTTCATGGGGACATATGAACATGTACAATATTTAATTAAAAGATGAACGAATTCCAAAATGGGAATATACAAATAACTACTTACTCATAATTAAATATATGAACCATTCTAAACAGAGGGATGAAGGGAAATTACTTGCATCGATCCCAGATTATGTGCTCAAATAAGAAGCTGTTTTGTTGCGTTGGGCTGTCAACTGGTTATGCTAATCGGACAGGTTTCAAAGAGACATGGTTCTCATTAGTCTGGTTCCCTGAACTTCTCTACCCCGTTACTTTTTGTAATGTGTAAAGGGAGGCCAGGGAACCAGACTAGGTGTTTATCTGTGTAGGGACAATATTTTAAAAAATATAGTAAATCGCCAGATAGCCATAAAAAACAATTAATTTTACTATATATTCTCATCATTTGTTTCTCATTACTGAACTGTCCAATGTGTGATAATCAATAAAAGTCTTATGTTAATCTAAAATACCTTCAAAGATAACTTCATGGTGAAGTTTTTGTCAAAGGTTCACCGGCATTATTTTGAATAGCTTAGCTGTCAAGAAACCAACGTGCAATGAAACACATATTTTACTTCCGGATAATCACCAAGACCTTATTACTCACTGTACATTGTCGCCGAAACACACACAAACAACCACACCATAAGCCTATATTCTAAAAAATAAACACTTGCCTTTAAAATCCATACTAAGAATGCCTAAATTTAACTCTTTTATCACCACCAAACGGAGACAGGGATAAAAAGGCTCTAAAAATAGACTGGAACTAACTGAACTGAAAGTACTAATTGTGTCCCGATGCCAGATAGTAGTGTCACTTATTAAGCCGCTATGGGGCGGTGTTCTGGTGCTTGTTTTGTGTATTGGAGATGTCAGTTTCGTAACCAGTCTGAAAGGTGCAACTGTAACCTTTCAAGGAAGTAGGGAGGTTACGTTATGGTAGGATAGTTCAGTGATTAAAACATTTAAATTAGTGTTTAATTTTGCCTGTGTGATACTTTTTTTTACTATATAGAACATATTTGGATACATTATTGTACCTTGTATGTTGCGACATCATCAGATGCGGTGATATAACGATATCAAAGATGGTGTTTTGATTTGGCCCCTCTCACTCTCACTCGAGTCTAAGGTTCCGGGTTTGTCAGATCATGGCCCAACACCAGGCAGACGTGCAACAGGCAGAGGCCAAGATAAAGAATCTAAGCATCAAAACAGAAAATTTAAGGTATTTAAGGTTTTGCACGCTTGAAACAAAAACATTTTGTTCAGGACTATTTCGGTTACTGCAATTAATTACTGTATAGTATTAGCCCCCCCCCGATTTTAGAAACAAAGAGCACTAAAGATATAAAGAAAAAGCAGAAGTATTATTATTTCATTCACCAGTTTATAATTTGTAATGTATACAAACAAGTGTATGCCAATACAACACTATACAAGTCATACAGGTCATTATTACAGGGGGTTGTACCATTGCTTACACTGTAACTGTCAAGTCATATATATAATATCAATGTATTATTTGTTACTGTATGTATCACTCATAGTTAAACTGTAAGTAACAATAAGAGTCACTGTGATTATTATTGGTCACTAGATTGACCAGAATAAAGATATTTACTGGAATAAAGGATTTTAGCATATAAAAGTAATTACTGAAATTATTGTGTAATGCAAAAATAAATGGAATATTTAATATTTTCAAACTTATTTTGGCACAGCTTTATTAATGCAATGTAATCATGTGGACAATATCAATTTTATGCATTTTGTAAGCAAAATTAAGGTTTTGTTTGCAACACAAACCTTTGCAGTAAAGGGTGACATAGCTATTTAATTTTATTTAAATTAGGACAGATATAGGGATGTAATTTAACTGCACTTGATCTTTTTTTTTACATGAGTTTATAAAAATTACATGTTTATATAAATTTAAACAAAGGATTCAAAAACCTTCAGAGACTTGAATATAATTGTCAAAAATTAGCTTCCTTCATGTATAATGACCTTATGGCCTGTTGCTGAACACCCCTATGTGTAATTGACATTCATGTTTTGTGATTTAATATTGTTGGCATCCTTAGATTATTACACCTTTGCTTTCAGTCATGCTGATGAGGAAGCCACTGGTCACTGTGTGGATAGTCTTTTCTATTGTGGGCACAAGGTAGCCATGCAAATAGACTTTGTAAAAGGTGGTACATGGTGGTAATGTGAATAGGTGATTCCATTTTAGTAATGAGTGCCATTTTTAGAATTTGATTTCAGATACCTTCTAATGGCAGTTGTTTACTTTTTTTTTCTTATCCTCTTACATCTTTATTGCTTGGAGGGGTGATTATATACATACCTTGAGAAATACTTGCAGCAAAAGTCTGTGATAAAGAACAAGGACATTTTTTGATTAGGTCCACTTACAGATATTATCCAGAATAAACTGGATTGAATGTCATAAGCAGTGATGTCACATGGCATAATAAAAAAATAATAATGATAATAATAATATTATCTAAATTAATTATTATTTGAAATGTAGTTGATGCATGAACATTTTCAATGCTAATTAATTATGATGTTTGAAAAATTTGAATTGTGAAGATTGTTGTTGTTGTTGTTCTGGGGCTTAACGCCATTTTTTAGCACACAATAGGCTATACATGCAGCCAGTATTAATGGTGGAGGAAGAAACCAGGAAATCCGAAGAAAGAACCACTGACCCACAAGAAGCTACTGGCATGCTTTCTCACATATCCACTTTCGCTGAATTTTAGACTTGAACCCACCAGACAGAGGAGGATGGCAGTGATCTGTAACGGAGAGCACTTTAGACCACTCAGCCACCAATTGTGAAGACACTTCTAATTAGATTGCATTGTTGTGGAATGTTTGGCATGTAATTAAAGAAAGGATAAAAAGTCAATATTCTACTTAAATGACACTTGTATGATTTTGGGAATTGTCACTGTAGTTTATGCTACCTTATTTTGACTTTATCTATTATAGCAGTAGGTTTTTTTGCATGGTATATGTAGTTTCTATGTACTTTTATTTTCATCGATATAAATGTAAGTGGTAAACCCATTTACCTTTGATGTACATTAGGCATTTCCAGTTGTAAACCATGTACCTTATGATGTACATTAGACATTTCCATTTTAAAACCATGCACCTAAGATGTACCTTTAGTTTAGATTGCATGATAAAAAGAGACACATCATATTGAAATTCATGTGTATTTACTTAAGGGAGCTTTATTGTTCTTTAAGGGAGCTTTATTGTTCTTTAAGAGAGCTTTATTGAAATCACTATGCAGGTTCTAAAGACAGACATAAATATTTGAGACTATTATACCAGGCAAGCATTCAGAATAGAAATCTGTAAAATTCATGTTTTGTTTTAATTTACACCTCACCTATATAGTTTTGCAATAGGCAGTTGGCATGCCATATTTGAACTCCGTGTCCAGAAATGTAATATTAGCGATGGATAGCTTCAAATAGAGCTTTGATGTGTTGGATTTGCAATACATGTAGGTATTGTTTGCTGTGACCTTTTGACTAATTGACAGTGTATGTCAATGTAATCTTGATGTGTTGCATTTCAGTGTATGTCAATGTAATATTGATGTATTGCATTTCAGTGTATATAAGTCTAATCTTGATGCTTAGCATTTCAGTGTATGTCAATGTAATCTTGATGTGTTGCATTTCAGTGTATGTCAGTGTAATCTTGATGCATTTCATTTCAGTGTATGTCAATGTAATCTTGATGTGTTGCATACAGTGTATGTCAATGTAATCTTGATGTGTTGCATACAGTGTATGTCGTTGTAATCTTGATGCATTTCATTTTAGTGAATGTAAGTGTAATCTTGATGTGTTGCATATAGTTTATGTCATTGTAATCTTGATGCATTGTAATCTTGATGTGTTGCATACAGTGTATATCAATGTAATATTGATGCATTGCACTTGAGTGTATGTCAGTGTAATCTTAATGCATTGCATTTCAGTGTATGTCAGCATAATCTTGATGCATTGCATTTCAGTGTATGTCAGTGTAATCTTGATGTGTTGCATTTCAGTGTATGCTTGTTCTTTACTTTGTACAGTGTTTGTTAATATAATATCTGTTAAAGTTTCAATAAATATAAAAAAGTAAATATTTTAAAATTTTTTGCTGTTTTAAAAAAGTCTGGAGGTTTCTGCTAAAACTTACTTTTGAGTCTTCCAACTCCGTATCTGTTACTTTTTGAGTCCTCCAAACCAATTACCGTTGTTTTTAGTCTTCCAAACCCAGTTGGTTGTCATGTGTCATATTTAAGAAGTCATGAATCCCTGGTTAGACCCTGTATGTAGAATATTAGTCACTTCAGTTGCTCAGTTACTCCAAAAAGCTAATCTGTTTTAATCTTTAATGAATCTCCATCACTTTAATCTCTGCTACAGTAGTTTCACTTCACAGCTTCATCACTGTCACAAAAATATTAGGAAGTAATGACTTGACCAACTTTAATGAAGTTGACACTTCAACAATAATTTGAGAATTGTTGATCATGTTAACTGTTTGTTTAAGCCATAATATTTAGAAGAGTCCCTGATTTTTGAAATTTTATGTGACCCTCCCTCTCCCACATATTTTAAGTTCCTGGACAGACTCAGTTTATAGGCTAATTAGTTACTTATCTTAAAAAATGAAATGATAAAATAAAATTTCAAATTAAATGAGGCAAATAGTTGGAAGGAATGAAGCTTGTGCAGTGCATCAGTGCACTCACAATGTTGATAGATTACTTTGTACCTTTTTCTGTTAGCCTTATAGAGAAATAAAATACTAAAAAAAACTTCTTTCCAAATTTTCAACAATAAATCTCATGATGAATTTTTGTAAATGGAGGTGGTGACTGGGGAAAACCATTTAAATATTTGTCTAAGATAATATATTTCTTTTAAGTCTGTCATCATGTTTTACTTGATGCATGCTGCGTGCATATTCTTAGTTATAAGGTAATAATTTTTAAGTGTTATTTTGAATTTCAATTTTGTACTCATTGGATGGTTGTGACATATTTTACTTTCTTGTATTTGATAGATTTTTTCCCCTCAGTTTTTCCATGATATCTTTATTGAAGTCCAGGTTTTCAGTGTTGTTAGAATCATTGTCTATATGTTACTCAATAATAAGATTAATTGGTGATGGTTGCTATAACAGGCTTGGAATGAAATTGGCCATGTGCTGTACTCACAAGTAATAACCTAATGAAACTTTCTTGTTGTTTTTGCTCTTGTATCTATTGATTCATAATTTCTGCAAATTTTCCCAGTTTGCTCCATCAGAAGAGAACAGGCAGTACATGTAATTGAAAGAAGTTGTTTTTCACAAGTGTTGACTATATGTGGCACACATGATCTGTTATTTATATCAGAATAATTATTCTACATGGTTATGGATAGTCATTTTATTCAGTGATGATGTCACAAAGTATATGGAGCCTTGGTCAAGGGAGGTAATTGGTAGTTTTGGACTAAGCAACTCTAACTTTTGGGCTAACTGTAAGCAATATGGTGAGAATAAAATTGTACTGGGATAGTATACTTTTGTTTTGTTAAGAATTCGTCAAAAATACACATACCTAAGGCTATCTGTATATGGCCTTTAATTTTATTCACTGAATGAAATGCTGGAAATATTACAAAATTTCAGAAGCAGAGATCATGGTTATTGATATAGAAGCTTGATATGCATATTTAGTTTTCAGGGGTTTAACAACAGTTTGCATCACATGAAAGGCAATACATGGTTGCCAGTATATTTGATGAAGAAACTGGGAAGAACCACTGTCCTATAAGAAACTATTTCTCACCTATCCATGTTGGTGAAACTGGGGCTTGAACCCACACTGAGAGATGAGATTTAAGTGAGCTGTAAATGAAAGAGCCTTATACTACTCAGCAAGTTTAGATCTACAAAGTGAGCACTCAGCAAGTGTAGCTCTACAGACTCTGACCACTCAGCAAATGTAGCTCTACAGACTCTTACCACTCAGCAAGTGTAGCTCTATAGACTCTGACTACTCAGCAAGTGTAGCTCTACAGACTCTGACCACTCAGCAAGTGTAGCTCTACAGACTCTGACCACTCAGCAAGTGTAGCTCTACAGACTCTGACCACTCAGCAAGTGTAGCTCTATAGACTCTGACCACTCAGCAAGTGTAGCTCTACAGACTCTTACCACTCAGCAAGTGTAGCTCTACAGACTCTGACCACTCAGCAAGTGTAGCTCTACAGACTCTGACCACTCAGCAAGTGTAGCTCTATAGACTCTGACCACTCAGCAAGTGTAGCTCTACAGACTCTGACCACTCAGCAAGTGTAGCTCTACAGACTCTGACCACTCAGCAAGTGTAGCTCTACAGACTCTGACCACTCAGCAAGTGTAGCTCTACAGACTCTTACACTCAGCAAGTGTAGCTCTACAGACTCTGATTACTCAGCAAGTGTAACTCTATAGACTCTGACCACTCAGCAAGTGTAGCTCTACTCAGCAAGTGTAGCTCTACAGACTCTGATTACTCAGCAAGTGTAGCTCTATAGACTCTGACCACTCAGCAAGTGTAGTTCTACATACTGACTACTCAGCAAATGTAGCTCTACAGACTCTGACCACTCAGCAAGTGTAGCTCTATAGACTCTGACCACTCAGCAAGTGTAGTTCTACATACTGACTACTCAGCAAATGTAGCTCTACAGACTCTGACCACTCAGCAAGTGTAGCTCTATAGACTCTGACCACTCAGCAAGTGTAGCTCTATAGACTCAGACCACTCAGCAAGTGTAGCTCTATAGACTCTGGCCACTCAGCAAGTGTAGCTCTACAGACTCTTACCGATCAGCAAGTGTAGCTCTCTAGACTCTGACCACTCAGCAAATGTAGCTCTACAGACTCTGACCACTCAGCCAGTGTAGCTCTACAGACTCTGACCACTCAGCAAGTGTAGCTTTATAGACTCTGATTACTCAGCAAGTGTAGCTCTACAGACTCTTACCACTCAGCAAGTGTAGCTCTATAGACTCTGACCACTCAGCAAGTGTAGCTCTACAGACTCTGACCACTCAGCAAGTGTAGCTCTACAAACTCTGACTACTCAGCAAGTGTAGCCCTACAGACTCTGATTACTCAGCAAGTGTAGCTCTACAGACTCTGACCACTCAGCAAGTGTAGCTCTATAGACTCTGACCACTCAGGAAGTGTAGCTCTACAGACTCTGACCACTCAGCAAGTGTGGCTCTACAGACTCTGACCACTCAGCAAGTGTAGCTCTACAGACTCTTACCACTCAGCAAGTGTAGCTCTATAGACTCTGACCACTCAGCAAGTGTAGCTCTACAGACTTTGATTACTCAGCCAGTGTAGCTGTACAGACTCTGACCACTCAGCAAGTGTAGCTCTATAGACTCTGACCACTCAGCAAGTGTAGCTCTACAGACTCTTACCACTCAGCAAGTGTAGCTCTACAGACTCTTACCACTCAGCAAGTGTAGCTCTATAGACTCTGACCACTCAGCAAGTGTAGCTCTACAGACTCTTACCACTCAGCAAGTGTAGCTCTACAGACTCTGATTACTCAGCAAGTGTAGCTCTATAGACTCTGACCACTCAGCAAGTGTAGCTCTAAAGACGGAATACCATGAATAATGTTAGGTTGTATCAATTCAATTACATTATGCTAATTTGCTTAATAAGTAAAAAATAATAAGACTTGACACATGAAAGACAAAAATTGTTTTGCATTTTGAAAATTGCATTAAACCATCAAAGAAAATGCAACCAACTCATATTTGTACATACTTAAAAATTGGTTGGTTTTATCATTGGGGTATTTTTATAATTACATCACTGTACTATTTATCACATCAAACCATGGTATAAATTGTGTTTGTATACTTATGTCATGGCACTATTTGCCAATTCAAAAACCATGAGATTAATTGGGAATAGTTAATTGAATGTTGTGTATTAGAAATGGGTGAGTTATATAACTTGATTTTAATTGTCTTTCAGATTGTATTTAGTAACATGGAATGTTGGAGCCAAGGGTCCACCTGCGGATCTGAATGACCTCCTTGATTTGACTATGAAACCTTTGCCAGATATATATGCCATTGGGTATGTGGAAAACAAACATTTTGAATGAGAAATAAAAAAATTTATGGCATATGAAAAGATTTCTTAACTGCTCCGGTGGCCTAGTGGTTAGAGCATCCACCTCAAAAATGGGAGATTTTGGGTTTGATCCCCGGCCAACTAATACCGAAGACTTGGTGTAAGGATAATGTGACTGACTGGGACATCATGCTACATGTTTGTGCCTTGATGCCCCAGTGCTAGACATGACTATAAACTGCCACACTGCAGACATAGCGATATCACTGAAAAATTGTTAAAGCTACATCAGATATCTAAATCACACACACACTCACACACACACACACACACACACACACACACACACACACACACACACACACACACACACACAAGATTTCTTAATATATTTTTTAACTTTTTACACATCAATCTGACCTGGAACCCAAAGTATTTTCTGAAGTTTTTCATTATTACATTTGTAGAACTATATTTTTAATCAGCGCCATCTAGTTATTACTGTACTGTTAATGTTATGTATGTACATACACACATACATATAGATAGACTTACATGCATGCATGCACACATGCACATGCACACACATACACACATACATACATACATACATACATACATACATACATACATACATACATACATACATACATACATACATACATACATACATACACATATTGAATTTGTAATATCTATCTGCAGTTTTCTTAGCTACCTTTAATCTGTGTTTGCTATCTTATATAATCTTTTGGAAAAGAAGGACATGCATAGGTTATGTGCCATCCAGTTATATTTTGGAAGATTGTCCATTGTCCAGTATCATGGTTTTGGTTTCAAGCAAATGTGGGCATCGATTTTGATGTCTGGTTTATACTGAGTCTGAATAATAGGATGACACATTGGCACATGGTTTGCTTAGCTTAGCCAATTTCTATTGACTATGCACTCTGTGAATCCTGCATGCAGATTTTATGTAAAAACAAAGCATGCAGTACGCTGATTTTATATAAACAATGGGTAAAGTATTATTTTATCAATAGAGAATGAGTTGCCGAATTAGCATTGAAAAGACCATTGATAGGTTTGTAAAAGTGTTACTATTTTATCAGTTATGTGTATATAGTGATTCTCCATCAAAGAATTATGATATATCTGATTATAAGTGTGCAAATAAAGACTTTTGCTAGTATTGTGTAGATTTTATGATCATTTTGCTATGGAATTATGATTTAAAAAATACGGAAAAGTCAGTATTTGACAAACAAATTAAAAATCTAATGCTAATTTCCGTTAACACCCCTGGGGTCTTGACCCAACGAAAACGAGCAAACTTAACAAAAACAATGTTATATGTTCATAGAAGATTTGATACATGCCTGGCAAAGTCAGTTATGCATAAGTTTTTTGCTTGCTTCCTTTCGTTACATCGAGGCCTAGTGGTTAGAGCATCTGCCTCACATGCAGGAGACCACAGGTTCAAACCCAGGCTGAGTCATACCAAAGACTTATAAAAATGATATTAATAGATGCCTCACGAGGCACTAAGCATTATGAGGTTAGTGTTTGGACTTGTCAGCCTGGTGTCAGGATAATGTGACTGGGTGGGATTTGAAGCTACATGTCATCTGTGGCATGATATCCCAGTGCTAGACATCACTATAAACTGCCACACTGTAGATATTGTAGCGATATGACTGAAAAATTATTCAAGCTATGTTACAAATCAAAATCACACACACATTCTTGTCATCACCTGACGATTCAGGGCTTGGTAATGCCAGATGTTTAAAGTCCTTGTAAGAATATAATTATCTTCTAGCACTGATTATGGTGTTAATAATGATAAAAATAAGAAGACAGCTTAGTCACAAGGATTAATGCAGTGCTTATTGGTTTTCAGCAGATTACAAGACATTATTAACATCTAGGTTAATCAGCTCCTAGTATTGTAAGCTCACGTTTTTGTTTGTGTTAAGAATGTGCCCTATTGGTACCTACCCCTAGTCACATGTACTTGCAAATCTAGGAGTAAATAGTTAGTGTTTTTTAGAGCTCTGAATATTTGTGTATAAAATATAAAGTCTAAGAATTTGTGAATGCCTTTTTTATTTTACCACCCTTCTGAATGATTAGGTCTGTATCACCCATCCTAATTATTCTTGTAGATTACAAGAAATGGATCTTAAAGATTCTGATCTTGCCAAAAATGCATGGTGCAGTAAGCTTACAGATGTTCTTGGAGCTTTGGGATATGTCAGGGTGAGTTTATCTACAGATATAAGGTACAGTAGAGCTTGAGTTATCAAAAGGGTGTCCTAGGTCACTTAGTGGTCTATGGCATTCAGTTTTACAGGTCACTTACATCTCGAATCTGTCCAAATGGGTTAAAGTCCCAGATCATCCATTGTAGGAGGCTTCCTATGGATCACTTGTTTTTTCTGGGATTTTCATCTGTTCTTCATGCACCAAATATACTGGTTGCCGTGTATAGCCTCTCAATAGACATGTGCTAAAAATGGCCTGAAACTAAGAAAAACCAAACCTACAAAAAACATTTAATTATCTAAATGTTGAATGGGATATTTTAGATGTGTGGCATGGTACAGCATATTAATAACTCATTTTGGGCTAATTATTGAAATCAATTTTAGAACAATAGTAAGCCATATTTTTATTGATGGTTGTAAAGTAGACAATATTTACCTCAGCATTCTGTACACCCATTCATGGGCTATATAGACCCAGATATGTTGTCCATAATTCACAGGTACATCCTTGTGTGTAGACCCATGATCTGATGGCAATGTTTGTGATGGCAGATTTGCTTTTCTACTGTACGCTTGGGTGCATGTTCTAGTTTTGATTTTTTTTCAGCTGAAGGTAGTGAGGATGCAAGCTGTTTCTCTGCAGGTATTTGTCAAGAGGGACAGACTTTTACATTATACCAGTGTTGAGTCCGAGATAGCTAAAGCTGGATTGGGTGGATGGTGGGTAAGCAATATTTTATGTCTGTTGGATGACTATTACAACTTCTTGTATATTGCAACTAAAAAATGAAATTACAGGGCAACATTTCTATCACATCATTAACCTAGTGTGTATGAATATAAACTCAAATTTTGAAAACTAAAAATATGAGTAGAGGAATAGAATCTGGAGAATATCAAAGCAGGGACTTTAGGAGTATTTACCAATTTTTAAGGAACTGATCGGTGTATGAGAAATTGTTTTGTCAAAGTGACATGACTTTCCAGTTTCTCAAGGCATCCTTGACATCTGTATTTTCATTTATAGTGATTCAGTAATGTATTTTATTACTTATTACCAGACTTACAGTAAATACCCAAGTCAAACTGCAAACAGCATAGACTCTGGTCTGTACCAGTAGATCAGGGTCTGTGTTGTTTTTTCTGTTGATGCTTCCTAACAAACTGCATAGATGTAGATCTTCTGGCACATTATGCAATGCCAGATTTGGGTCCGTGCAGCTTACATGTTAACTTGACACTAAGCAAATATATATGGTACTTTTGTTTTTTTTATATTACAATTTTCTAACTGCATTGGCTCTTAATTTTGTTTTACCAACAGTTTAGATATAATCAAAACAGCACTGTCTTAGTGCCTTTCTTGTTTTCCATATAGCTGGAAGTTTTAGCTGTGGAGAAATATTATTGATTTAGTGGTGCAAAGTTCGCAAATATAAATCCTGTTAGACTTTTCTAAACTCCATAGGTGTCTTAATTGACAATTGCTGGAATAAAAGAACCCAAAATTAAAGCCATGGTTTTGAACAAATAAGAAAACAACAAAATTATGTCAATAAAAAATACCTGATACCTGCTGTATGGTAGTCCTACACACAAAGTTGCACATCCCTACCTTTCTCTTGTTCCTGGAGGAGAGAGATGAAGTGTATGTAAAAAGAAAATACGAAAGTTCCCCCAAGAACCATGCTGAATATGGTAGGTGGCTGTGTAGGGGAGGTAGCCACAATGAGAGAATCTATACATTTTATATTTTTTCTGTGTCCAGGGAAACAAAGGTGGAGTAGCCGTTAGATTTGATCTGAATGGAATCAATCTCATCATTGTAAATGCTCATTTGGCAGCTCACATGAACAATGTAGCAGAGAGAATAGAGGTAAGGAAGTTGATAGTGAATATTAATTAATGTATTATATGTTTTTATTAGATATGAAATGTATCAAATAAATTAAATAATATTAGATAACACATCAACGTTGCACTAGTTATATATTTCATGAATTTCATAAATTTCATGTCTGAGCACTTGATTAACAGTATTTACATATTTTTTCTTGTGAGGTAGATTAAATATGCATTGATACATTTTTAAAATGATTTTAAATTGTTTACAAAATAATGTGATATCAAGTAGTTCATGCTGTAAGCAGAGTCCATGCTGTATGATGGCAATATTGTGAACTATGCCATTGGTTCAGGTTCCAGATATTTCACACACTTTTAAAATTAAAGTACTTGATCACTGAAAGCACTTGCTGAAATGGTCATAGAACTAGATGCTTTCTGAATTAGTTTTAGTCACTTAGCTGCTTGATGCAGTCCATACATTATGATTATTCTACTGATGGTTAGGACTTGTATAGCAGTAATATGTGTTTAGCTGTTTTCACTATATATCCCATTGAGTGTCATAAGACAATTACTTCCAAACTAAGGAGTGAAGTACCCATTTTTTTAAATTCTTGTCTAGAATTCTGATATATAAATAACATGAATTTGAGAATCCATAAATTATGTAACAGCACAGATTCAGTGAGCTGGCCGTGTAAAACACTGCTTTGAATTACATATATATTTTGTAGAGAGACTTAATGATTATCATGACATTGTAAATGTTCACATTATGTGATAAAATTAATATTCTCTTTTGTATACATTCTTATGCTGGTAATTGATATAGTTTTGATAATTAAAAAAAACATTGTGAATATTTGGTGTAAACATTTTTTTTCCTAATTTGCACAAGATGAAAGCCCCAACATATAAGAGGAGAGAAATTTAAGAGGAGAATAAAAGCTTGTTGCTTATATATGCATCATAAAAAATAATTATTTAAAAAAGGGAATTTTTGATAAGAGCAGTTATAAGATCAGGCTTGAAATTAGGTTGAAACAAGTGTTTTAGCAGCATTTTCATTTGTATGACAGGGCTTTTAGGTGCTTATTAAGGTGCCTGCTTTATGGCACAGCATGTAATATTTTCGTGTTCATCGAGTGGTCAGTTCATCTTTTCCCTATTTTGCGTTCTCCACCATTATCAAAGTAGTTGCATTTGGGATAAAGAATAAACAGGGATATCAGCAAAGTTTCAGGTGTTAGAAATGTCAGAAATATTTTGCATGTGTTTAAATGTACCTAAGTGCATGTACACACACATGCATGCATGCACACATGTGTGCATGCTCACATGTGCACACACACACACACACACACAGTATAATTTTAAATCATGCTTACAGTTTTTTTTTGTACTCATTCTTTGTTCTGTTCATGACAGGATTGCAATGCAGTTCTCAGTTTGATGAAATTCAGGGACCCAGATGTAGATAATGTGTTAGATCATGAGTAAGTGACAAATGCACACAATAACTTCTCTTAAAAAAGCCCATTGGCATAGTAAACTCACGAACAGACTGTTATTTCATAGCAAATTTTACCAGTTAAGCAGAACAAATTCCAGATCTTGTACTTTTTTTTAAATGAACATAATAATCAGTATTGTTTATTACTTGTGATGTTTTTATATAATCAAGAATTGTAAGCATATCAAATGCAAGTACTGCTCAAAATTAGAACTTTTATATGGGCTGACATTTAAAGCAGTTCTTTTTTATATTAGCAGTTTGAGGAATTGTTGATTGATAGATTTTTTTTTTCATCCTGCATATAAATGGTGTGACATGGGTCTCACTTTAACTGCATTATCAACAGTTCCAGTCTTTTGTAGATCTAATGCCAAGTTAGCTTATGCTATGGCTCTGCATCCATCATGCAGCATTCATCATCTGTTAATTGGCATTTACATGTTACCAATCTGAAATCCATAATTTTGATCTGATTTTGATCTGATCAAGCAGAATCGACATTTAATGCCATTAACAGTCACCCACCACATTCCATGGAAATAATATGTCTAGCAAAGCTTGTTGTATTGAACGAGGTATTGTAAGCACTTATTTAGTATGAAATTCAGAGCGTTTTTAAATGATATAGAATAAATGAATCTTTTTAAACATCTTTATAGCTATGTATTCTGGATGGGTGACCTTAACTTCCGCATAGAAAATAATTCCAAGTCCGAGGTGGAGAGACTAGTTAACGAGGGAAAGCTGGAAAAACTATTACAGTCAGATCAGGTATTACATGTTATATGTATCATTATATGCCAAAGTTAACATTGTTTAGTCCAAAACAAAACTGCACTTTGAATTTTGTGACCAAATGAAAAGGTATTGTGATGTTGCAAGGGATCAGAACTAGTAGTTTAAGAACTGATTTGTCAGCTAGTAAGAATAAATTAAAAAAAAGAATAGAAGAAAATGCATATGCCATGTCATTATTTCAATTAGCTTAATTAACTTTAGTCTTAATTAGAAATCAGTGTAACCTATTACTGCATAATCTTACCAGTATTTATGCCATAAGCATACCAATGTTAAAGCCATAAGTATACTAATATTTATGACCAAATGCAATTGAAATTGTACCATTGAATTTGGACAGCTTCATACAATAAGCCTATGGGACAAGTTGCTTTTGTCAGTGAAAAGAGAATTTCATGAAAATAGAAAGAAGAGCATTGATTTTTAATTAATAAGTCTCAGATATACACCACACAGTAACTAAGTATTTTATAAATCACAGCTCATTCAATCTTGGACTCCATTCCAGATTTCTACCATTAAAAGTTAAGGTTAAAATTTTCCATAGAACAGGCACCTGCCACTAATAAAGATAAAATAAGAATAAAGAATATGATTTGTATATATATTTGACTATAATACCTTGCATTACCTTGCAAAATTGAACTTACATCGCATCTCAGGGACGATTTTGGCATAGGTCTTTTAAACATAAGGCTTTCACTAAAAGAATGCTTGCTATGCCTAGTTGGCCCAAAGTGACATTGGTGCTTGACATGCCCTTGGACACTCAGTATGGACACTATGGTGGTCATCTTTAATATTCTGCTATCAACTGCTCCTTCTGAACAGATGGTCCTGCCATTCCAACCTCGATTATGGCCACATTTTGAAAATCTTGTTATCTGTACTTTTACCGAATGGATGGTTTTATTAAAGATGTTCATATTAACAAATTGAAAAAATGTAGCAAGCATTGGATAGATTCATATTATCATCTATAATTGAGCTGATGCTTATCTTATAATTATAATAATGCATCCTAATAACGTATCCTTACGTTAAAAAAATTACTTGTTTTTCTGTTTCTAATTTTGTGGTGTTTCTTTTTTTTTTGTAATCATATCATTATATATGTTTTTTTATTATTTTTGTAAGTGTTGTCAAATGTTGCAAAACACTCAGAGCTTCTAAAGATTAGGCGCTATATAAAGTCCTCATTATTATTATCTGCCCACATGGTTATGAACATTTTGCTAAAATTCACCAAATAACAGTTTTATCTATGTTGGCAGGTGAAGAACAGTTGTTTAGTCACTGGACTTGCAAATGTGAATTTTCATTTATGAAAACAAAAATTATTTGGTGGTAGAGTAGTCTGAATTGAGTTATGATGCATTTGCAAATAGAGTTACAGTAAAAAAGAAATATAAAAAGGTGCTCTGAATCACATTTTTAGTTCTTCATTCAAGACAGATCCAGGTGAAACTTACATAGATAAAAGGTGTCTACTACCTTCCTTTACATGTGTATTTCATTTTTATTCATGTATGTTTTTAATAATGGTTGTCTCCTTCATTGTGGTGCCTATATTTTTGGAATATATATATATATATATATATATATATATATATATATATATATATATATATATATATATATATATATATATATATATATATATATATATATATATCTTGGTAGAAAACCACTGAGATGCATATTGCCAAAAAATATATATCCTACGTTGTATATTTTTTCTAGTGTCCATAAGAGTCAATGATAAGACATAAGAAAAACTTTAGTTTTGTTTTGCAACATTGTTTAAATGATGTGTTTATTTTTGTCAGGTTCATTTCGTTACCTCTGACACCTGTTTTCATTTTCATTAAAAATGTTTCACTCGTGTCCATCACAAACATGATGTCAAAATCTGCCAGTCACCCAGAAAATACATTTTATGTATTTCTTGATTTTTTTCTTCACAAAAATGCAGCACACACAGTGTACGTTAATAATAGCCAAATTTTGAATTTGTAAATAGAGAACAAATAAAATTTTAAAAATGCTAGAAGCAAAAGCATTTATTTATGTATCTCAAGGAAAAGCTTGCTTTATATGTATCTATATATATATATATGCCAGATTAATTTATTTATTTTCCCCCTACCCCCACCCTTTCACCAAGGTTTTAAATTTCATATTACATGACTAGGAGTAATGGTATGGTCCATTAAGAATATCTTAGTATATACCATAGGAATTTTTCTTTGTTGTTTTTACACACATGCATGCACATGCACGATTACACATGCAAACACCCACCACACACACACACACACACACACACGTTTTTTAAAAAGACTACTCACTGATAGAGAATTTTGTTTTTGTACCAGAGGAGCCAGTAATCATACTGGTAATATAGTTTGATTTGAAAAAAATACATCAGCTATGGTCAAACATCTTATCCAGTTTGTATGACCCCCTTCATATATGCAGCCCATGTATAATGAAAAGTTTCAAGATGAAAAGAAAATATTTGCATAACATTCATTAGACACCTTCATTTTTTTGTGGTATAGCTTTTTTCATAGATTCTGTCTCTTGCACATACATGAATTGTAATGAGCAAAAGATTTGTCAGCTTAAGAAATCAAGAATGAGCTACATAATGACAGATGGTAGCAACCAGTTGAAATAGCAGAGCTTGTTGTAGGAGTTGGGGCCAGTGGAGATATATATATATATATCTATATATAGATATATATATATATATATATATATATATATATATATATATATATATATATATATATATATATATATATATCTCCACTGGCCCCTACTCCAACAACAAGCTCAAATTCAGTTTAAGTTCAGGCATGATCAAGTTTGCAAGGGCAACTCCAACAACAAGCTCAAATTCAGTTTAAGTTCAGGCATGATCAAGTTTGCAAGGGCACTTGCCCAGGAACAAGTCCCAAAAACTGATACAAGAATTATAGTGTGATAATGACAATAATAATGAACCTGTCACTAGTGGTCACTTATAGGAAGATGCAAAACTGGCTGTTGAACACAGGTTTATCTTTTAAGATTGGCTTTTGAATGAATACCATGCACTTGAATATTTATTATTATTATTATTATTATTATTATTATTATTATTATTATTATTATTATTATTATTATTATTATTATTATTTTTATTTTTATTATTATTATTATTATTATTGTTGTGTTGTTGTTGTTATTATTATTATTATTATTATTATTATTATTATTATTATTATTATTATTATTATTATTATTATTATTATTATTATTATTATTATTCCAGCTCAAGAAATGCATGGAAGAAGACCTACTTTTTGTAAACTTTCAAGAGGGGCCAATTACATTCAATCCAACATACAAGTTTGATCCAGACACCGATCTATATGACACGAGGTTTGTATAAACTTATTGCCAGACCTAAAACTTCCCAATGAGTTACTTTTTATCTGAGGCAAATAAAGGAATTGCATTTAAATTATAGTTGTTGAACACTTTCATGAATCTAGATATTTACACTAAAACCTCCCTGTTTTGAATCAGTTTAGCTGGAATGTTAGGTATGTATATTCAATTACATTAGCTGCCTGCTCACAAACTCTCAAACTTAAAAGTCTATATTTGCTATTATTTGAACATTTAGTGCTGCTGAGTTCTATTTTAGCTGTTATGGTTCTTGAGTGTTCCAGAAAAAGACACATAGGATCCAGAGAAGGCACTTCCAAAATGGAATAGTAACCTGTGAGATGCAGTTGAGCGTATTTCATCATGTTGTCATAGAAACTCATAGAGTATTCAGAATATCCTGGAGTATATTTTTTTACAAACTGCCTTCCCTGGATGCCATGCATGTTTAAATGGAACAGGACATGTGTCCATTGTCAGAAAGTGAAAAAGACAATCATAAAATCATTTTTTCAAGGATAGCACATGACTTCATTGGTAGATGTAAAACCAGGGTAGGGCTGCATATATGTTAACCATTATGCTTTTGGCATAATCATTACGCTTTATTTCACTAAATTACACCTTACGTGTAAATGTATTTGGATTACACTTTTTCGTATATCCTTCTCCCAAAAAAATTAATAATTTATTTTCTCATTTATATTAACATCTCACTAATTCCACAAAACATATTCTGGAAAAGATGGCTTCTAAGTAACTGACATAAAAGTACACTTGTCTGTAGACTAGTGGTGATCTTCCTATGTGTTATGTTTTATTTATAGCAGCCGCCCTATTTCCAAGAAGACCTCTATTTCTATTTATAGTAGCTGTCTAGCTTAGGACAGAACAGACTGGTTTTCTAATTTTTAATCTTTGTTCACATATTCTTTGTTAAAAATAATGTGAGGTTCAGAACCATTCTGTTGAAATTTGGCAGTAAAGTTGTCCTATTTATTTCAATCGGTGTGTATGTTACAGCAAAAATGATTCTCAAATGATTTCATAGATGGATTAGAATGAACAAACCCCGGAAAAAACGACTCAGAGAAGAATATATAAATAACACAATGCAGTGCTATTCTAGGGTAGCTTAACGTCCATTGCCAGCTGTGTGGAAAGGATTTTAATATTGCCTTGGATTAGATTGTTTTACTAACTCCAATACTAAGGTAACTTCTTTTTTACAGCAGAACCAAAATGTGGAGATGAATTTTATAAATGCAGGAGTGTTATTAACCGAGCTCTTAATAGAACATGGACTACAACTAATGGCAGAATACAACTTTGGTCCTTTGTTCAAATGGATGCTTCCTGATGCCAAAATATACATGTATTTTGTACATATGTACAGTGAATTTCATTATGTTATATGTGGATTACACTTTTTCTGCTTAGATTACTCCTTTTGTCTACTTGGATTATGCTTTTTTCTCTCCATGGGTAGGCATGTATGGGGCTGACTAATATTTCGTAAATCTGGCTTATCCAAAGTAAGGCTGGCTAATTTGAGCCAAACTCTGGATAAAATATTGATCTCATTGATAAATTACCAGGTTTTAATTGTTTTTTTTAGCTAGGTACAGAAAATGGAATTCAAGAAGAAAGAAAGTAGTTTTGTTCAGCCCACACAGTAAAAAACAGTGTCCATATTTGTACTATCCACAAAGTAAACCAGAGCATCAATATTCATGCTGCACACACATTGTAACACAGTATTCATCTTCATGTTTCTGTTTTGACTCGGTCAGGGTTTGAACCTGTGACCTCCCGCATCCAAGGCAGATGCTCTAACCACCAGTCCAACGGAGTGGTCTGTTGAGAGTTGATAAAGTGCTGTGTTAAAAACAACTGAACATTGAAATGATAAATTATGTGGAAAAAACCCCCAATGTCATGATAGAATTTAAACACTTGATTTCTTATATTCCAATGCAGTGAGAAGCAGAGAGTTCCAGCCTGGTGTGACAGAATACTGTGGATGGCACACACTGATCTAAAAGATATAGACTTGTCTGTTGATCAAACCAAGTATGAAAGCAAACCCTCATGTAAAGAAAGTGATCATAAGCCAGTTGTTTCCTTGTTTAAAGTCACTGTAAGTGTTGAAAAGCTCCCACTTGCATAAAATGTCTCAACTTGCAGTACATACATACCCATCTCAACTCTTGAAAAATGTTTTAGATGGCACAGCGTGCATTGAATTTGTATTTTAAAGTAGGTTGGTCATTATATTTTGTAAGGAAAAAAGAATTGCCATTTATTAAGACTTTGTAAGAATTTTGTGAAGTGACATAATTTTGACTCTAGTATGTACACAAGTTGAAAAGTTTTATTGCAGTGTAGTTTCATGTATTTTTGTGTGTTTTATTGTAGTGTTTTGTGAGGTACTAAAGTTATTAATGTTTTATTGCTTACTGTTTGGGAATGATTTTAAACGCATGAACACACCATCTTGTATGCTCAAAATTTATTGACATCTTTTAGCTAAATGTTATGAATCTCACATCTTGTCCCTTCTTGATTGTTTTTTGCACTTTAAATAGAGTACATTTTGAGGGCTTGTCAGTCATTATGAATTTATTCATCTGGTTGAACTGTGACTGTCAAGACTATTGAAATTTGCTACCCAATTTGCAGCATGTCAGCAGATAAGTTTTGTGTTAAATGTTTATGTAGTAGTTGTAAGGTGAAAATACGGGTTTTACTTTTTCTATAGAAACAATTGTTACAGTGTGGGTCTGTACAGAAGATCATAGCTGGCTTTTGCAACTGGTACCTAAGTAGCACATGTTCAGGAAAATAAAAACGGCATGCATACTATGTGGTTTTTGTAACTCCTGTGGTAAATCTTGTTAAAATTGAAGTTGTTCCAAAAGTAAAGAGTCCATAATTTTGTTGTGGTTTTTCTTTGTTACTCATCTATAAAAGTTGGTAATTTATATCTGCCTAACATTCTTCAGAATGTATGGATAGGTGGAGCGTTATTAGCAATTAATGTTACAAAAATAAATTTGTTTACACTGCCAGTTGGATTTGTTTCAAAAATTTGTTGACTGATATTAAAAGAATTGCGTCACACCTGTTCTTTGTTTTAATTAAATTTTGTTCTTTTGTCATAATGAAGCTTTTCACTTAACTTATCCATGTCTTGCAAATATGACTTTTATGTTGTTGGGTATTTTAGTCATTCTGTGGATATGAAGATTTTTAGACATGTAGATTTGGAAGATGCAGTTCCCGTATTAATGGTTTTGAAATGGACGTCTGAACAAAGTAATATATTTGATCTTGAAACCTTATGAAGTTTGTTGTATGAAACATGTTTAATGATATCTGTTTCTCACAGAATTAACACAAAAATGAAGAATTATGATCGATCTGAATTTTGACAGAACTGAAAGATATGTCTCATAATTGCTGGGTATTTGAGATCAAATGATGTAACATACAGAATCTGCACAAGAATTAGGAACAAGATATGAGCTTGAATTATGGGGTATTTAAGATTTAGTCCTTTAAAGAATTAATTGTAGATGAAATGTCAAGTTCTAATGAAAGGTGTTCATAGGAATGAATGATATTTTTTGGCAAAGAATTGGTGAAAATGTAGTTCATTTCAATAATATTTGTTACAAAATTAAAAAAAAAATGTTGAAAATACGAACAGAAGTTTTTTGTTTTACAAGTAGACTTTCTGTGCCTGAATATCATTATACGTTTTTCAGGTGGATGAGTTATACTGTGTCAGTAACTCTCTTATTTCAGAGGCGTGAGAACTGATATCTAGTATTTGTCTTTATATTTTGTTTTTCCAATGTTCAGAAGTTTATAAAAATAAAGATAGGAGAACAGTACAAGGCTAATGATTCTTCCCATTTCAAATCACAGCAAAAGTTCTACAGAAGTCTGACATCATACAAATTGAGTGACCACAAACCTGTTACATCTGCATTTGAATTTACTGTAAGTAACATGTTGAGGGATTCCTATCTGCCAACTTATAATAGTCTTTGTAAAGATTGATGCTCAAAGACAGTTAACAGTCTCTAGAATAGGTGCTAACTGCAGTTATATTTTATTAAACATCTACTTGCATTGAAAATCTTGTATATTTTTACTCAATCCCCATCAAATCTTTCAAATTTTTTATTATTTTTGTATTATCCCCACACTTTCAAAGAAATGCAGGGATATTGTGATTTAGTATCTGTAAGGTCCTTGAAATATCATAGCACTGTTAAAGCAAGATACAGGAAACTTGAGTTATTGATAGCCATATTGGTTTAGATTGTGTTAAAATGTTTAGAATTTTAATCACACTGCTGGAGATGGGGTTAGGGGTGATCTTGTATGAATTTAAAATAATGTTCAAGCTATGTTTCATATGTGCGAGAATTGGAATATGTGATCAGTGATCCAAGCGTGAATTGATTCAGATTGAGACTCCAGAGTGATATTCCAGGGTCTTTCCATACTTTTAAGGTATTAGTCCCTGGGTCATACTCAGAGCATATAAAGAATTGAGACCCTCCGTCGTATAACCAGTACACTTACTGGGCATCAGAAGACAAATTTCTATGCACAGCTGACATTAGCTCTTGGGTTCATTCCTATATTTAGGGATTTAGACCATGTGTCAGAACTTAGTATCCTGTTGAGATTCATCACTTTACATAATCATATAACCTCACTTGGCATGAAAAGACAAATGTCTGCTTGCAGCTGACTGACCCAAGGGTTTCTTCCTACCCACAAGGAATTGGCCGATGGGTCATAAATGACTGCAAGTGAAAGACGAATTGATGCATGCAGCTGAAATTGGCACTGGATTCCATTCTTACCCCAAGATCATAGACCCTGGGTCATAGCATTAAAAACCATCACGACTCACACCCAGTATCCATCTTCATGCATACAAGAGATAAAAGACAAATTTGCATTACCCATCTGATATTCGCTTCTGGGGCAGACTTATCCTAGGAGACTCATACATTGGATTTTAGTCACTGCAGTGTACATACATATTTTATCTTAGTGTTCACATTTGTCATTTCACATTTGCTTTTTCACTTATATTCTTGATAAATGCTTGATTGATATAAAATAGGTAAAATTAAATGTCTTCTTCACAGATGTAAAATGTACAATTATAAATATCCTGTTTGGAGTTTGTAATTAAAGTTAAAAAATATAAAAATTACTGTAATTTTGAAAAGTAGTAAATTTCAAATATAAAATGGTATGTGCTATAGACAGCCTTTAAAACTGTTTTTAGCCTTTTGCTGGTAGAATCATATGTATAGTCTAACAACACTAAAGGATGTTGGCAGTTTCAAGGAAATAATCTGCAAACAAGAGCTTAGGCCACTAAATTTTCAATCACCAGTTATGCTGTGTTTCATAAATAAATTGCTATCTAAGTTGGTGAAGCATTTGACTTGTTATTTGTTATAATTTAGGATTTAAAAAGTAAATGTTGTCAAATTCAGTACAACCTGTTTTGAAAGATGACCTGTTATAATAGACCAGATAATTCAATGTTCATGCAAAAATCAAATATAAAAGAAATATAATCAATGTAATTTGTTAATGTTTAAATTAGATACCATCTGTCATGGCAGACAAAATAATTCATTCACAGATTACTACTACTACTACTAATAATAATAATCTATATAACCTGCTGACATCTGTTGAGAGCTCATCTATCATTTCAACATGATATAAAAGATAATTCATTCACAGATCAGTCTAATAATATTCTAGTAAATGTAATGTATTAACCACTATTGAATAACCATCTGTCTTGGCATCATGAGAGACTAGATAATTCTTTCACAGATCAGCATAGTTATAAATATACCAATGAGTATAATGTATTGGCCTTATTGAGAGACCAACTATCCTGCAAACCTATTTTCTTGGCATAAAGGGCTGAGCTCTGAAGGGAGATTTTACTGTTGGCATAGGGGCTGAGCTTTCAATGCGGATTTCACTGTTGGTATAAGGGGATGAGCTCTCATGTCAGATTTAACTGTTGGCATACGTGGCTGAGCTTTGAATGCAGATTTTACTGTTGGCATACGGAGCTGAGCTCTCATGTCAGATTTTACTGTTGTCATAGGGGATGAGCTTCCAATGCAGATTTCACTGTTGGCATAGGGGCTGAGCTCTCATGTCAGATTTTACTGTTGTCATAGGGGCTGAGCTTTCAATGCAGATTTCACTGTTGGCATAGGGGCTGAGCCTTCAATGCAGATTTTACTGTTGGCATAGGAGATCAGCTTCCAAGGCAGATTTCATTGTTGGCATAGGGGCTGAGCTTTCAATGCAAATTTCACTGTTGGCATAGTGGCTGAGCTTTCAATGCAGATTTCACTGTTGGCATAGGGCTGAGCTTTCAATGCAGATTTCACTGTTGGCATAGGGGATGAGCTTTCAATGCAGATTTCACTGTTGGCATAGGGGCTGAGCTTTCAATGCAGATTTCACTGTTGGCATAGGGGTTGAGCTTTCAATACAGATTGCACTGTTGGCCTAGGGCTGAGCTTTCAATGAAGATTTCACTGTTGGCATAGGGGTTGAGCTTTCAATACAGATTGCACTGTTGGCATAGGGGCTGAGCTTTCAATGCAGATTTCTCTGTTGGCATAGGGGCTGAGCTTTCAATGCAGATTTCACTGTTGGCATAGGGGATGAGCTTTCAATACAGATTTCTCTGTTGGCATAGGGGCTGAGCTTTCAATGCAGATTTCACTGTTGGCATAGGGGCTGAGCTTTCAATGCAGATTTCACTGTTGGCATAGGGGATGAGCTTTCAATGTGGATTTTATTGTTGGCATAAGGGGATGAGCTTTCAATGCAGATTTCACTGTTGTTCAAAATCAAAAGTACAAGTACAAATTTTAATTCTTTGATATCTGTTCTTTTTTAGTATTGTGTTATATAGTTGAACTTCACAAGGATGACAATTCTGGTATTACTAAATAATAATAATAATTTTAATAATAATAAAAATAATAATAATAATAATAATAATAATAATAATAATAATAATAATCACATAGTAGGTATAGTTTCCCTATGGTATGTGGAGTTTTATATTTTTATATCACCACATATTAAAATATCACTTTATGTGATTCTAATTGCTCCAAATAAGCCCATGAAATTATTGTGCAGTATTTTCTTTATTGATTTGCTACAATAATGGGAAAACTTTTTCACCCTGCCCTTTGGATCTTTTTGTTTTGAGTGAATATTTTTGACCACCAATTTTCAAATTGACTCACAAAAAGGAATTGAGGAGAAATGGTCTCATCTGCATCAATATAGCTTACTTATCCCTACAGGGGATTGTGTCATGAATAACATATCATAACATGAAAAATGGCTAAAACCACAAAACAAAAAAAATAAGTAAAACAATGGACATCAGACACATTGAACATTCTGTGTTGAAAAATGATTTGTCTGTGTAATATGTTATGTTTATTTGGAAGGATGCTTGATCATTGATGTATAGTTTGTAAGAAAAGTATAATCTACTTTGAAACGTCAATACTAGTTCAGCTTTGGTTTGAACTATTCTCAACACAACAAAAGAAAGGTGTGTCATCTGTCAGAATGAACAAAATTGTTTGTTCTTTTTTCCATATAAATAATTTCATCTGAAATAAAGCTATATGATAGAAAGAATCTTAAATGGGTAATGATTTAATATTCAATTTATCCAGCTCATTTCATAAGGTCAATATTAATCCTCGATTAATAAAATGCTTTTAGGTAGTGATAACTTAAACTGCCAGTCATAGGTTGAAGTAGCAGTTGGATGTACAGCAGTATATAATTTACTGAAACATTTTATGGGTTGTGGATTTGAATCCCACCCATACAGGCTAGTGTTAGTTGACTTGGCATTGTTCCTTTGGCAAGGCACTTGATTTTGTTGTTGTTAACGCCGTTTTTCAGCACACAATAGGCCATACATGGCGGCCAGTATTAATGGTGGAGGAAGAACTTCTGACCCACGAGAAGCTACTGGCAAGCTTTCTCACATATCCACATTTGCCAAATCTTAGACTAGATCCCATGCAGACAGAGGTGAGATGGCAGTGATCCATAACGGACATCACTTTAGACTATCATACTATCATACATGTTAGACCACTCAGCCACTTGAGGCCCTGGCAAGGCACTTGACTTTCTTTCCTCAGCATTAAATAGTATTCATGTGCTGATGTGCCACAAAACTTCAATTAGCTGAGCAATCTTCAGCCAATCAGTCAGATGAATTTTTTGTCTCTACTGCTTGGAACAGGGGCATCTTGATTGGATCATTTTCATCCATCTGTCTTTCTATTCATCTGCCCATCTGTCCCTCAAACATTGTTGCCAATATTTCACAAAATCATTGTATGTAATTGAATTTTAACAACTTTACTAGTGTGATCATCTAGATAACCCGATTAGATTTTCCAGTCAATATAGAGGGGCCCAGAGTGGTCAATTGGTCTAAAGCACTCTCCGTTATGGATCACTGCCATCCCACCTCTGTCTGCATGGGTTCGAGTCTAAGATTCCGAATGTGGATATGTGAGAAAGCTAGCCAGTAGCTTCTCGTGGGTCAGTGGTTCTTTCCGCGGATTTCCCTTTCTTCCTCCACCATTAATACTGGCCGCCATGTATAGCCTATCATGTGCTGAAAAATGGCATTAGGCCCCAGAACAACAACAACAGTCAATATAGGAGTTTTCTAACTCTGCCCAGTTTTTAAGCATCAGATTTTTACATGATTATGCAATACTTTCATCAATATTTGAATATCTAGTTTGTTTTCTTTTTGGCCTGCGTGTCTGCAGTAGGTACATACAGGTTTTACAAATACACATAAAGTTTTTTGTGTGAAGTGCTGTGTTTATTCAAGATTACATGTAGAATGTTGGCAGATGGGAATTAAATTCTTTATATAAACATATCCCAAGTATTATCTACCTAGAAACTTAATACATAGAATAATTTTGAGGTATATTTGTGGAGCATTTCTCTATTCATTTAACCAGCTCTATATAAAACTGTCATATATTTATGGACAATATTCATTTGTAATAATGACATAAAACTTTTACTGACTGAAGTGGGTTTTTTTCCATACTTAGAGAGAGAGAGATTTCTTTGGTTTTGCTGTTCTTTTCTTTGTCACAAATATAGTGTCATTCACACATTTGTTTGAATATATTCTACACCCGGTAGAACATACTGTAGATGTCTTTGTTGCATGTGGTCTCATTACTTTATTCCTTTCTATTTAAATGTATATATCATATCTACCATATTTTGTTATGCTTTTAATCATGCAAATAATAAGTATTGAAACAGATATCAATATAATTATCATCTCTTATGTATAAAGTTGTGCATATAAGAAAATGGTCTGTTTAAATGGTTTGACTATAATAGGGTGATTATGATTTTTGTTATTGCTGTGTCTGAAATCAGAGACAGTATACTCACAGTACTGAGATTACTGCTTATTCTCATGTAAAATTTTTGTTGTCATAGTTTATTTCATTAACTTTTAATCACTAATTTCATATATGATTAGGTTTAAACTTGATTTATTATGGATTATGACCATGAAGTCTTAAGTCTACAACCTGTATGTATTCTCCAGCCGTCTCAATAGGTTTTGACATTCCTCTCAAAAACCTACTTATAATTTTAAGCCGCTATTTCAAAAGTTGAGAAGGTGGATTCTCTGTCACTCAAAGCTAAGGTTTTCCTTAGATTAATATAGTCCTTAGGACTTTTAAGCTTTGTACATGGAGTCCTGGATGTTTAATTATTGGAAAACATAGAAATGTGTGATAAGGTTGGTCCCTTGGACTTTTGGGATATTTTTAGTAAGATGTCCCTGAGGAGGAACTTAAATCTGATGAATGTTTTTCAAGCTTCTGGGAGGACTATGACTCTGTCTCATGATAACTTGGGAAAGTCTTGTTAAGCCTTTAAGTCCACAACAAAAATTGGAAAGTTTTTTTTAATTTGATCATTGTTTTGAAGTGTTGCTAACTTTGTATTAATTTATTTTACTAAATTGTTCCCACCATAGGAGTTATTGTTCCTAAGAAGGAGTTATAGTTATATTGTTTCCACTTAAAGATTTGTATTGTCTCTACTGAAAGAGTTGCATTGTTTCCACTGACAGATTTGCATTTTTTCGACTGAAAGATTTGTATTGATTCCACTGAAGAATCATTGTTGCACATCATTAAATATATGGCTTTTTAGCAACCACAAAATTCATTAAAATTGGTTCTCCATGAAAAACAGTGAATGTACACTATTTTGGTGGATACTATTTTGGCAGTATTCTTGAAAGATTTTATCATGGTTGAACTTCTTCAGGTATCATATGGGCTGTTTAAGGTAACAAATCTTTTGATTAAAATTGTCCATTATTTTAGGATATGACATGCACTGTTTCATTACATTATGCACAACAAATTTTTTAGAAAATGTCCTGCCCATATATTTATCAAATCAAGATTCCATTATTGTTTTCCCATATAGCTCTTCACTAATCCAGATGTTAAATCATAGTCAGCAAGGATTTTATTAATTTAAAATAGTTGTTTTTTTAAATGCAAATAAAACAAGTGCAGTATTTCAGCTTATTTTATATTAAAAGCTTCTTTTACCCTGTCTTCGTATAAGTGACAGCCATGGAGTTAGAAAAGAGTCATTTTTTTACTCATTGGTCATTTTGTATATAATAAGAAAATGAAATAGTAAGTGCTTTTGTCATGGAATATTTTGTTGTTAGCTGATAGTGTTGTATTTTTAAGATCATGTTCTAATTGAATTTTGCCTTGAATGGGTGAAAGTCACAATCCAAGACTTATTCTCCTTTGAATATTAGATCTAGAACTGGTATGCACTATTTCTGACAGGAGTATTGTATCTAAGGCCAGAACTACCACATATACTAGTTTATAAGTCTAATCCAACTGCACAGACCCAGTGTTATGCTTGCATAATTGACCATCATCTCCAGGTCAGTGCAGCTTGCTGTGATTAATTAGTAGAACAATCATCATGAATCCTGATCCGATGGTTCATTATATTATGTTAAGTATGGGTCTTCGTTGTTTGCATTTGGACTTGTGGACTAATGTATGTATGGTAACAAGTGTGCTGCAACTGATATGTGTGCTTTCTTTTTGAAATAATAGTCAAGTACCTTGACCTGTACTTGTATTTTGTGATTTGTTTTTGTTTTTCTGAAAAGAAAACTTTATTGTATTGTCTACAATGTGAATAATTTTGAACATACATTCTGTGCAAAAGAACTGAAGATATCATGCCATGGTTATATCCTTTCTTTGGCTCACAGTTACCTTGACCTTTGGATGTTACATGATAAGGAACAAAAGGCCTTTTTGAACCTGCAAGGGCAACATACACTGTTTATATGAAGTTGGTAACTGCCCCCCCCCATGTGTTTTAAGTATGATGGTTTTTAGATTCATGATTTGAAACCTTTGTATGGAGATATAATGCCTACTTGTCACCTTTGCCTTTACTCTCAGCTGTTCATCTTTGGTAAAAATGTTAAATATGACCACTGAGATTAGACTATTTGTCAGACACCTAAGGACAGTCAGGGTTAGTTTTACTGTACCCTGTTTGAAGCTGCTAGACATTAAGACCTGACATAATGGAAACTCACATAAAGGATACTGGTACATGAAAACAATATTCATAATACTTTTTTATTAGCTCTCCTGGTCTTAGACCAGAATTGTTTGCTGGAAGGTCTGATGTTCCTTGCAATTTGTCCAACAGCCAGCACCCATCCATCCATTAGCACGTGTCACTATTCCTCTTACAGGTAATCGAGGATTGCCATGAAACTTCACACACTTCATCCCTTGGTCTAATTTGTTTTAATTGAAAATAGTACAGCATGGAAATACAATATGGACACCACATTGGCCATGTTGAAAATCTTTATAATGCTACTTTTTCTAAATGGATGGTCATGTCATCATGGGATTTTCACCAGAAGACTTTCACTGTTGTTTAGCTATTCCTAAATGGCAGTGGTACTGATCTGGTGTCCAATATGGTTGTCACAGTGGCCATTTTGAAATCTTATTATAGCTACTCTCTCAGAAATGGATAGCATGTGGTTTCACCAAGGGACAAATAATGACATTGGTTCAAATTGAATATAGTGCTAATCTGACATCCTGAGTATTGACACCAGGACAGCCATCTAAACAACGTAGACCTTGATCTGCCATAGCGTAATGCACTGGAAGATAAGGGTCTATGGTGTTTGTTTCAACTCCTTACGATTGCATAAACTCAGATCTGTAGTGCATTGTACAATGTCAGATCTGGGTCTGGGTAGTTTGCAATTGGACTCTACTTGTGAGTACATGCTGTACCCAGTGTATTAAATTCTTGCGTAGAGATAAGTGACGCATGTTCACAGTCTTTTTGTATGTATCAAATTGATAAACCAGGTATTTTTATATGGCATAATAATGCAAGTTGATACTTTGATCTCAAAGACTGCTTACAATGATGGTTTTCAGATTCAGTGCCAGTAAATTAAGGGTAACGTGTATAGAATGTTTTTGAGGCAAAAATAAAGATACAGGGATAATAAAGTAAGACCATATATTGAGAGCCTTACAATTTTGTGCCTGAAGTTTATATAGGATTTAGCTTGAATTTTAAGAATTATTTGATCAACCCTGGAATAGGAAGATTAGTTTTAATATATACTAAAACCTGGAAAAATTTGAATATTACAAAACACAGTAATTTTTATCCATCCATTGCTTTCTAGGTCTTGGACTTCTTAGTGTAAACTTAATTATTACAGCTCTATTTTTTCAATTTGATTTACATGCTTTCATTTTAACACCATTAATAATGAAGAAATGACATTCAATTTTGCAACACTGTTCTCATTTTTACACCATCACTGGAAACATACTGTGAGATGCACAAAGCTCACATATGCACATTTACAATACTTTTGATTTTTGCCAATAACCTCATAAACACATCTATTGCATAAATCAGGCATCTCCTGTACCATGATTAGACAGAAATTCCTAGACCTCAGCAAAACAAATTTAGTAAGCATGTCTCTTTTCATTTGTAGATGATCTGATTAGATTTTTAATGTATTTGAATGATTTTTGCAATGTTTGTTATTTCTCCAGACTTTTTTAGACTTAGATATTTTTTTGTACCAACCCTGTTAGAATGATCATTCAAAATGCATGTGACTTTTGGAAGCAAATTTTGGTACATTAGATTTTAACATCATTTGGATGATATTTGTATGGCATGACCCTACACTTTTTCTCATGCATTGTTTATTTTTCAACAATTACTAGTTTACACTTCTCTGAAACCACTGACCCAGTTTCATCCAATCTTAGAGCATACTGGCAAGAAGGCCTTTTAAGTTCATGCAGACATCATAGCGATATGACTGAAAAATTGTTAAAGCTACATTAAAAATCATAATCACACACACACACACACACACACACACACACACACACACACACACACACACACACATTCTACTCCAATTGCCTTGGCACTGAATAACCTACATGTGTTGCTCTGCCATACAACACCAAAATAAACCAAACCCAATTTTATTTTGATCAAACTTGGTAAATGGGTATGTATCACAAGATATTGGATAACCTTTTTGATAATTAAATACAAGATCACCACCTTAAGATTCCTTGGACTTATTAATGAGGTGATCTTGCATCTGACTCGCTAAACATATTGCAATTCTAAATACTATATTTCTGATAGGATTCAGATCAAACTTGAGAAATCAGTGTAGGTCATCAGGATTTTGGACAAAATGAGTGGTTTAGCTTGTTTTCACTCTAGTGACTTTTTTCCTGTAAGATTTTTGGTCTAGCTTGTTAAATGTTAAATCATCACCATGATATTCAGTTAATTTGATTATGATAAAGATCTACACATGAAGTGATCTTGCATTTGATTGGCTGAGCTTGTTTTTTCTCTAGAAGTTATGTTTCTCATTCAGTTTTGATGAAACTTGGTAAATAGGTTCATAGTAGCAAGATTTTGCAAGAGTTCAATTATGAGTGAAGTTTTTTGAATGTTAATCATGATTTTATCTTCATATTGGAAATAATGTTTTTCAAGTTTAAGCATGGGTTTGAGTCTACGATTCATCAAATGCAGATATGTGAGAAAGCTTGCCAGTAGCTTCTCATCGGTTGGTGGTTCTTTCCAGTGATTTCCCGATTTCTTCCTTCACCATTAATACTGGCCACCATGAATGACCTATCGTGTGCTGAAAAATGGCGTTAAGCCCAACAACAACAACAACAACAAGCTTTAGTAAACTGATGTAAAATCAGTATCATATAAAAGTTGGGAGATACTTTGCAGATGACTGTATTCCTACAAGACTATACTATTGAAGTGTGTTTAGCTATTATTATACAATTTATAATACTATTTTTTATACTATTTATGTGTGCTTAGCTATTATTATACTATTTATTATACTATTCAAGTGTGCTTAGCTATTATTATACTATTTATTATACTATTTAAGTGTGCTTAGCTAATATTATACTATTTATTATACTATTGAAGTGTGCTTAGCTATTATACTATTTATTATACTATTTAACTAAGTGTGCTCAGCTGTTAAGAAATGATGTCAGGACCACTTGATTTGCATGTTTCAACCTATAGTGAGCATCAACTAAAAATAAATATACATATATTGTAAATATAAAGTTCAAAATTGGTTTTTGTTGTTGTAAGGTTTAAAGCCATTTTTCAGCACAAGATAGGCTGCACACGGTGGCCAGTATAACTGATGGAGGAAGAACCCTGGAAAACCCAGGGAAGAACCACTGACCCATGAGAAGCTACTGGCAAGCTTTATCACATAACCATGTTGGTCAAGTCTAAGACTTAAACCCAAACAGAGGTGAGATGGTAGTGATCCATAATGGTGAGAGCTTATGACCACTTGACCACTCAGGGCTCTGTTCAAAGCTGGTAGATGCATTTACAAAATTCTGTCAAATTTTAAGCAGCACCAACAGTTTACAAAAACCCCTAGATTTTCAGTTTTATGATTTTCAAATGTAGTTGTGAACTTTTCTTTCTTTCTCATTTGATCCAAAACTTTTTGCATTAGTAATGTATTTTCTCTAACCAATTTAATTACTTATCAGTGTCAGTGTTATTTGATGGAATACCAGTAATAGAGATTGTACATTCTTATTTTCTTTAATAATTTGTATGTCTAAGCTTAGTAATGTGATTTTACCAGTACATCATTTTCATGATAGATGTAGTTTTTACCTGTATGAAAGACTTCCCCTGTTACCAACAACATTGACTTGTATCTGCTTTATACCAGAATCATAATTAGAATGTAAAGCATAGATTCTGAATAGTCATCCCACAATGCAATGGCATGTCTCCGAAGTCATGAAACAGTTTTAGCACAAGCACTAAACTCCTGCTTGAGTTTTATAATTTGTTCTTCATTTGGGTTGCTTTTAGCAACATTTTAAAATATAATATTATGGGCTTGTCTAATCTTAAGTTTCTCTTTGTATTGTACAGGCCAGGTGTCAGAGATCTTTAAACATGCACATAACAGAACAGAGAGGTTAGGACAGATTAGATTTGCAAAATTTGGTCGGGAATTGTGACTTTACATCAGAAAGATATTATATCAGTGATACAATTCAACAAACAATACAGCTGTTGAACACTTTTCCTTTCTCTGTATATTATCATCTCATCACATCAGCCCTTTCAAAGTGACTTGTTGCCTTTGTAGTGTACTCAAATGTAGCACAAGAATTTTTTAACCTTTTTTAGTAGATCAGCACCTGGATTATATTTGTGGCAGTCCTCATCATAATTTGAGTGCAGCATTTTGAAGATGATGTATCATTACCTGGTCCAGGTTTCCTCTAGAACAGTGGTTCTTAACTCATGGGTTGCAACCCCGAACTGGGTCCCCAGGCTGTTTTGAATGGGTCATAGAGATCAACATTTGTACCAGGTGATTTTATGGGTGGCAAGGCTAACACCACAAAATCTATCCTGGGTCACCACCTATAATGGTTAAGAACTACCGTTGTTGAGTCACCTTAAATTTTCATCGGAAAAGAAAATGTCTTTTCAGTGTCTACATTAGAATGCGGCAGTTTTATAGAAATGGCAGAATGCATTTTCATGTCCCATTGAATGGGATTCCAACCATTAAATTTTGTTTGATCCATTATTGGTTTTCATGTGATATTTTACTTGTTTAGTGTTTGGTGTTTTAGCATTGGGAGATATGTATGTTTAGATATCTCAAAAAACCTCAAAAACCAGAACCATATAGACCTGTTTTATGCTACTAAAGTTTATGGACCTGTTTTATGCTACTAAAGCTTTTTTGTAATGACAGATTCATTTATAATCCATTAATCAATTAATGTCTTTAACTTTTTCCAATTATTTCTGATCACCCATAGTTTAATCCATCAAAAGGAAAGATAAACACTGTAGTGAAGCTGATGCTGTCAGAAAAAATCTAAATAATTCTACTTGTTTATACTGCTTAAGATGTTTTAGTAATCCAGCCACAATCCATTAAAATCTTCAATCCTTTCTGAATTACTGCCAATCACACATTATGTATTCCAATGATTTCTTTGAGATTATTGTCAAATTAGCAATTAATGATTCATGCTGACCACTTCAGTCATTTGAAACAGGAAGTTTGTACCATGCTACATCAAAAGGAAGATGTGAAAAAAAAATTCAACATTTTTTCTGTTTTGAAATTATAATAATAATTTTGAGTATGTAATGGTTTAAGAGAGTAATGGCAGGAAGGGGAGACATCTGTCCTGTCTGGAAGAAAACCTTCATGGTTGGGAAGTTTTCATGTATGTTTAAGATAACAATGGTCATTTGTCTGGTAGAACATCAGATCTATAATCTAGGGGTTGTGGACTTGATACCTGCCCAAACCAGCCTGGGTTGTTTCCATTGTGTTCATGGGAAAGGCACTTGGATACATTTCCTTGTCATGATTTAGCTAATTTCATTTTGAAAATGCTGTTAAAAATAGAAAAACCTTGAAATGATAAAAAATATTCTAAGAGTAGTTATGTTTTAGCATTTTTGGTAATTTTGAGTCTTGAGTTAAGTTTTAGTACTTAACATTTTGCAACTAAGGGTTGAAATCTGTCTCAATCATGTATAAATTTTCAAATATAAAACTCCTTATGATTGATTGACACAGACTCTTGGACTGAAACATTTTATGATGTCCACATCTTGTCTGTAAATTTCATGGCTGTTTGCTTGCTGTGCATGAAGAAATTTATTGTGCTCAATGCATCATGGTTGTTGGGTACCAATTAACTTACCGTAACATTATATATTCCAGTTATGCATGGTCTAGAAGTTTATAAATATAATGCATCCTGACTGGTTTTCTTTAGCCTGGAATGGGGTACTGCTTGGTGTTGGTCATATTGTAATAGATAATAGAATGACATACTAGTCTAACATTGTTAATCTGAGATACACCTTTGACATGAGAATGTATACTACTAATGATAATAGTAATAATTATGATGATGATGATGATGATGATTTTATTTAAAGAAGAAATTCGTTTGGCTAAGAAACCAATCTTCCTTGATGCCTTCTTCAGTTACATGTACATGTATAATTATGCTTTTGAATTCTTACAAGTTTTTTTTTGTCTAGATAGCAAAACTGAAGCTAGATAACTGATACACTACAACAAAAAAAAAGAATTACATCACAAGTCCATTATGCAGCATTCATATAAAGAATAGTATTGTACCTGTATCAGGCATCTACAAGAATGTTCATTGTTTTAAAGAAAAATGTTATTGAATTATACAGAATCATGCAAATGATCATTTCTGAAGATGTAGATGTTGAATATCTTGATTCTTAAAACATTTTTCAAAGTAATTAGATTTTCAATGGATTGAAGTTTGAACTACATTTGATAAAATTATTTACATATGTTTAACAATCAGTCATTTGCAAAGAGTATTGATCCAAACCATTTTGAACTGCCTTCAAATCTGTGGTTGAGTTTCACATAATAATTGTGTCAGTAGGAATGAAAGGAATATTATCATTCATCACACCTTATGTGTAAGGAGTAGTTTGATTCTATCAGGCCTGAACAATTTCTGCAGATGTTTAGCTCAACTGGTAAGAGCCCAGAAGAGCTTTTGGGATGGCCTCTTGTCCATTGTCCATCAACTAATGCTTCTTGCCCATTGTCCATTATCTGATGCCTCTTGCCAATTGTCCATCTAATGCATCTTGTCCATTGTCCATCATCTAAAGCCTCTTATCCATTGTCCATCATCTAATGCCTCTTGTCCATTGTCCATCAACTAATGCTTCTTGCCCATTGTTCATCATCTAATGCCTCTTGCCAATTGTCCATCTAATGCATCTTGTCCATTGTCCATCATCTAATGCCTCTTGTCCATTGTCCATCATCTAATGCCTCTTGTCCATTGTCCATCAACTAATGCTTCTTGCCAATTGTCCATCATTTGATGCCTCTTGCCAATTGTCCATCTAATACATCTTGTGCATTGTCCATCATCTAATGTCTCTTGTCCATTGTTCATCATCTAATGCCTCTTTTCCATTGTTCATCATCTGATGCCTTTTGTCCATTCTCCAGTTATCCATTAGTTTGTTATTGCTACTCCTCCTAAAACACTTGGATGATTGTCTTGAAACTTTGCATACACATTCTACCCATGGCTAGTTGGACCTAAGTGAAATTGGTGTGATATCTTTAAATCTTGTTATCAGTACTTTCTGAATGGACAGTCATATAAATGGATTTTCATGGAAAGACTTACCATGTCTAGTTAATACTAAATGAAAATGGTGTCTTTATGATGTACAGTATGGCCACCATGATCTACTTGGCTTTGACATGAATGATGATGTCCAGTATGATCACCTGATCTACTTGGCCTTGACATGAATGATGATGTCCAGTATGGCCATCATGATCTACTTGACATGAATGATGATATCCAGTATAGCCACCATGATCTAATTGGCCTTGACATGAATGATGATGTCCAGTATGGTCACCATGATCTACTTGGCCTTGACATGAATGATGATGTCCAGTATAGCCACCATGATCTACTTGGCCTTGACATGAATGATGATGTCCAGTATGGCCACCATGATCTAATTGGCCTTGACATGAATGATGATGTTCAGAATGGCCACCATGATCTACTTGGCCTTGACATGATTGATGATGTCCAGTATGGTCACCATGATCTACTTGGCCTTAACATGAATGATGATGTTCAGTATGGTCACCATGATCTAATAGGCCTTGACATGAATGATGATGTCCAGTATGGCCACCATGATCTACTTGACATGAATGATGATGTCCAGTATAGCCAACATGATCTACTTGGCCTTGACATGAATGATGATGTCCAGTATGGCCACCATGATCTACTTTACACGAATGATGATGTCCAGAATGGCCACCATGATCTACCTGGCCTTGACCTGAATGGCAGTGGTGCTGCACAGCTATCCAGTATAGCCAACACAGTGACAGTCTTGACAGTTTTGTTATTGCTACTTCTTCTCAGTAGATGGTCATATCAACATGAGGTTTCACTTAAAGATGTCAAATATCTTGTTGGTTCTATATTAAAATGCTGCCCACCTGGTATCCAATATTACATCTGTGATAGACATCTTTATCTTCTCAGTATTGATTGAGTGGAAAGTCATATCTGCAGTGGTTTTTAACAAATGACTACTTAATAAAAATGATGTTGATCTAACATCTGAAATGGACATCTTGACCTGTATCATAAAAATCATTTATTGACATGAGATTTACACCAAGGGTTTTTTGTGATATCAAGTGAGTTCTAAATATGACTATTGCCAACCTGACTGCCTATATAGACACCATATTGACCATTTTGAAAATTTTTCTATTGCTATTAAGCATAAATGATCACACTGAGTTTTCATAAGAAGTCTTCTTATGGTGTTTAGTTAGCTCTGGATGAAAATGGTGCCGATTTGACAGCCAATATGGCCAACTTGGCAGCCATATTGAAATCCTATTGCTACTTCAGCAGAATACAGATGTCTAGTTGTCCTAAATGAAAAATGGTGTCAATTGTACATCAGTTATAGCCACCACATTGACTTGACAACTATGCTGCTGCCCAAAAATATCAGAAATGGTTTCAATAAATAGTAAAAAAAGTACTCTCGTTTTCAATTTCTAGAAATTTTTCAAAGCCATTAAAGCATAATTTCTTTCAAGGAATTCTTGTTTTCATTCAGTGATTGAAGGAACAAGATGAAAAGTTGAAGTAAAGGTAATCCCATGCTGACCACAGCTTTGCCAGATGTTATTTTTAAAGCCTATCCTTGAATGAGAATCATTTCTGCACACATCTAAGCCTATAGTCCTCCACCCAAGAGTAACCAGTTTTGGGAGTATCAATATACTGACCTCCCAGTCTCAAATAGAGTTATTCATTTCATATAGGAAAGTAATGAGTGTAGACCCTGATCTGTCTGTTCATTATGCAGCTGCACATCTGGATCAGAAATACTGTATTTGCACTTGCATATTACAGATAAATGTAGATCATTTCTGCAGTTCTTGATGCATTAAATTGAAATTTGGAATGAAAACAGGAAGTGTCAATGACAATTACATAGAAAGGTTGGGTGATTTTATAATACAATTTTGTGAAGACTATTACTGATTAATTGATGCTGAATTCAAATTAGTTGATTTGCTTCTTATCATATTCAAGTTGTGTAGTGTTGTGGTTCATGGAGAAAACAAAATATTACAGAGAAATATGTCTTAATCAACCATCACTGGGAAGAGACAAAAGTGTCCTAATATGGCAAGTGGTTGCAGGACAGAGGTTTTTATTTATACAATACTGTGGAGATGCTAACTGAACTGTGACCTTTAAGGCAGACATAACTGTGTTTTGAGTAGAAGATTTTAAGTGATCATAAAGTTTACAATGACTAAAATTCCTTTTAGAGATGCGCGGTAATCTTTCCATATAATGAACTGCACCATTATGGATGTAACAAGGACCAGTTTTGAGTCCCCATAGTAGATACAGTTGCATGCACATGTGTATTGAGAGAGATATCAAAATCTGATGATATCAGAACTCTTATCTTAACCAAAATTTAGGTCACAGTTATTAGTTAAGGACAATTTTGGTTTTAAATGTGATGAACTTAAATCATTCATTGAGCTGTCATTTAAAATGAATGAATTGCTTTTGATCATAAAGTATTAATGACATTACTGTCTTTTCTAATGTAAATTATGTCATCATTTTCCTTACAGACTTATAGCGAACCACCCAATCCCATGGTGACCTTTACCCCTATTAAGAAGTGGTCAAGGAGAGAAAACCAGACTGTTCGCTACACAGTCAAGTCCAGTATTCAGCCAGATACATCAGGATGGGACTGGATTGGACTTTATAAGGTAAAAAAATTCCATTGGGTTATTTATATTAATTGTGTGTGTGTATGTATGTATGTATGTATGTATGTATGTATGTATGTATGTATGTATGTATGTATGTATGTATGTATGTATGTATGTATGTAAGGAATGTATGTATGTATGTATGTATGTATGTAAGGAATGTATGTATGTATGTATGTATGTATGTATGTATGTATGTATGTATGTATGTATGTGTGTGTGTAAGGAATGTATGTATGTATGTATGTGTGTGTGTAAGGAATGTATGTATGTATTTATATATGTATGTATGGATGTATGGATGGATGTATGTATGGATGTATGTATGGATGGATGGATGGATGGATGGATGGATGGATGGATGGATGGATGGATGGATGGGTGGGTGGGTGGGTGGGTGGGTGGGTGGGTGGATGGATGGATGTGCTTTAGCTAAACAGAAACTGAGTCAGACTTCCCGTTTCTGTAAAAGCCATCCATTCTTGCAAAATTTGCTCTGCTTTTGCTTTTTTGATCCATCCTCAGATCTTCTTTATCCAGATTACAAAATGACCTCGCTCAAAGTTTTAAAAATTTTATTAACTCAACTGGTCATTGAGTTTATGGGAAAGTCCATTGTCTGATGTTGGTCCATCTGTCTCTATATGGTAAGTTTGTTATTGATACTCCTCCTAGCATGCTTGGAGGATTGCCATGAAACATTACACAAACATTCATCCCTAGGACCATTTGGTCCTACTTGGACATAACAAATTCACCAGAATAACATCTCGTTAATCTTGTTACCACTCATCATCTTGAACAGATGGTCAAATCAGCATGGGGTTATCATTAAAAGATGGTCATATCAACATGGGGCTATCATTTAAAGGTTTCTTACAAGGTCTAGTAGGTCCTAAAGATAATAGTACCAATCTGACTTTCAGTATGGCCAAAAAGGCAGCCATCTTTTAATCCTTTGTTCGGGGGTCATGCTACCAGGCAAAGTGTGCAAAAAAGTCACCTGAGAACTGTAAACTTCACCTTCTTTTGTTAGAAAAGTGAAAATGACTTTGCCCTTGAATTTTCAGACGTAAATTGGCTGTAGAATATGACTTTTGAGATGCTACCTCACAGTAGCCAGTATGTTCTGGCACTGTTGTAATCCAAGGTGAAATGCATCAATATATAAATAGTAATTTGCTTTTAAAAAATGTTTTCAGTGAAGAGTGTTTTCTAATGTATTTCTTGTTTTTATAAATGGAGATTCTAATGGCTGTATTTGCGTATTTTCTTGATAAAATCAGTTTGACATGGTAAATGAACTTGTAATGGCGTACATCACTACATATATGATATAGCATATATAATGTAATGAAAATAAAGTTTAAATATTATGTCATACTAGATTTAGCCTAAATATTTAATAATGTAGGTCAAGAGCAGGTGACAGTCTCTTGTGGATTTGAAACAATGCTGCAAGGTCAAGGTTGTTTCCTGATCTACAGTAATTAATTTTCACTAAATTACAAAAGAGATATATAGTAGTGAAGCAAATACAATTTAACCAATTTATATCATTAATACCAGTAGGTAGACAAATAATTCAACCATAAATTTGCAGTCCTATTAATGAGTTTGCTGTAACAAAGCAAAAAAGTGAATAGTTATATTTAGAAAAATCCTCTTTCTAAAAATAGATGCACTCGCTTGGTGCAATATGTGTTCTTGGATGTTTAGGTTTTAGGGTTAAAAAAAGGTTCTAGACTAGTTATCTATTTAGTTTAGTGCATTGTGTGTTGTCAATGAATAGGAAATCAGGACAAAGAGTATGTTTAGAAGTTGCTTGTGCATTTATTCCTATGTACATGAATTAGAGTTGTTTCAAAAAATGCTAGAAATCTTTTTTGACTGTATTTTTACACAAAACTTGTACAAAATAAAATAAAACTATTAAGTGGTAGTTTATTAAGCATTTTTATCAACTTGGAATTACAAGACTCTAATCTTGTTGCTGATTTCTGATTTAATTACAAGTATAGCTTCTTCTATGCCTTTTAAGTATTGCCAATTTGACTGTATCTCAATCCTAACACATTTTACAAGTATGAATAGACTGGGTATGAATATAATAATTTGTATACATGTACAAAATGGGTTGATAATAAACATATGACATAGTTTTAAACTTGAAAATAAGGCATTGTTTAAATGCAGTTTTATATATATATATATATATATATATATATATATATATATATATATATATATATATATATATATATATCTGCATTATCATATATATATATATATATATATATATATCTGCATTATCATATATATATATATATATATATATATATATATATATATATATATATATATATCTGCATTATCATATATATATATATATATATATATATATATATATATATTTTGCATTTTTACATTTCTTGCATTGGTCTCACTTCCCCTAGTTTAGCTTCCACTTCTCCCTGTTTAGCTTCCACTTCTCCCTGTTCTGACCAAAAGAAGAAGTCACTTCTCTCTACAATTTAAATCTAGCTTGAACCTTGTTTTGTTATTGTTTCATAAATTAGATCTGATCACTTCTCAGAATTTTCTCGCTGAGCCAGGAACAGTCCATGTAAATAGTAGCTGTTTTACTAAGATTGTAAGAGAAGACTTTGTTATCTTTTCATCTCTGCGTCTCACTCCTGCAATTGACATGGTCCCCCTGGTAAAGAAATTAGATCAGGAGCAAATCTAAATACGTTCAAAACAAAAACTTATGACTACTGTCTTGAAATGCAATTTTCATTGTAAAGATTGAAATAAGGTCTCTCCAATTTATTCTTTTAATGCATTTCAGATGCTTTGTGTTTTTATACAACATGTATTCAAGAATATTTTATGTGGGTTTGGGTGGGGGGGGTCTCGCTCTTGTGTATTTACAATAGTTGGTTCATCCTGAAGGCCTCTGGGGAGAATAGTATAATATATTAACTGAGTTATCCTCATTAAATCAAATATTTATTATTATTATTATTATGTGGCCACACCAGTTCTTGTTTCTAGCAAACTGGAGGCTTATAGACTGGATCCCCAAGGAATCAAACTTTCATTACCATCTAAGTTAACAGAAACATCAGGATATGTGTCTGGTCAGAATTCCAATTAATGTTCTGTAGTTCCATTTTCTTTACATGGATGCCTCCAACTCAGACTGCATGACTTGTCTGTAACCTAAGGGAATAGACATAAGGAATCTGTGGTCTAGGGAAGAATCATCAGTTCCCATCTTTGTCTGGAAATACAGGCTGTTTTTCTAGCCCCTTGAGGTTGCATCATTAGCTTCATAATAAATCTCTGCACAAAGGTTGCTGAAGGAAACATGTCATTTGTAGTGTACCTTGAACATAAAGCAGTCGCTCATGCTCCTTCACTTTGCTTGGAAGTTGAGATCCTCCATTATTTGACAGCTTCAGTGGAGATCACTGTCAAACTTCACCACATTCTAAGCAATTGGAATATTCTGGCAGGCAATTCATTCAAATGGGTTTTAAGTCTTGATGTAATTTTCTCTTTACCAGTTTATAGCAAAGACATTTCTTATCTGTGGGTAAGGCCAGTGATAGGTTTGCTTCCATGAAGGCTGAACAAAAAACTTCCTCTTTTGTTTTTTTTCAGTGTCTGATCAAAAGGAGCATAAGTTGTGGATACCATCAGGCTGAGGATAGGATTGACTGTATGCCAATGCTTTCCTGCCTTTCAGAATAATCATTCAGGTTCTTTGCAGAGTTAAGACTCCCAAGCTGTAACTCTTGCTGAGTCAAGACTCCCAAGCAGTAGCTCTTGCTGAGTCAAGACTCTCGCTCTTGCTGAGTCGAGACTCCCAAGTCATGGCTCTTGCTGAGTCAAGACTTCCAAGCCATGGCTCTTGCTGAGTCAAGATTCCCAAGCCATGGCTCTTGCTGAGTCAAGACTCCCAAGCCATTGCTGAGTCAAGACTCCCAAGCTGTGGCTCTTGCTGAGTCAAGACTCTCACTCTTGCTGCATTGAGACTCCAAAGTCATGGCTCTTGCTGAGTCAAGACTTCCAAGCCATGGCTCTTGCTGAGTCAAGACTTCCAAGTCATGGCTCTTGCTGAGTCAAGACTCCCAAGCCATGGCTCTTGCAGAGTCAAGACTCCCAAGCCATTGCTGAGTCAAGACTCCCAAGTTATAGCTCATTCTGTTGGTCAATGATCCCAACAAATTACCTCTGAGGAGGGATCTGCTCTTGCAGCAATGAGGGTCCCTAGTGTCCTCATATTCTCCACAGCAATGAGGGTCCCTAGTGTCCTCATATTCTCCACAGCAATGAAGGTCCATAGTGTCCTCATATTCTCCACAGCAATGAGGGTCCCTAATGTCCTCATATTCTCCACAGCAATGAGGGTCCCTAGTGTACAGCACTCCTCATATTCTCCACAGCATTGAGGGTCACTAGTGTACAGCACTCCTCATATTCTCCACAGCAATGAGGGTCACTAGTGTAAAGCACTCCTCATATTCTCCACAGCAATGAGGGTCACTAGTGTACAGCACTCCTCATATTCTCCACAGCATTGAGGTTCACTAGTGTACAGCACTTCTAATATTCTCCACAGCAATGAGGGTCCCTAGTGTACAGCACTCCTCATATTCTCCACATTCATATCTGACTTGTGTCAAATACTCTCTCATGAGGACTACTTTTTGAGTGAGGGTTTATGATGCCAATTGGAGAATCTTCTGTAATTGGTGCATTATAAATTGTGATGATTTTGTATGCCCCTCCCCTTAATTGCAGTTGCATAATCTCTTCTTTTCTTACAAGGATAAAAGTTTTCTCATTACCAACCATTATCCACCTTTTTGGGCAATTGAACAGCCCTCTGCAATTCTCTTAAATTCTCAGTGGGCCCCACACTTTAGGGTTTAACCCACATCTTTCAGAACTTATCAGATACTTTGAGCTTCAGAGACCAGTCTGTCACTCCTTAATGCTGAGGTGGAACTTGTGTTTTTTTGTCATTATCTAAACCTCATTATGAATGTGCGAGTAAAACTTTCTTTGAGAACTTTACCTTTTAAAACATTCTTCCTCCTCTTCCAAGAACAGGCAAGAATTAGCAAAATTACTGTTTTGTAAGTGGGAAAATTGATGTTTATTATTAAATGGTTACTATGTTTTGGCCTCTTTTCTTTTTCCACGTGTTCCTAGCCAGAAGTCATATTTGGTCGGTAGCTTATGTTTCCATTAAAATCCCTAGATCATGTTGTACCTTTGTTGGGGATAAACAAGAAAGATTCCATTGCCGTGTTTTAACCTTATTGTTCTGACTCAATCAAAAGCAACAAGAGAGGGTCATAACAGTCCTTTTTTTTCCTCTGAAAGGTGCTTGTGGTATTTTAATAGCCATCATCTTGAGGTAGATTGATCAGACTATTAAAAGAGCTTATCATTAATTGAGAGAGATCTATCTTTCATGAAACGCAAACCAATTAGGTCAGTGCTATTGCTGCATCTTAGCGAATTTTGAATCATTCCTCCATGGATGATGTATTAAAATATACCTTTTGGCATTCTCACTGGACTTTATTGTCACTTAACATTTAATCAGTGTCATAGCAAAGTGAAGGTCTTTATGTTTTGGACCTAATTATATCAACCTTACATGCTATCAAGCCATTCTTCAGTCTGCAGTAGAACAGTTTACTGACAACAATGGTAAGTTCACTTGACAGCCTTTTTTCTGCCATTAGCCTCCCATTCAGCAACATCAGTATAGCAGGCAGTGCATTACTGCTGTTAAATTGTAGTTTGCTGGAAGTGGAGGAGTGGAGATAATTTTAATTTTCTAATACTTACCTGCTGTTATTGCCCCAATTTTTTCTTCACTCCTTGTTCTTATATCCTTCAGACTTGGTCAAGAAGAAGGAGGGGCTATCCTGTTTGATAGAAACTGAAAAAAATGTTAGACTGTGATTGTGTTGTAATTTCTTCTAGACCTAAGACTATTAACTGGAGTGGGGAATAATGTCCATTGATTTTGTATTAGCCCTGAAAAAAGATATGACAATGCAAAAATATTCTCATTGTCAGATGTTGACTGAGGTATCCAATTGCAGTTTTTCTTCTCGACGTCTAATTACTAATTGGCTGGGGGAGCATACTATTGTTGGACAGGTGCCCATTTAAAGATGTAACAATGCAATAACAGAACTGAAATTATTTTCCCCTGCCGCCTATTCCCACATGCTATTTAAATGGGACCCATCTTTTTTCTCAGGTTGAATTCAAGCACTTGGATGACTATGTGGTGTATGTATGGGCAGTCAATGATGCAGAAAAGAAGGGTCCAAAAGGTGTTACAGTTGAGTTTAAAATTCAGGATTCAGACATCCAGCCTGGGAAATATGTCCTCTGTTACGTCAGCAATTACAAGAAATGGCTTCGAGGAATGAGTGATGAATTTGAGGTAGGCTTAAGAAACTCCCCCAAACCCAAAATGTCAAAACACAAAATAAAAAAAGAATGAATTCTTATTCCTACTTATGATATTGTTTCTTATATTGCATACTCACTTGTTTATTGTACACTATATTAATCCAAAAAATATTATGATTATTTTTGGTACTTAAATATCAGATAGTCAGTACACTTTACCAATATTGTGTGCAGTTTCATATTTTTGATATTATAACATGTGAACATATCACTTTATTTGATTCTGATTGGTCCAAAGAAAGCCCAGTAAATTATTATGCATTATTCTCTTTATGTATTGGCTGTGATTGTGAGAAGACTTTTTCAACTCTGCCTTCAGGAATATTTTGTTGTCAATTAACATTTTGACAGCTATTTTATTTATTTGATTCACAAAATTAATTGAGGAAACAATCATCTTGTTTGTCTGGATAGGGTCAATTTACCACCACATGGGCTTATTATGTCATATATGACATATCATAGCATAAAAAATGTTTTAAACCTCAAGACAAGAACAAAAACAACAAAAAGTACTAAGGGGATTGCTCAGTTCATAGCAAATTGCAAATGTGTAAATTGGGGTTGGGGGGGGTACAGTAAACCTGAGCATTGGACATTCCATGTTGAAAAATGATTTTGTTTATCTAAAATGTTCTTTTTAATTCTTTGACTTACAGATTGTAAGAAAAGTATAATCTACTTTTAAATGTTAATACTAGTTGAACTTTGTTTGGGACTTTTTAATGCGCAACAAGTGAAAGGTGCAGAGTCTGTTGGAATTAATGAAATTTTTTGTTTGTCTTTGTATCTAAAGAATTCCCACAGAAATAAAAACTATGTGATATAAAAAATCTCAAATGGGTAATGAACTAATATTAAATTTATGAAACTCATTGAAAAATGTCTAGCTTTTGGTCACCAAGGCTCACAAAAGCTGGACATTATTCAACTTGTTTCCTAAATTCAGTATTAAATTATTACCCATTTTAGACCCTCTATGTAGAAAACTTTTCTATTCTTACAACTTCCATTCATAGGAATGAGCTGAAAATTGGAATGGATACTGTGGAAATTGATTCATAAAAATAGTCATTAAAACTAAATAACAATTTAGCTAATAAATACTAATAAACTCTGTGTGAAAAATTGCAGATGATACAAAATGAAGCTAATGTGTTAAGTTTTGAGAATATGATTATTGTTGATGTGTGCTGTAAGCTTCTTCTAAACTTGGCCGCACATATTTTGAAGACTTAGACTACATCATCCTTTTTGGGATTGTACAAGGAAATTCTTTTGCATCAATTCCAGTAAGATTTAAATAACTTCTTTGTTTAAAAACTAGTTGCTGTTTGAAGGGATTTTTTCATTTGAATGGTGACATTAGAGATTTAATTCATTTCCATTGAAATATTATATAACACCAACCACTGTTGCTATCTTGTTGCTCATTGTTAGGGTTTTTTGTATTTGTTTAAAGTTTAATGCGTGGTGTATGGAACAAGATTGTGATATCACAAAATGGAAACATTTTTCCATACAACCTGTATGAATAGTGGTTGCATATCTACCTAATGGATATATGGACCCTGTAATGATAGTTTACCAAATCTGCATTTTAATCATATTTATTCACTTTTGCATTTCAGCTATCATCTCATTGTTTTTCTTGTACTGTCTAAAAATTCATTCTGACTTTGCTTTTGTTATTTTCATTCATTGTTTCCTTTCATTTTTGATTTTGTGATGCATTTGCTGATGTTAGGATTTTTGTTTATGATAGTATAAAATGGAAAAAACTTTTGCTTTTTTATTTCATCTTATTAAAAGCATGCATTAACAAATACAAATTGATAAAAACTAATGATAATTAAAATTAAAACTGCAACTGCAATAAATGTAAAATTATTTCTCAGGAAATTTATGATGGTGTTGTTTTGTCAGAGCAATAGTTTAGAAATACATTTTTGTTTCATTTTGATATGTTTATCATTCTTCATGTATTCTGCATGTTGCATTTGTTTTCTGTTGCATTTATATTGCATTCATTATTTCATTTGGGTTCATTCTCCATTCTTACATTTCATTTCATTGCATTCATTCTTACATTTCATTGCATTCATTCTTACATTTCATTGCATTCATGCTTACATTTCATTGCATTCACTGTGCATTTCATTGCATTCATTCTTACATTTCATTGCATTCACTGTGCATTTCATTATATTCATTCAGAATTTATTGCATTCATTCTGCATTCTTTGCAGTCATTTTGCATTCTTGGCATTCATTCCCGCTTTTTGGCATTCATTCTGCACTCATTGCATTCATTCTTACATTTCATTGCATTCATTCTTACATTTCATTGCATTCACTGTGCATTTCATTGTACTCATTCTGAATTTTGTTGCATTCTTCTGCATTCTTTGCAGTCATTCTGCATTCTTGGCATTTATTCTGCATTTCTTGGCATTCATTCTACATTCATTGCATTCATTCTTACATTTCATTGCATTCACTGTGCATTTCATTGTACTCATTCTGAATTTTGTTGCATTCTTCTGCATTCTTTGCAGTCATTCTGCATTCTTGGCATTTATTCTGCATTTCTTGGCATTCATTCTACATTCATTGCATTCATTCTTACATTTCATTGCATTCACTGTGTATTTCATTGTACTCATTCTGAATTTTGTTGCATTCATTCTGCAATCTTTGCATTCATTCTGCATTCTTTGCAGTCATTCTGCATTCTTGGCATTCATTCTACATTTCATTGCTTTCATTCTGCATTTTTGTTTGGTTTTAAAATTACCAGCTTCAGGGTCTCTACAGGATCTTACTCTGCCAATTGTCAAAAGCAGACTGTTTTCAAGTACAGTAGAACTTTGTTTCTCCGTCAGGATGCTGGACCAAGACCGTGATGGATAAGAGAATTGACAGATAATAGAATATGTACATTAAAAGTATTATACAACATACTGGGTCATCAAAAAATCATAATATCTACATAATTTTGTACATGTACCTGTTTTTAATATTTTGACATACAATGCCCAGACGGTTAACAGAGACTGATGGTTAATTTGGTACCAGATAATTGAAGTTCTACTGTGGTTGAGTTGTACATGCCATTTGAACATACTAATTCAGATCAGTTTTATGCTGTCACTTCACATAATATTCCCATTGCTAAGACCTGAAGAATATATTTGCGTGACTGGGATAAAGTATATCTAATGCCTCATGAAAAGAAGCTTAAATTTTCTGTTCGAACTATGAATTCACTAATTTTGTTAGGTTTAAAATTTTGTGCATTATTTGCTGGGCACCATGAATTTAGAGACACAATGAACAATAACATTTGTGTTGAAGCCATATATATATATATATATATATATATATATATATATATATATATATATATATATATATATATATATATATATATATATATATATATAACATAAAGACCAGCAGTTACTGGGACTGTCTTTGTCATGCAGATTGAATTATATAAAATTCACATATTTACTTCATATGATCTGGAGCAATAATGGTCAAGTTTCTACTAGTTAATTTTTGTTTAGCAACTAAATGGGATCAGAAGGGAAGAAATGTATGGGTCAGATATATTCTGATGTGTTAAGTATTTGTCAGATCACAAGTGATTTTGTGTGTATGTTAGGTATATTCATTGAATGGAAGGTCTCGAATAATTAAGAATAATTGATGGTTGTAACATAAGGTGAATCTTAAGGTAAATAATTATAATCAGGACGACTAAAATCAGAAAGACTCTGTACATATTGAAGTAGTTTTGAAACAGATTATGATGTGATAAACCTCATTAAATTGGTAAATATGGCATAGAGAAATGCCATACATTTTCAATTATATTAACAGCTAAATTGTGTAAACATAATGGTAAGAAAAGCGGCTATATGGTATGAAAGCAGTTAGTCCCAGCTATGTTAGAATGCTTTTGTTTGCTGTGTTATGGTAAAGCAACACAGGTTGATTTTATGTCTGTTTTTATCATTGGCCTTAAAAGTGAAATGTAAACTTTATTTCTTTTTTCAGATTGTGCCTTAAGAGACCATGTTGTGCCCAACAAGAAAGAAAATAATAAAAATGGAGTTTTTGCAGCTTCTAAAATTATCCAAATTTTTAATAAACTTTTATAAATAATTAAAAATTATTAATCGAAGTATTAAATTTTAGTATGATGCGAATCACAACTAATTATTGTTGATGCATTGAAATTTATTGTGTAAAAAGATTGTTTCAGCAAATTTTAAATATTTTCTTTTGTTTTATATATTTATTCAGGGATAATAACATATGTATTGTTGAGGGTAACAAAAGTGATTTGATTGGGAGGTAAAAAAGTTGTTCATTATGGTAATTATTTCCAGTTAGCAATCTATCAAATTTTTGTGAATCAATAGTTCTATAATTGCTTTTAGCCACACTGAAACTCTGCAGTTATGATATAAATAATATTTTAAACAAAAGAAAACAAATGTTCAAATTTGAATGAAACCAAAATAATAGTAACTTGGTTATTTTAGGTCAGAATGATGAAATGTTTCTTATATTTTAATCAAATTTTTGGGATCAGGCTTTACTTATTGACCTACATTGTGCACCAGGCATTTCAATTATGAAACTATACTCAATCGATGATGTTACTAAGAAAAACAATATTCTAACCAAGCAAAAGGCAGCATTGATTTTGTAAATTTTGAGAAAGAATTTCTAGTCGGAATAACTTTTTATGTTCAAAATGTTCATCATTTTATGACCAAGATACCAGGCCTGAGGTAATTGTCATTTTGTTTGCTGTTGGTGAGGAGACAAGGCAGTAAGTGAGGTTGAATAGTCCTTCTATCAGCTGTAGGTAATGGAATACGGTAGTAAAAAGTAGCTTAATTGGTCCTTCTTTTAGCTGATAAAAAAATTTCTGAAGGTGATTCATTTCAAACATACATGCTCTCCTGTACACCCCTGTGCATTTTATTACATATTCTGCCCAAGAATGCTAGATAGCCTAGACCCCACTCCCAACTTCCTCAGGACAAAAGGATCATAAAACAAAATGTGTCATGGGTGATGGAAGTTTCTGACATTTACTGCATACATACAGCTTTGTCAGAAAATATTTGGAAAGTGTTATTCTAAATGATGTTTTATTACACCTGGCTGTTGACCCTTCCAGGGAATTTGTGGGTGGGAACCAACAACTATGAGCATGGTAACTACAGCATTTTGTGAATTTTAACATAGCAGTTTGGAGTAGAAGTGGTAACAGACTGATAGAGTGGATCACTATATTCCTAGCTCATGTGTGGAGATCACAAATAAACTTGGCACTTGTTATAGTCAAGGTTTTGTAGTTGCCTACAAAGCTTCCATGCAAAGTCACAATAACTGAGCATATCTTATGTTTTAGGTTTAATTAATGACAAAAGAGATTAGATTTTTGAAGGAAGAAACTTGCAGAAATTCATAATCTTAGTCTGAAAGAAATAATTCAGATAAAAGGGGAATTTTTATGTCAACATTTTTGAATGATGGACATAGACTAAAGTTAAAAACGATTAGGATTTGGATAAAAAAAACTCCATAGTGTGGTTTGTTAAGACTGGTTTTCAGAGTATGGGTCATGTCCCAGTATTTGGTTCCAGAATGTCAAGCGCTGGGTTGCCTTGCTGATATTGCAGTAGTATGATTTTATTTTAAGAAAATCAAATCAAAAGATATAATTGTTGTGTCACAGGCATCATTAATTTTCTCAAACTGGGTCATGAGAAAAAAGTTTGAAAACCACTGATTTAAGGCAAAATTAGCAAAAGATATAATTGTTGTGTCACAGGCATCATTGATTGTCTCAAATTGGGTCATGAGAATAAAGTTTGTTGTTGTTCTGGGGCTTAATGCCATTTTTCAGCACACGATAGACTATACATGGCATCCAGTATTAATGGTGGGGGAAGAAACCAGGAAATCCGCTGAAAGAACCACCAACCCAAAAGAAGCTATTGGCAAACTTTCTCATATATCCACATTCGCCGAGAATCTCAGACTCGAAAGTTTGAAAACCACTGCTTTAAGGCAAAATTAGCACTCAAATACTTAAACTTCTTTTTAGAGTTACACAATTGTTTGATAAAACATCTATATAAAAATGGTAATTCTTTGAAAGTCAATGAGATCATATATTTACCACCACTAATACATTAGATATTTTATTTTTGTCCTGTTGAAGTTGTGCATGTTCTGTTGCTGGAGAGCATGCTGACACAGTGTCCCCAGGCCTTTTTATGATAGGTGCAAAACTACACAAGTTGTTAGTTTCTTTGATCATGTCTTGAAAGATGCTTTTGTATATGATCTTTTCTTGCAAGTCATTGTACCCTAAAGTCCCTTTTTTCCCTTCTACTCTGTGCAACTACATAATGCATTTGTAATGTCTTATTCTTACTCTGAAGGAGATTGTACAATAATCAGAAGTTTGCAATTAGTAATGTTAAATAAACATTTACATATAGCCAGTGTATAGTACTTTTACACAGAGTAAGGTGCATAATGCTTCAAGCAGGGTAGACTCGGATCTGCTGTTACAAAGCAAGCAGGCAGATTTGGGTCAATGCATTTCATTTGAAATCATTGTTGAGGTGTAGACCTCGATCTGTCAGTATGTTTTGTACTGTTTTGGAATGAGGAGGTTGTATGGCTTGTGGATTTGTTAATACCATCTGAATGAGACATAATTAGATGCCTTATCAAAGGCACAACTCGGGAGCAAAACAAAATGGTTTTTTGTGATTATGTAATAATACCCTCTTGTATGCTTTCCAAATATTTTTACTTATAAAGTGTGAATGCAATTGAGAAACAATTGAAATATAGTTAATTCTGTGCATCTGAGATTATTGACACATTGAGGTCAGTGAAAACACTTTGACAGTGCCAACCTCGATGTGGGGAAATAGGAATTAAACATCTGTATTGAACACATAATCAACCATGTAAGATTAAATGGATGCATAATAAATTACAGGGTTTAATCTCTTCAGTTTTGTTTGGTTTGGTTTTGGTTTATTGGCACAGCAACACATTTAGGTTATTAAGTGTTAAGGCAGTTGGAGTAAAGTGTCATCCCCAAGGACATGTCACAGTGGCCTGCCCAGGATTTAAACCTACACATTTTCAGTTCAGTTACTGGCACAGTAACCACATCATTGCAGTTGTTTTGCAATTAGATGTGCATGCAAAAAACATAGTTTACTACCTGTTCTTTACAGTTCATTTGCTGGTTGAAATTTGAGATAGCTTGATGCAAAGATCATTTCATCTATTATTTAGTCAGTCATACTATCATCATCATTTTTTAAAAAAAATCCATTGTTATAATTTTCTTGTCTAATTTTATGTACCAATATTTGGGGAAGAGGGATGTATTTATTCTTGTATATCTTTTTTAGCACTGTATATTTTAACCAATAGGGCAATTAGTTTCTAACATTTCAAATGTATGTTATATCTGATTGTCGTTTTTCACATCACATACTGATAAGTAAGTCTTCAAAGGTTTTCTCATGGGGATATAGTACAGCACCTTTTCGATAGCTATATACTTTATATATTTGTTTATAAGTCAAGTCAGATTGCAGACAGATCTGCCTTATCATAATAATGCCAGCAGATTATGGTATGTATTGTTTGTTCTTCTGATTACCCCTAAAAAACTGCACAGAACTAGATTTGCCAGCATGTTATGCAGTGGCACATCTGGGTTTGTGAGGTTTGCAGTTGGACTCCTAAGCAAGTACATATGGTAGTGACTTTTTCACCCAATTTTATCACTGAGTGTCAAACTAATTTAATATTACTAGAAGTGGATTATAACATTAAATGATCATTTACATAACATAAATGATTTACATCATTAGGGGAAGGCATAGTTATCAGAAACAGTTGCTGTACTATAGGATTTTTCCATGTATGCCAATAAGACAATATCATAAAGTATTTGTAGTATATCTTTCAGTGTAAACCTTGACTAGATGATGTGTACCTCAATTTTTTACTGTTTATGCACATTTTGGCCTATTAGACCAATAAAGGCAGGGTCCAACAGCTTATTCACCATATCACCATTCATTGTGTAAGCATCTAATTATCAAGACAGTATGTTCCCTTAGGACATGTTACTGACTTACTGATATTTAGCTGTCATACTTATTGAACAAATATCATCAAATGGTTCGAAGGTATATTACTTAAAACTGCTTTACTTGTTCAGTACCACATGTATTTAACATTGAATGACACTTTCATATGACTTGAACAGAACTGCAGAGTCACTTTTGAAAAGTTTTAAAAAATTGCATAGAAAATAGGACAATTATTGCATGATGAGTTTTGTACATATTATTTAGGCAGAATTCTATTAGTACATATTAGTTTAATCAGTAAAAATTCTAACACTGACAATTATAATATTGCTCTTGAAATGCCTATATTATAGCTCCATTTATACATGCTAGTGTCTTCATAAGCATTTTTATAAAATGTTGGGATATTTTTATAGAACATGATGAACATAATTTTCCTGTTGTCTTCCAGAGAGAAAAAAGAGAACAATTCTCAATCGAATTCACTAATAATTATACAATAAACATTTCTATGACAATATGCATTATCTTAGATAATTTGCTTGTTTCAATTTGAATTTCATAGACACCTTAGTTTCAAATTAGCATTACATATACAGTGGACAGACATATGACATATGTGATGTTGTAGACATGATTAGAAACATAAGTTGAGAGATATGGTATTACACATAAAATGGATAGATTTGTGACACCTGTGATGTTGTAGACCTGATTAGAAAAAAAAGTTAGACATATTGTGATAAACATAAAATGGAGAGATATGTGACATCTGTGATGTTGATGACCCGATTAGAAAAATCAGACATATGGTAATACACATAAAATGGATAGACTTATTACACCTGTGATGTTGTAGACTTGATTAGAAAAACAAGTTAGACATTGTGATAAACATAAAATGGAGAGATATGTGACATCTGTGATGTTGAAGACTCGATTAGAAAAATCAGACATATGGTAATACACATAAAATGGATAGACATATGTGACATATGTGATGTTGTAGACATGATTAGAAAAATTTGTCAGAAATATGGTAGTGTGAAATGTGTTTTTTCATTTTCTCATCTGTTCTCTTTGGCTTCAGTCTGGCATACATCTTTTAGTACAAGTGAGTTGCTGCTATTTCTGATAAAATTCTACAATGATTGCCATATAAACACATTTATCAAAAGATTTGAATTGGTCCTAAATTACTGATCTTGCTTCCATTATAGCCACCATGGTGCCTAATTTGAAAATCTGGCTTTTGCTACATCTTTCAAATGTATGGTCATATCAACATGGAATTTGCACTAAAGAACATGACATCTTGTAGGCCCTAAATAAATATGGTCCAATTGGGACCTCCAGCATAACCACGCTAGCAACCAGTTGGAAAATCTTGTCATCATTTCTTCAGAATGAAAGGTTAAATCATTATGGGTATCTCACTGAAGGATTTTTTTTAAGGGAACTAATTGGTGCTATATGAAATAGCTTCCAATCAAACATCCAGTATGTACACCATGGTAACCATCTTATGAATCCTATTTATTACTCTTCAAGAGCTTATTGGTCTTATTATTAACATGTGGTTTTTACTAAAACATTCTTTATGATACCTGGTTGGTCCTGAATGATAATAAGAGAACATTGACTTGGTGTTTATGCAGAAACATTTCTGTGGATATGTGGGTTGTTCAGATTAAAGTAGTGCTTGCCTGACCTTGCATGTTGTTTTCACTGTTTCATTTTGAAAATCTTGTTATTACTCTCATCCTGAACACTTCTGGCATTAGTATGTAGTTGATTCTAGATGAAAATGTTGATGATAAAATGATCACCACTGCAGCCAGCATGAAAATTTCTTTACAACAAATTTGCTAGAAAGGATGGTCATACAAGATTAAAACACTTTTGCAGTATAGCTATCACAAAAAAAATTAAGCTGATTTAAACCCAAAATGTTTGCCTTGTCTCTTTATGTAGCTTTTCAGTTTGAGAATGGTGCTGATATGACCTTCTGCTTAGAATTCACTACTTCTCATGAAGGAAGGGTAGCATTAATATCAATATCAGGTCAGAGGTCACTGCATGCATTTGTATAATCTCCAAAATTTCCAAACACCATGAAATTTACATGTATTCTGTCCAGACCTTTTATTTAGTTTCATTGCAGTAAACATGTTAGAATGTGCCAGAGATCGACTTCAGTGTCAAAACTCTGATTATGTTGTTTATCTGTATTGTTAGCATGATAACACAAACATAACTGTATTGTTAGCATGATAACACAAACATAACTGTATTGTCAGCATGATAATACAAACATAACTGTATTGTTAGCATGATAACACAAACATAACTGTATTGTTAGCATTATAACACAAACATATCTGTATTGTTAAAATGATAACACAAACATAACTGTATTGTTAGAATGATAACACAAACATATTTGTATTGTTAGCATGATAACACCAACATAACTGTATTGTTAGCATGATAATACAAACATAACTGTATTGTTAAAATGATAACACAAACATAACTGTATTGTTAGAATGATAACACAAACATAACTGTATTGTTAGCATGATAACTCAAACATTTTTGTATTGTTAGCATGATAACACAAACATATCTGTATTGTTAGCATGATAACACAAACATAACTGTATTGTTAGCATGATAACACAAACATATCTGTATTGTTAGCATGATAACACAAACATAACTGTATTGTTAGAATGATAACACAAACATAACTGTATTGTTAGCATTATAACACAAACATATCTGTATTGTTAAAATGATAACACAAACATAACTGTATTGTTAGCATGATAATACAAACATCTGTATTGTTAGCATGATAACACAAACATATCTGTATTGTTAAAATGATAACACAAACATAACTGTATTGTTAGCATGATAACACAAACATAACTGTATTGTTAGCATGATAACACAAACATATCTGTATTGTTAGCATGATAATACAAACATAACTGTATTGTTAAAATGATAACACAAACATAACTGTATTGTTAGCATGATAATACAAACATAACTGTATTGTTAAAATGATAACACAAACATAACTGTATTGTTAGCATGATAATACAAACATATCTGTATTGTTAGCATGGTAACACAAACATAACTGTATTGTTAGCATGATAACACAAACATATCTGTATTGTTAAAATGATAACACAAACATAACTGTATTGTTAGCATGATAACACAAACATAACTGTATTGTTAGAATAATAACACAAAACGTATCTGTATTGTTGAGCATCATAACACAAACATGTATGAACAAACTTTTATCAAATCCACTTTGTTTATAATATATTTGTAGAATACAAGAATACAAGTTCAGTAACTTAAAAATAGTGATTATTGATTTTAAATATCCTGGCATATAGGTATATTTTGGCAGTATATGAGATGAGTTCATTGATCTTCTGTCCTTGACATCAGGTTCAAGGTCAAAGGTTATGACCAAGGCTCCATGTACTGCACTTATGAACAGATGAGAATATTTTTGGGTTACCAAATTTAATTTGGTATGCTGGAGTTTTTCAGGAAGGTGAGATTATTTCATTACTCTGCAGTTAAAAAAGAAAAATGGACTTGGATTCTGATAAATTCTTTTCAGAGAGCAATGTATCATTCCCTTTGATGACTCTTCTTTTGAAGTTGAGCTTTTAATGCTTACAACATGGACAGCAAGACATAAAGATAAGCATGGAAAAGATATTTTATGGATTTATTTTCCTATGTTTTTACCTTTAATGGGACATTTATATTGGGTATGAATCAGAGATCTGAGATGTGCTTCCTTCAAAAAGACTTTGAGATGTGTCAATTTCTTGTGAAGTCTGCATTTATTTTTTATGTTGAGATTAGTTTATTTTTAATTATTGTAATCTAAAGTGGTGATTTGGGGATCAATTCCACTTACTCTTGTAGAAACCCAAATACATACATAAAATTTACATAATATTGTCGTTTTAAAAATGATCTTTTATATATTATATATTTGGTGCTCAGTTTTAATCCTAAGTAGGAGAAAGAAGTAGACATTGTATTTCATTTCTTGCCAAAAGGTCATGTTAACGTTAATAGAAAAAAAAGATGTCAGAAAATAATAAAGATAGTCCTTCATCCATCTTGCTTCATAAATCATCCATACACAATTAATATTTACAACAACTTCTCAAAATCTGCTCAGTGAAATTTGACTAACTCTGACAGAAAGCATTCTGGCAAAAGCTGTTTTAAATTTGTTCAAATGATTCCAAACTACCCTACAACAGAGCCATCATCAGTAAAAACTTTAAACATTTTACACGAGTTCTTTTCAAATACTACTCAGTAAAATTTTACCATTTGTTTTAAAAGCACCCTGACATGTTTGTCTTTCAAATTGACTCAGATGATGTACATACGCCATCCAATATGTCCACAATTACTAAAAACAGGAAAAATCATTAAACAGCTTCTCAAAAACAGGAATTTACTAAATTTGATAGAAAGCAGGTCACTTTTCATGTCAAGTAAGTGTACATAATTTAACTGTTTCAAAGTCAGGAATTGGGGCCAAGTGCCTCAGGAACAATAAGAGATTTGGGGAAAATGCTGATTGTATAAATGACTTGTATGCTTTATGCTGAAATGGGGATATATATATATATATATATATATATATATATATATATATATATATATATATATATATATATAAAGAATACAAATCATATGGCAAATAACAACCCTTTCAATTGCACTGGATCCAACAAGGGATAACGTGTGTCAGGGATTGATTAAAATAGATGCAACAAACATGATGAACAGTGCAAAACTAGTAAGTAACTAACTAGCCTGAGCACTTTCGACTCTGAGTCTTTTTCAATGGATCATACAAAACATATACAAAACAAACAAACACAAAAACGTGTTTGTAAAACTACATGGCTGTCTCTACATAGTTAAACCTATAGATACATTGTTGCAACCATCCAGTATAGACTTGTTGCGAATACTGAAAAATGTTTATAATTTCCAAAAGGTCTATTAAAGCGCTCATGCTAGCTAGTTACTCGTTTCGCACTGTTCGTCAGTTTATTGCATATATATATATATATATGATCTAGCAGAAAAGTTTAATCATACCAACATTAATAGTCATAGCAACTATGGCTCCAAGCTTTTCTTTCCCGCTACAGTTTAAATTTGTGTGAATTTACATTCACAGGCTAATATATATCAGTTGCCCAGGTGAGCCATATCAGGTTCACTTTGGTCTCTTTATTTGATAGAAATGATTATTACTTTCGAATTTATCTTGAATGTAGTAACTGCATATGCTCACACAATATAATCTAACCAGTCATCCGCAAAATGTTATACTTGTTATACCTATGGTTGTAATATTTGTTTTTTGTACCTTTTGCTTCATGTTCTGTCTAAATTAGGAATGTCTATTGATTGTTTGAAGTTTATTTTTGTTTCATATAATTTTTATTAAAATGTGAGTATCCAGACAATATTTTATTAACAATTTATTAACACTAACAAATATTCTTATTTAATAAAGAAATTAAACTTTTATAATTTTTCTCCTTATTGAATATCTCAAAAAATATGTTGGATATCATTTTGTTGCTTCATAATATAAATTATATCAACCACATCTGTTTCAGGTTTTTGGCGTGCATATTCCAGTGAGAATACTGGAATTTCTGAGGTTGAGAACCAGTGGAGTTTCCCTGGGATTCCAATGGTAATAGCATTATGATTCCAGCAGAATCACAGTTAATTTTCACTGGAGTTCCAGTGATGGAAAGATTCCAGACTAGGAAGCCCAATGGAACTTCATTGGAGTCTTGCCATTTGTTTTGGTTGCAATTTGATTGTTAATTTTAGTGGAATTCCATTTAGAATTCTCATTAGGGGTATGTTTACTATTGCAAAGTTTTAATTTCAATGTTCCTTAATTGTTCAGATCTCCAAATAGTCAGAACTTAGTTATCCTCTTGTGCACACAAAGCATGTAGAAGATATTAGATTACACTGCCATAATCAGATGTATAAACATTTGTATAAACATACTTCTTTAGCAGATGTCATGGCTTTTCTTTCTGTTTGCTTACCAGTGTTTTGGTCTATCAGTCTGTTCAACATCATATTAATATTGTAATGTGATATGACAGTTTGAGTCCTGATATTAAACAGGAGAAAGGAATAACATTTCTTTTAATTTAAATATTTTTTTTCAACTTTAAGTAATTTCAGTTGTATGGAAATGATATATTATTCAACAAAATAAATATTGACTTCCTGTGTCATTTCATGCAAGAATTTAAAACTTTTGTAGAAATGACGGCCTTAGGCAGAGGTGGAAGTCATTTTCATTAGGCTTGGTAAATCCTTGTGTGAACTCCTCAAGGGTCAGGAGTTGTATAATAGGAACAATTCATTATCTTATAAAATCAAGGGAAGAGAGAAATTCTATCAAAGTTAATAGAGTGGTCTATTTTCTTCAAATTTAAAACTGAAATAAGGAGGTAAGTAGATGAAGTTTTGACTTAAATTTTTACTTCTTATAATGCTTTTAATTTCCACAAAACTTTTGTGGACAAAGATCTTTCAATTGTCGGTATCCCACAACCATTGATATTTTATGCTTTAATGTGATGTCTTTACCAGGAATTAATTTGAATTATTTGCATATTTTTAAACTTTCTTACATTTTCTTATATGTGTCTGATGAGGGCTTTGCATAAAACTAAATGAGTATAAAATATACTGTATGACCAATGCCAAAGCATAACAGGTGATTAATTTTAACCCATCATTTGATGTGAATGTAAATCCTATCAGATTTCCAACACCAGGATCCCTAAGTAGAATGTAAAACATGATGCCAACCAATAAGTTGAGGAAGGAGAAGTTACTGAGTAAATAGTTTTCCTTTATGTTCACTATTGACAATGTGAAAAAAATCTTAAGAGCTTAGCACTAGATAAATACACTGTGCCATATCAATAAATATATCAGAAAATAATCTAACACTTTAATGTGGAATACAGTATGAAATTAGCTTATCTATGCAGATTACCAGTACATTACCTGAGAGCAAATGCAATGCAATTAAGTTATGCAAGCTTCTTTGGACAGAGACCAAATACCTGGCAAAGCCCGGTAACACTCAGATCATGTAGAATATCATGCAAATCAACCACATAAACGTCATTCAGTCAAAATATATTGTCATAATGCACAGAAACCACATAAATGTCATTCAGAGTCATAATATATTGTCTTAATGCACAGAAACCACATAAATGTCATTCAGAGTTATAATATATTGTCATAATGCACAGAAACCACATAAATATCATTCAGAGTTGTAATATATTGTCTTAATGCACAGAAACCACATAAATATCATTCAGAGTTATAATATATTGTCATAATGCACAGAAACCACATTAATGTCATTCAGAGTCAAAATATATTGTCATAATTCACAGAAACCACATAAATGTCATTCAGAGTTGTAATATATTGTCTTAATGCACAGAAACCACATAAATATCATTCAGAGTTATAATATATTGTCATAATGCACAGAAACCACATTAATGTCATTCAGAGTCAAAATATATTGTCATAATGCACAGAAACCACATAAATATCATTCAGAGTTGTAATATATTGTCTTAATGCACAGAAACCACATCAATGTCATTCAGAGTCATAATATATTGTCATAATGCACAGAAACCACATCAATGTCATTCAGAGTCAAAATATATTGTCATAATGGACAGAAACCACATAAATGTCATTCAGAGTCAAAATATATTGTCATAATGCACAGAAACCACATCAATGTCATTCAGAGTTATAATATATTGTCATAATGCACAGAAACCACATAAATGTCATTCAGAGTCATAATATATTGTCATAATGCACAGAAACCACATAAATGTCATTCAGAGTCATAATATATTGTCATAATGCACAGAAACCACATAAATGTCATTCAGAGTCATAATATATTGTCATAATGCACAGAAACCACTTTAATGTCATTCAGAGTCATAATATATTGTCATAATGCACAGAAACCACTTTAATGTCATTCAGAGTCATAATATATGGTCATAATGGACAGAAACCACATAAATGTCATTCAGAGTCATAATATATTGTCATAATGCACAGAAACCACATAAATGTCATTCAGAGTCATAATATATTGTCATAATGCACAGAAACCACTTTAATGTCATTCAGAGTCATAATATATGGTCATAATGGACAGAAACTACATAAATGTCATTTAGAGTCAAAATATATTGTCATAATGCACAGAAACCACATCAATGTCATTCAGAGTCATAATATATGGTCATAATGGACAGAAACTACATAAATGTCATTCAAAGTCAAAATATATTGTCATAATGCACAGAAACCACATAAATGTCATTCAGAGTCAAAATATATTGTCATAATGCACAGAAACCACATAAATGTCATTCAGAGTCATAATATATTGTCATAATGCACAGAAACCACATAAATGTCATTCAGAGTCAAAATATATTGTCATAATGCACAGAAACCACATAAATGTCATTCAGAGTCATAATATATTGTCTTAATGCACAGAAACCACATAAACGTCATTCAGTCAAAATATATTGTCATAATGCACAGAAACCACATAAATGTCATTCAGAGTCATAATATATTGTCATAATGCACAGAAACCACATAAATGTCATTCAGAGTCATAATATATTGTCATAATGCACAGAAACCACATAAGGTTCATGCAGTCAAAATGTACTGTCAGATGGAGAGCATGACTTTTGGAATCAGAAAAGATGCTTTAACCGGCTTGTAGTAGCATTCAGTATTGCAGGTTCAGGAATGTTTAGCATAAACCAGATAAACGGACCTCTTTTGGACTCCTCCGAGGCATTTGACAATGAAATTGTATCTTCGTGTATATCTTAACTATATCTTTGTGTATGAAACATGTAAATGAATCAAGTAATTCCCAATCAATAGAAGTCAAATAGTACTCGTTGGTCCAGCACCCACACATAGGAACCATTTAGGTCATATGTATTGCGAGGTCATGTCCCTGGACAGCTAGTATTTGATATGTACACAAATCCATCAAGAGTAAATGGCACAGTGAAATGGTTTCAGAATGCCTGTTGTATGGCACCTGTCAATGCTAGAGTGATGCAATGTCTTTTTTAATTGGGTGGGAGAAGTGGGATAGTCTTTGTCTCTTAATAAAAATGCAAAAGCAAGTTATTGAAATTCAAAAGTCATCATGTTGATTCCGCTACAAAGACTCTAAAAGCACCACAACATGCTTACAGAAGATCATGGCAACATATTGATTCTTGGACAATTTGACCTGTACATGCATTATATTAGTCATAAAATTGAAAGAATGTATTATCAAAGGTGAGACATGCTTAAAAGCAATGCTAAAACGTATGATGCATGACATGGACTTGTAAGAAAACGTTTTCCAACAAGAAGCAAAACCGGTCATGGCTTATATACAGGATCTTCCTTTATGTATGATCATTTTATCCAGTCAAGTTTCGAGGCCCATGGCACGTTTAATATCTAAGACTGGTCATTACTTTGGTCGAGATATATGTGTAACTCATGTTCATACTTGTAAAATTTATACCAATTAAAGTTGTCGGCACTTTGTCTTGTGAATAGACATGTCTGACTACATGCTGAAACTGCTCCAGTGGCCTAGTGGTTAGAGCGTCTGCCTCGGATACAGGAGGTCTTGAATTCAATCCCCGGTCGAGTCATACCAAAGACTTACGAAAATGGTTAGTGTTAGGAATTGTTGGCCTGGTGTCAGGATAATGTGACTGAGTCGGACATCATGCCACATGTCTGAAACATCAAGACCTGACTTGATTACTCCAAGATCTGGTTTTAAATATCAAAGTAATGCCATAATTGCTCCAAGACTTGTATTTAATAATCCAAAACCTACCTTTAATACTCAAAGACCAGACCTTAATACCCCAAGACCTACCTTTAATACTCAAAGACCAGACCTTAATACCCCACGACCAGGCTTTAATACTCAAAGACCAGACCTTAATACCCCACGACCAGGCTTTAATACTCAAAGACCAGACCTTAATATCCCAAGATCTGGCTTTTATCCTCAAAGACCAGACCCCTAATACCCCAAGACCTGGCTTTTATCCTCAAAGACCAGACCTTAATACCCCAAGACCTGGCTTTTATCCTCAAAGACCAGACCTTAATACCCCAAGACCTGGCTTTTATCCTCAAAGACCAGACCTTAATACCCCAAGACCTGGCTTTTATCCTCAAAGACCAGACCTTAATACCCCAAGACCTGGCTTTAATACTCAGATACCAGACCTTAATGCCCCAAGACCTGGCTTTAATACTCACAGATAAAACCTTAATACCCCAAGACCTGGCTTTAATCCTCAAAGACCAGACCTAAATACCACACGAATTGGCTAAAATACTCAAGACCTGACTTTATTACCCACTCGGATACTACAACTATGGTTAATTTATACTCATAATTTTTCTTCGAAGCATAGTACAGAACTGAAGAATGAACCATCTGCATGTGTCAAAATCGTAAAAAATCACGATATCTATTCATTCTGTCGCATCAAGCAGTCTCTTTTTTCATGCTGACCAATTGTTTCCAAGGAAACTGTTAAGGAAAATTTATTGAATGATGAAATTTAAGAAGGAATCTATAAGCTCATACTCATTAAGTAAATTCCAAATATCTGGATTAAAACCAGTTGGTATGCTCGAAGTTATCAAAATGCATGTGAAGCTGTATGAGGAACATTTTATTTGAAACAATGTTACTGGGCAGGGTGCAGAGTATACCTAGAAGGGCAAGTTTATGCTGGTTAACTTTGGATTTTGATTCGCAACAGCCCATCAAGGACTGTCACATATCTGATATAGTTGTCCAGGTAATCCAAAGATGTATTTTTTTTCTTTGTTTTTTTATTTTTTGTAAGGAGACGCTGATTTTATGTAAGACGCAAACTGTCTTAGTGGAATATGCTTCTCATAACATGGATTCACAGTGGGGAAGAGGGCAGGAGATCAGGGAGTTTGACTGGGGATAGACCATCGACTGGGTGTTCGGTTTGCACTCTCCAGATTTTTATAAGTCTTTTTTCACATTTGCTTTTTATCTTTTGAGTTCGGCAAGGTCGTGGAAGATCTGCCTTTGGGTTTGCACGATATCCCGGGATGGAATTTGTAAGTTGACCCGGATGACTTATCCATTTATGTTTAAATATGTTGTGTCCACAATGCATTGTCTTCTTCAACGTTGTCTTCTATATATTTATTAAGCCCCCTTTCGTAAAGATCCTATATCGCGTTTGGCATGTGGCTCCACACCAAATTCCCTGAACACCATTTAGAGCCATACTTAGTCCATATGTACTTTTATTTCTGTCATATTTTCAACAAGATCAAGATACTAAATCTTTTGGATCTTTTCAGCTGTTTTAATTGATGACATTCATGATAGAGTATTTCTATTTGAGATATAGTCATACAAGCAAAGAAGCAGTTTTCTCATTCATTTGGCATTTATACAAGCATACTCTCTCTCTCTCTCTCTCTCTCTCTCTCTCTCTCTCTCTCTCTCTCTCTCTCTCTCTCTCTCTCTCTCTCAATGAATCATATTGCAAATTTTAGCTACCATGGTATCTTTTCTGCCTTTTGCATGTGAGAATTGAAAATATTTGATAAAAATGACATGGTTATTTTTAAAGATTTACAAATAAAACTTGTTTACGATGTATCTCAGGAAGTCATAACCACTGACGTCTTTCCTGCGTCAACCTCTTTAGCTTCTACCTCCATTGCAGTTCCTCCATTAATTGCAATTTTTCTTTGGCTTAGTGACACAGATGTTTCAAATCCAGATATAATCACATTCCATAGTACTCTGCATCCATCGTCGGTAATGTACATTGGAGACCATTTATCTGACACACAGACAGACATGGTCAGCTGCATCCCTGGCCATCACACAATTATGTTCCTCCTGACGGTCATACAATTATATTCTCTCACCACGTTCAAGTTTTCATAACGAAATTAGCACATAGTTACCCAAAAGTGTAGTGACTTTCTGAATTTTTCACGGTACTTTCCGTTAATGAATAGCTTTTATCCTGCCACATAACCCCATACGTATATCTGCAGATTCTTTCCAAAATATTGTCTTGGTTGTTACCTGAAATTACAAGCTTCTCAGGACACCCAGCCCGGCTCCAACGGAATAATAATATTTTTTTATGAGGAATGTATGAATTGCCTGATAAAGTAAAGAACATTTAGGTGCATTGTTGACATGACATCAGCAAAACGCTTCTCCTCGAATACTGAAATAACCTGTGATACTATGCAATTAAATATTAAATGTGTAAAACTCCTTCATGACAGTTTCCTTTTCTGTTTCTCATTCATCTTATCGGCCGTATCGTACTTACTAATTGACTCTTGAAGAGTGCTCCTCTTTCTTCTTTGAACAATGGATCAAATAATTTTTAATTCGAAGAATAACTTAGCAGTCTTTTTTCAAACTGAATTTTTCTTCTTCAAAGAAATTACAATTTCCTAACAGTCTTCTAAATTGTTATTAGAAACCTTCCGAAAGACGGGATTTCCTATTAGTTTGTTGATGAACTGCTGAAAAGCTGCATCAAGTTTTGTTTCTTCTTAAAGTCTGCCACTAACCTTATGCAGTTTTTTTTTCTCCCTGATAATCTCGGGGATTGTTGTGTCAGCTGGGCTATCTAAACATTTGTAAGAATTGTGTTGCACAAAGAAATGACAAATCTTAAATGAGTTTTCATTTCAGACACAATTTATGAACTAGCCTAACAATTTTTCGCGAGTTTAAACATTGTCTGAAATTAGTACATATATAACTTTATATTTATCATCTGAGGAAAATTACATAGTTCAATAAATGACAAAATAGGATCGTAAAGTAAAAGAATTCTGAAATATATTCTGAGTATTTGGAAATTGCATCACTAGCTAAATGAATACATTATGAAATGGGATAGAGCAAGTATATCTTTAAAAAGATGAGACGTATTATTTTTTTTTAACGACTGCAACAGCTCGCAAACAGAAGATCGCATTGTACACACATTTGCTCCCCATACATCCGTATAAATTTTTCATTAAAAGGAAACGAAGCTTGCTAAGTTTCCTTTTAATGAAAAATATATACAACGATTAGCATATGATTGATACAGCGTACATACTGTACGTATATTTTATTTATATTACATGCAAATACATGTATCAGCCCTTTGAACTGAGTTTAGATTATTACAGACAGCCGTGTATTGACCTAGTGAATGAACTCCTCACATACCCGAGTGAGTCCGCTACAAAACGTAGTTCTATGCCTTTTGCGATCGCCGCTGCATATTGATTGTTTACTTTTCTTGGTTTATATTTTCCCACGTTGATTAAATCACTATATTACACAATTATCATTTAAATATAAAATATGGTTTTAATGATAAAAATAGAGCACTAGCAACACTTGGATTGCTACGCCATTCACATACCGGCGCATGGAAATTAATGTGGAAGAGAAACTAAGCCAGCTGAAGAACCAACAAGAGGTAATTAAAATATTTTAATATATTTACAGTTGATCTAAATTATTATTTTGCTTTAGCTACGGTACAATCGACCACAATCTCTCTCTCTCTCTCTCTCTCTCTCTCTCTCTCTCTCTCTCTCTCTCTCTCTCTCTCTCTCTCTCTCTCTCTCTCTCTCTCTCTCTCTCTCTCTCTCTCTCATATCCTCCTTTGGTCGGTTAGACTTGACTTTTACCACCATTCATAAGTCCAGAGATGTCGTGCGATGGCACAAAATAAAATCCTCTTGCCGCTATGAGAGAGAGAGAGAGAGAGAGAGAGAGAGAGAGAGAGAGAGAGAGAGAGAGAGAGAGAGAGAGAGAGAGAGAGAGAGAGAGAGAGAGAGAGAGAGAGAGAGAGAGAGAGGTGGCCGTTGGACATTTTCATATTTAAATAATAATAATCGATATTTTTAGAACATTTTGGTATGTTTAAAAAGAAACAAAAAATAAAATAAAATTAAATAATATAAAATAACAAACACCACCCCACAACATGACATTAAATATATACCAGTATGTGTAGCACGTAACCGAGGAATTTACTGGTTTGCAACATGTATAATTAATAAACTTTGTAGAAAAATCCCAAGGAAAGTGCACACGTATCTTTTCGACGAACTATATTCTTCTAGAATGCGTGGTATTGTTTCTATTTCAAGGTTTAAATAAAGCCCAAATTTCTTTTCTCTCTCATTCCACATTTCTGCGCAGTTTGTCCGTTATGCATGAGAGGGGAGGGGAGAACGGAAAACAGAAAGGATTGTGATGAAGATGTGTGCCATATTAAATTAATTTAGAAAACGGTGATTCTTAACACGTTTCATCGTTATATTTCATACGTCACTGGTGACTAATGTGAGAAAATTAATCATTGATATAGAATCAACTGCATACACTCGCGAGAATGTTTAATTATGTATTTTATTGCGCCATGGGCGGAACACAATTTTATATACCATTGGTATATCGAATTGCTTTATACCAACACTTTAAATGCATATATAAAATCATAGAACGTACTGTATGTGCTCCCTTATAAGTCGATTTAAACTGCAACAACAGGTCGCCTTAAAATATTTCCCTTAATGTTTTAAAACAGGAAATTTGTTTTGTCGCTTCTCTGTATTGGCTAAATATCCGTATTTTGGTTTGCGATACCGTACCTTGTATCTTTAATTTTTCAGTGTGTGTGTGTGTGTGTGTGTGTGTGTGTGTATGTGTGTGTGTGTGTGTGTATGTGTGTGTGTGTGTGTGTATGTGTGTGTGTGAAATAATAATTTTCAGCTCTTAGATCAAAACCTAAATCATTTAACTGCGTTAAGAAGAGTACATATCTGACATCAGGCGAACATAGAAACCGTTTTATAAAATTCTAATTAACTTTTAATAATGAGAAATTTTATAGTGATGATTGTGATTTGTATGACTACAAAAAAAATATGTGTGGTTTTATTTATTGGGACGAATAAAATTTTTAAAAAAATTTCAAAAGTATCACAAATGTATATCGCTTTGAAGTTCATCATGGTCGTGCTTTGGCCTTGCTTAAAAGTATAATTAATTATGGGTGTTCGTTATTTTTTTTATGTTGTCATGAACAAAGAACTTATATGCTACTATATTATGGCATGTAATGAAGAAAACGTATACTAAACGTCATCCCCGTTTTATTTATTTATTTTTATATTTTAAAACTTTTAAAATCGCTTATTCAAATAATGGTTCTTAGTAATTCACAATAGGGATCTACGAAGTGCATCGTTTTACCGCGTTTACGTTACGAATCACCGCTCAACATTACTGATCACTGCCATCTCACCGCTGTCTCCATAGGTTCGAGTCTCAAATTTGGCCAATGTGGTGTGAGAAAGCTTGCCAATGGTTCTTTTTAGATTTAACCTAACCTTTCCTCCTCGACCATGTATAGTGGTCGTCATATATATATATATATATATATATATATATATATATATATATATATATATATATATATATATATATATATATATATATATATATATATATATATATATATATATCCTGTATTGTGCTGAAAATTAGCGTTAAACCGAACAACAACAACATCGTTTTACCTGTGATGCCTTTATATATAGATCCATGCAAAATCTTTGGGTTTTTACATCTGATTATCGAGCCGTCTAATTCATGAAATGAATTTTAATGCAGCGTACTTCGTCACATAACTAGAATAGATTGTATTTACGAGGCCTTTATACGATAAATCACTGTCAGTGTGAGGCATTAATTTAACTATACATATGATATCATATCGAATAACGATTTAAAATAGAAACACGTTTGATCCTTCTCCAATGCTTTTGTTTATAATTCTCCTACCTTACCGTCAAATACTATAGTTATGCGGTTGTTAGGTATCTAAGGTTACCCATACATGTATCGTGCACATTGTTCGTAGTTGTAATAAAGATATGTCAACCTTGGAAATGTTTCAATCGCTAGGGAAACGAAGGTAAACTACCGTTGTACGTATGTTCAATACGCCTAGGAAAGATGTACAACTTATATTCAGGTAACTATTGAAAATTGAAATTATCGGCTATAAATAGTAAAAAATCTAGTATGGCATTGGTGAGATTTTGCAGTCTACCTACAAGATCATTCACAGTAGTGACTTCAAAACTTTAAGTCGGTACCTATCAAATTTATGTAATACAAACCCTTAGAAACATGGTTCTTTCTTCATAATATAAATATTTGTTCAATTCTTAGGGTAATTTCAGCCAAATTTTAATCAGCAAATTTAGAGAGCTGTGGTGGATCAATGGTTGGAAGTGCGATCAGATGGATACGGAATCGAATTTTACCATCGGTTCGCTTTACTCTAATTACATTGGCATGATATAGCATTCATGTGTTGACATACCAAAAAGCATTGAACCAAAGTTAACACAATCCAGTGTTTTTAAGTCACCAATTCATTATTATTATTATTATTATTATTATTATTATTATTATTATTATTATTATTATTATTATTATTATTATTATTATTATTATTATTATTATTATTATTATTATTATATAATTTATTATTATTATTATTATTATTATTATTATTATTATTATTATTATTATTATTATTATTATTATTATTATTGTTGTTGTTGTTGTTGTTGTTACTATTATATACAATAACAAACCGTTGTAAGGATATCTTCATATTTTTTTAAATTCAGCAACAGTCAAATAATGCCTTTAAAGAGACACTATGCAAAACAATTTAAAAAATAAAGGTTTGTTCAGATTTGTGATGTATCCATATATTTTTTAGTACAATTCATGTACACTTACCCGCATTGCTCAGTTGCCTTCAAAACCGTTATAAAACACATTCAATAACTATACTATAGAAAAAATAGGGCGTTTATCTTCCCTCGGAGTGGTTAATGTTAAATGAAGTAGCTGTTTACGGCATGTCTGATTTGAACTTCCTTGTTGATGATTTTCTTTAAATGTTAATACATACGGTTTACCACCCAGTTAAGAATGATTAGGATACACTGAAGATGGTAAGTCCTATGTGTCTATATAATTATAACATGGTTTATCACCCTTTTATCAGATCTGAACTCCTATGAAGACGGTAAATCCTGTTTTGATATCATCATCTATCGTATAGTATCTTATTATGAAGACTGGGATTCTTTGAAGATGGTATACTCTGCGTTTCAACATTGTAATATGGTTTATCACCCTTTTGCGAGGATTGGGATCCTTTTGTTTTACGAACCTTTTACGTTGAAATCGTATATGACAGTTTCAAGCATGGAGCCCATTGAGAACAAGAAAGATATATTGAGCGAAGTCAAAAATTCAAAGCAGGAACTAATAAATTTGCATAGTTTTTGTTATGGTTACACACTTGTCTGGTAAGAAACCAGGTATGTATGTTTTATTCCCAATTTAAATCATCTGTGTCGAGGTAAAAATTCACTCACTAACGAGCTTTAATTACTTCATTAGATAACAACAAATTTAAAATTCATCTGACTTGTTTTTCATTCCTCAATTAGATCATATAGGTTAAGGTTATTGTTAACGAAAAAATAATATTGAACTTGTTGATCAGTCTTTGTTATCTCTTCATGTGCTCTTTTATGTAAGTTGGTAGTTGAAAATAATCGTTTAAACAAAACGTTTAGAACATGGTTTTTCTTAAAATGTCTACTAAAAGTTGGAATACCTTCTTGCCCGTCATTCTTAGCATCGATGCGTTGAAAATGAAACCGAAATAACCAAAAAGCATTTTCTTCTGACACAGTTTTGATATACGAATTAACACTCACTGCTCATGTGGTTGATACAAGGCATAAGTAAGGAAATGAAGATCTGATAACATAAGATTCGCATAGCAACAATCCATCTTTCAACATATATTTATTTTTGTATATAACTTTAAAATATGGACACGTCATGTGGAAGACATTCTAATATGCAAAACATCATAGATTCTAAAATATTAACTTGTCGAGAGAGTTATGGGGTGGGGATAAATATTCCTCTTGGATAGATAGATAGATAGATAGATAGATAGATAGATAGATAGATAGATAGATAGATAGATAGATAGATAGATAGATAGATAGATAGATAGATAGATAGATAGATAGATGTGTGTGCTTGCGTGTGTGTGTGACTTGGATTTTCAACGTAGCTTTAATACCTTCAGAGTCATATCGCTACGATCTCTGCAGTGTGACAGTTTATAGCGATATCTAGCACTGGAACATAATGCCACAGACATGTGGCATCATGTCTCACCCAGTTACATTATGCTGAAACCAGGCCGACAAGTCCTAATACTAACCTCTTAATGCCGAACGCTCTAACCACTATGCTACCGGATAGATAGATAGATAGATAGATAGATAGATAGATAGATAGATAGATAGATAGATAGATAGATAGATAGATAGATAGAGAGATAGAGAGATAGATAGATAGATAGATAGATAGATAGATAGATAGATAGATAGATAGATAGATAGATAGATAGATAGATATAACTGTAATGGCTGTGTTGTTATATGAATCACGTGACTTATCACCTATAAATTTACTATTCTACTTGTTGAACTAGGAATAATTTGTTCCGCTTTTTTAATTCACTGCCGAGTCGTCACTGCAGAACATCCGAGCACCGAAAGAGATTTTAACTCATTTTATCCTAGGCTGCAACCTAAATAATAAGTTTAAAGTGTGAACCAAATAATATCTATCACTGCACAAAAAATAAATGATCACGTGTTACAGTATCATAAACATTTCATTTTGTCATGTACTACGTGGTTACTTAGATGATGATTCGTATGTGTACTGCAGTTAAACGAAGAAACCTTGCACACAAAAAATAAAATAAACTGAAATAAGATCTTACAGCTTCTCTGAATAAACTTGTTTGCTTACTATTGCAATAGTTCATTCTCTTTTTATGTTCCACTATTGGGATTCGGTGACCTATATATTTAATAATTCCCAATATCTTAATACTTGAATAGTTAAGACAATACTTTGGTTATTTGAAACAATCAATGCCTAAACTGTACACATATTACTCAAACTAAGTGAAATATGTAGGGAAAAAGCTTAATTTGGAGACATTATTTTTAAGCGACACCATCTTCAAAAGAATTAGATTAATGTGTCTCCTTGTATTTGTTCCCATGATTGAGAGTTGTCAAAATATATTAATGATGATATAATTTTGCCAGACTAATTTTATTTTGAAAGTTTCTTTAACAGCCTTGTAAAAATTTTGCCAAGGAAAATATCATCTATAACAATGTATAATCATGTCCAGTTTCTAGATACACTTACGGAAGAGGCCCATTTTCTACGTAAGAATTTGGCAATTGTTTTATCATCTTAATATATTTTTGATCTGGAGTAGGTAGACAGTTCATTTTAAGAGTTAAAAGACGACTCATCTCTAAAGTGAGTAGACTGCTCATCTCAAGAGTGGGTCGACGGTTCATCTCTAGAGAGAGTAGACGGTTCATCTTTAGAGAGAATAGATGGTTTTCTCTAGAGAGAGTTGACGGTTCATCTTTAAAACCAATAGCAGGTTCATCTCTAGAGTGAGTAGACTGTTCATCTCTAGAGTGGGTACACGGTTCCTCTTTAACATATGACAAGAAAACGATAAATTTTTGTGTCTTAAAAATGCATTATTCTAACATGAGTTAGCAAACTTGCCCTTTACAGCTTTGGCTATGTTACTTTTAAGACATCATGGTAATTGCGGCTCATTCCTAGAGCCACGATGTTAGTAATTTTATGAAACTACATCTAATGGTATTAAATTCTAACTGAGAGCTATTGTACTAATCATTAAAAGACCTTGACACGTTTGAGTTTGATCGTTAACACTAATTCTTTTCAACAGAATTTAATTCTTTGTCACAAACATTTTTCGCTTTGATGATACTTCGATAAAGAATAAATTTACTGATTTGAAGGGAATAATGACGACTGTAATTTAGAATGAAGTGGACAGTTAATGTCAAAACTTACTTGTCTCCTTCTTTGGTAGTAAGAGGGCAAATGAATATACCAACATGTGCAGTCATGGACAAAGGAAACAGGTCAGCGCTTAACTCTATTATGTATCCAAGATTCATGTAACTTTCGCTTTCGGTCGATGAAACCAGGTATACGTATAACATACCTACGAGAGTTCAGGGTCTTTCTTTTTGTTCACGAGCCAAATTGCGAAATAACTGTGTTATATATGTATCTGATCAAACGCACATGCGAGTGAGAGGCTGCATGCTTCCGGTTACATTTCCATTAAAAATAATATTTTTACTTAACGAAAAGACTGAATCTATGATCGCATTTTATTTCGTTATTGAAAATAATAGGAAAAAAGGTGAAAGAATAAATATAACGGAAAAGTTAGACAATTAACGAACTTACATAATGTTTAATGAAAATATAAATATATGTAGGTTATATAAATGTACACCAGTTTTGGAGATCATTGGATTATAATCCATTTTTCAACTGGAAGAAAGATAAATGAAAAGAAAAGAGGACATGGGTAAAATATAAAAATGGAGTAATTAACTTGCTGACACATATGACGTAATTTTCTTCTTTTTTGACGTTTAAGGCAAATTTGTTTTGTATGAACCTTCGAATTTATGTGTCCCTGGCGACAATAGAAACGGAAGATGACAAATTTTGTTTACAAAGTCATCACAGGTTTGATCGGTTTTCATTCTATCATTTATTAACAGCGAAACAAAGCAAGAAAACAATGGATATTATTCATACAGTACATTTTGTTTCATTAAATTTATAAGAAAAACAAATTCATGAAAGAACTTTATAATCACGAGTGTTTAAAATCAGCTCTATTGATTGTTAAGTTTGAACGAAGTTAGCAAGGAATGGAAATGGGAACCGATTCCTAATGTAACGAATAAGTTATTTCCAATACAGGATAAAGAGAAGACTCCACCCTTGATGGTAGTTGCCATCGATTTTGGCACTACCTTTTCAAGCTGGGCATGTTCACTTAGACATGAATATGAAGAAAACCCAACTAAAGTCCACGTCCGCCAGTGGGTGGGTGGGGATCGCATCTCCTCTAAAGCTCCAACTACAGTTCTTATCAGACCTGACGGCAAGACTTTAGAAGCTTTTGGGTACGAGGCTGAGGATAGGTACGCTGCTCTGGTTGAAGAAGGTGGATATAAGCTTTGGTACTATTTTCAAAGATTCAAGATGAAAATTTATAACGACAGCGTAAGTATATTATTTATTTTTAACGAAACTAAAAACCCTAAAATTTATAGTCATTCAGTAGTTTTATTAATATACAATTAGATTTAGACTTATTTATCAAATAAAATTACTATAATTTCAGATTAAGCGCTGCAACGCTTTGTTAAATGTGAAGTTGACAATTGCAGGCAACCATTGAGTGCCGGCTGAATATAGCAGGTTTAAGAGAAGGCAAAATTCTAAATGTTCACAAGTGATTACAATAACTGATACGTATTCATGCAGGAAATAACCGACTGTGTTTATATTGGCTGTCGCTATTACATAGATTTTAACTAAAATTAGTAGAAACTTTGAAAAGTCTGCAACATCTGAATACTCGTAAGATTATTTATTTATTGGAGTCAGTTTTATAGACAGCCTATGGTTCATGATGCCAATTGTTACTGTATATAAACTGATGCATTCCGTCTGTGCAGCTGCGACAAACACCATTCTCAGTCTGATTCGGCTATAGTCACCTGAATAAATATCGTATTGTTCCTGAAACAAGATAGAAATGGCACTTTCAGTAATATCGTTTTTTTTTTTCTGAAATGAAGGGTAGAAATGTCACATCGATTAATATCGTTTTCGTTCTGGTATCAATGGGAGAAAAGCCATATCGATTAATATCGTCTTTGTCCTGACATCAAGAGTAGAAATGCCACCTCGGTGTATATCGTCTTTGTCCTGACATAAAGGGTAAAATTGTTAATTCGGTGTATATGTCTTTGTTCTGACATTAATGGTAGAAATGCCACCGCGACTTATATAGTCTTTGTCCTGACATTATTGGTAGAAATGCCACATCGATGAATATCGTCTTTGTCCTGACAAAAAGGGTAGAAATGGATATTTACTTAAAGTGTTCAGATATGGTAGTTGGTAACGGAAAATAAACCTATACTTTTTTAAACTCAGATCATCATTCATAAAAAAATATTAGGGCCATAACTATCAGAAATGAATGCATATGCTTGGTACAGGTGATATGTCAGTTACTTGAGTATTTTGAGAGAGAGAGAGAGAGAGAGAGAGAGAGAGAGAGAGAGAGAGAGAGAGAGAGAGAGAGAGAGAGAGAGAGAGAGAGAGAGAGAGAGAGAGAGAGAGAGAGAGAGACAAATGTTATAAAAGGTATATGGCTGTAAAAATAATAGCTAAAATCCTAATCCATGTTATAGATTAAATGCTGATTTAGGATAGCACATTTTAAAGTAGAATAATGATATGTATAGTATAACTGGAAATTGGAGCTGATCATTGTATGCAACCGTATTTTATGGACTCAAATTTATGTACGTAAGTCCTCTTGAACGAGTTTGGCAGTATATTATGAATAGTACACAGATTGATCATTTTTCAGTCACTATCCAGAAAAACCGTCATAAAAGATGCGACAGGCAAGCCGCTACCTGCCATGCTGGTGTTTTCCAGGACTATTCAATTTATGAAGGAGGATTTTTTAAAACAATTTCAACGCACCCTGGAAGGTCGCATTCAGGACCGCGACATTCAATGGATACTTACTGTTCCCGCCATTTGGAATGAAAAGGCCAAGCAATTCATGAGACAAGCAGCGGTCACGGTTTGTTTCATATCTAATATATATACATATTTATTGAAGAACGTGCATCAAACATTATGTGTTAGTTGATACAATGGACAATTGGGTAAATTGCAGTTAAAGATTATTTCCTGTAGACCCATTTACCCAATGATTACCTTATATTTTTCTTAAAATTTGTTGATATATTATCTAGTAACTGGTCTACACCCCTCACCAAACAAACAAACAACAAGAAGAAGAAGACCCTCCGTAAAAATACACCCTCCCCAAAAAATAACAAACATGACTTGTAGTATTTTGTATCTATAGATTATCTATGTCTCTTTCTTGCAACTATATAAAATACTCTTTATGTGCCTTAAAATATCGTAGGAAAGAATAAATGTGTCATAAAGACTTTGTTTTTAAAGCCTAACATTTTATATAAAGAATTTGTTCTTAATGTGTAACACTTTATAATACCTATTCTGTAAGTATACGTGTCTTCACTCTCTGATACAGATACGAAAACTGAAATGCACTGTAAATCTATACCGATGTTTAACAAAGAAATTCTATATTTAATTCAAAACATCGATCACTTATTTTACCTCAACATATAGATTTGCAACTTTTACCATTTTAGAAAATATTATTGTATTAATGAAAGACACCAAGATCTTTGAAAAAAATCGATTTACGTCTCCTTGTATTTTTAATTACCTTTCACTCTTCTGGTATTTATCGTTTGCCACTGATTGTGACATATTTCCTCCAATACTTTACTCTTCTTTCAATTACGTCTTTGTATAACGAATGGTAAACATGGTTTTGTTTGATTCATTAGTTTGAGGCAATTCAAGTTGGATTTGCTTGGATGAAACAAAATTAATCAGGCGAATCTAACTTGGAATTTGGAGATTTGTTAACGTTACTAGCCTGAAATCCATCGATTCGTGACAAGATTCACCGATGTAATAGTTTTTCCGTAAAGCTTGTGCACTGATTTCGCTATCAGTGTTTATGCTTTGATTTATATATTTTTTTACCCATGAAATTAGATTCTGCAGTCATA